>OY796885.1:4947187-5342888 GCA_963680785.1 Diplosoma virens | reverse complement strand
TCAGTTACTGTCAAAGATGATTTACATAGTCTACAATAAATTTATTTTTCTTGATTTCACTGTCGCAAACTGGTCAATCACGTCATCAAAATCTGTTTTTTTCCAATGTTTCTCTTTCAACACTTAGAAGTGCAAGATCACTGAGACGATCTTGTCCCATTGATGCACGCGAATACGACAAAATAAATTTCAATTTGCTGAAAGACCGTTCGCAGCTTGCAATTGAAACTGGTATTGTTAACAAAATTTGTAGAGAAATTCGCAGATTCGGGAAAACGTTGTCTCCAAAAGACACAATAAAACCAAGAAGAGCTAAAGGAGTTTCTGGTTGACCTTCAGTTCTGTTACTGAGCAGCATTCTGCAATCTCCAATTTCGGTGAAAAGTTCGTGGCCATTGACGTCCGTGTCATAGAAATTTGCAAAATCTGTGCAATCTCGACGAATTGCATCCTCATCCGTGTCGGATAGAAGAGTCTTAACGTCAAGCAGAAATCCAAATTTTGTGTTTAAGTCTTTTAGTGGTGAAAAACGTGTTGACATCTCCTGTTGAAGCCGATTAAATACATTCTTCATAACGCACACAATTTCTTCTTATGGTGAAAGTCCTGCATCTCTTTTCAGTTCTCCAGGCATTCTCTTACGTTGCCTAATTCTTCTATCAACCTGAACCCCCCAGGCTGTGCATTTTGTTTTGGCATTTTTTACAGCAGCTTGGCTCAAATTATCACGAAGCTTAACAAATTCTTGCTCCAAAGATTCAATATCAGTTTCAGCTTCCTTTACATTGTAGGATCCTGTAGGCGCTTCTGTACACGATCAATTTTTTCAAGAACGGTATTCCAGAATTGTAATAAAACTATGAAATTAAACTTCAATATGCAGGCCTGTAACTGCTCTGCACCACTTCTAGTTTCAGGTGTCATAGTTAAGTCCTCTGATAATTTTTTCTAGGAGTTGTACCAGTTCATCCAGCCCTTTAAAAATAGCTTTAACAGCTTCTAATCGTGCACTCTAGCGTGTTGCAGACTCTCGTTTTACTGTTATAGGAAGAACTCGTTTTAACTCTTCCCAACGAATTGTTGAATGAGAGAAAAACGAATATATATTTTCAAGTGTCCCAAAAAATGTGACGACAACTGGATCTTGCTTAGCTGAGTGTACTCCTGCTAAATTTAAGCTGTGGTTGTCACAGTTGACAAACAGTGCTCTGTTATTTCTGTCACATATTCGTTGTTGAAGGCCAGAAATATGCCCTGCCATCACAGCAGCATTGTCATAACATTGTGCTCGACAGTCGGCTAAAGATATGGCGTCAGACTTTAGTCTCTCGATGATGACTTTCTCTAGGCTTGCTGCATCTTTTGAATGTATCTCGATATAACCTAAAAATGATTCTTTGATAGTTACTTGTTTAGTTTGAAAATTAACATCCACAAATCTTATGATCTGAGATAGCTGTTCCCGATGTCCTAAATCAGTAGTTGAGTCAAGTAAGATGCCGTAGTATTTGCTTTTCCTTATATCCCGCAGCAATTTGCTCTTTACAGTTGATGCAAGTATGTGGATAAATTCATTCTGAATTTCGGGTGACAAATAGGAAACTGATCCCGGATTTTGTTCAGCATGTTGGACGTGTTTTGCCAGTAGTGGATCAAATTGAACAATGAGTTTGATCAGCGCGAGAAAGTTTCCAACATTTTTATCATTTCTGGGATTCAAGTTTTCCTCATGACCACGTAGTGCCAAATTTTGTGAAACCAGAAATTTAATACAGGTGAGTATTCTTTGCAATATATCTCGCCAACGTTGTTTTTCCGAACGAATCTGCGCTTGAGCGATTGCGTCAATTCCTGTACCGTCAACTAACCGTCTTTCGGCTTCCTTCCATGTAGTAAAAGCCCTGCGATGGCTGGGATTGTTTTTATGAGATTTTAGTTTTTCTGGCTTTCTCCACTTGTTGAAACCGTTTTTTAACTCAAACGAAGCTCGCGAGTTTGAAGGCGATGATGTAAATAGTAGACAACAGAAACAGTAAGCGGCTTTATTGATTGGTGAATGCAACACCCATGAACGATTTACCTCCTCCTCATTCGCTAATCGACGTTTAAACCATGCCGATGTAATTGAACGTTCTCCATATAATGATGGCAGATTGTCTGTGTGCTGAAAAAGTATGGGCCCGAGAGTAATCAGTTCATCGCGAAGAGATTGTGGTACTTTCGGTAACTTTGTCACTTCGTCAAATTCTAAGTAACCAACATCGTGAAATTTTAGTATATCAGGAACCACATCCGATTGCACATCGTAATGAGTATTATTATTATTTGCAGCTTCTCTGCCAGAAATGTTATCTTCCCCGTTACTTTCAACAGGTTCGTCACTATGTTGGGTCTCTCGGTCTTCAGTGTTTTTGGAGTTTCTGCACATACAGAAATATCTGTTTGAATAATGTTTTTCTCCGAGACCGCAATGTTTTCAACATTAGCGTCGACATCATGCTCTAAAACAGATGGTTGATAGCCGCCATCTTCTGATTCTGAAGAACTGGTGTTTGCAGCTTCAACTTCTTTCTTGGCTTTCTTTAAAAAAGCAGCAAGTAATACACTTGATTTTTTGAATGCTATTTCGGCTTCCTTTTTTCTTTTGCGATTTTGATCTCCACTTCTTTTTCTTCCTGACATGAGTTACAAAAAATCAAATATAAAATATATTTTATTAGATCTATATGACTGAGTGCACTAAACTGCCACAGCAAAGTCAATACTCAGTAACACGAAGTATCAGAGTAGTATCTTACACTGCATCATCACTTTTAGCAAAATATTTTTAATTGGCTGATATACAGTCAATAAGTCTCTTTACAATTAAAAAAAAGTGTCCATAAAGTCTTTTAACAATTAAAAAAAATTATTACAACGTGAAATGATGAGATATCGCAATGAGGGTTGTTTTATGTTAATCAGTATTTCATAAAGTTTTTATTGACACTAAAATTTATTGTTTCAGATAAAATTTCTTAATTAAAATTTCTTATGTTTAATGATTGAGTTACATGAACCTCCATAAAATTACTACTCCTTAAGAAAAAGCGCAATGTGTATCCTGGTTCATTGAGACAAAATTAGATGTTCAGACCCAGCGAAACTACACAAGTAAGTATGGAAGAGACCCTATGCCCTGTTGAACGTGGTAGTTCCAATTGTCTGGCAGCAGTACGGATGGACTTCATAGGAGAACGTTGAAAGGCTTGCCTTAAAGTTTTTTTTATATATTCTTTACTTCATAAAGCTTTATTACTGTTTGTTTCATACAGAAAAACTTTTTTCATAACTGTGACCTGATTAGCTAAAATTTAACTTATTACAATGAACAACTTATTTCTATACCGTTAGTTACAGGGCTATCAGATGCTTTTTTAACTGATTAAAGGCAAAGACTTCAGAGCAACGCAGCCGTATATAAACGAGCGTGCGCATGTGCTTTGGGCATTATGACGTAACAATGAACTTTTTAGGTTTTTGACCTAGAAAATTATGCCGAGTTTGTTTTTTGCTCACCTGAGATCACGTGACTTGCCAGATTATGTGACTCCCGCCGTCGAAGAGTTAAATTTTTGCAAGCCCTATTTTGGCGCCCGGGGGCATATGTACCTCATTGCCCCCCCTAAGCTACGCCTCTGGGGACTGTGGGTGTGGTTGTGCAAAGCGAGCTTACTATTTGACATCATTTCATTGTTTAAATAAAAAAACGATTAAGGTTCGTTTCCACTACGAGCGTTGGCTGGAGTATATCTTGTTTCTTTTATTGATTTTTTTGCTTTGCATAGCGCTTAAGTGCGGAATAGAGTAAAAAATCAATGAAATAAACAAAGAATACTCCCACCAACGTTCGTAGTGGAAACGGGCTTTTACACAGTTTCCGGGTGGATGAAAGCTAATGCTTGGATCTCTATCTTTTTTAAAGGTTCTTTTACGGCTTTAAAATTTAATAATTCTGTTTTATCTTCGGTTTTGAAATCTGCGTTAAAACAAGGTGAAAAGAGGGCAGAACGTTCAAAGAACGCAGGCTAACCTCACCTTGTTAAAGTAGCAGAGTATTTCGCCGAATTTTGCAAATAAAGACAAGTTTTTTTTTTTATAAAGTAGCCTAATGAATTTTCTATAAAATAAAGAAAAATTTTATATCGCAGAGACAAAACGTTTGTTTTGCGACGAGAACTTGCACTTATAGTGTGACGTCATTGAATCTTTTAATTCTTGTTTGCGTTCGATTTGATAGTTTGAATAAATCAGTAACCCTCCCAATCTTTTGAACTTTATGAACCATCAAGTTTATAATTTGTTATTTGATGGACCATTAATAGAAATTAAAAAAAAAATACTGTTCAGACAAAAAAAAGGTCTTCACTTCTAGAATTACCTCAAATATAAAGAATCATGGATATAACTTGAAGATTTTTAGATGCAGATTGGTTCAGATTGGTTCGGATTAATTCGAATAGATTCGAGTTCTTCAACTGATGGGCTTGTTACAACTTTGATTTTTTTAACAAACCACCGATAGGCGACCGCTGCTATAATTGAATTAAAGCAGTGACAGAGTTAGGAGTGGTTCCCTACTCATCTTTCTATACTAAATAGAGAATGAAAAGAGAATTAATAGAGATTAAATAAAGAATAAAAGAATTAACGAGAACTTCACTGTTTCCAAAATAATTGTTCAACAATGTTTTACAAATCTTGTTAATTTAAACCAAGGTTTTCAAATACGCGGGGCATAAGAACATTCGTGCCATCCCTGATCCACATTTGCCTGCAATCGAAAGAGAGCTTAATGGCTGTAGTATAGTTTGGTGACATGATTCTTTTGGAGAAAAATACTATATTTTAACAACTAACGTTTAATTTTATAAAATGTATGTCGTTTCCAAGAAGAGAAACAGTTGCACAGGAAGGAAAAGGTTTAAAAAATGACAAGATTTGTATTACTCCAGCATGGTTGTTCGTATTATTTATTGCCTTATTTGTCTGAAAAAACAGCTGTTATGAAAACGTGCAACTTGTTTCAGCACTGCGAGACAATGCATGGAATGAATATGATGCGTAAAAGGGCAATGGAAAAAAGTAAAACAACTAAAATTATCATTACTCAAGTAAAGAAGTTCTTTGTCAATAGTAATCAACACAATGAAGACGTTGTAAAAGCGAGTTTTGCTATAAGCAAAATAATAGCTAAATCATCACGGCCTTTTAAAAAAAATTTTATTCATAAAAAAATATCTTTTAAAGACAAGCGACATTTTATGTTCTAATCCAACACTTTTCAACCATTTCGCGCCTGCGTTACACTTGGACCAGAGTGCAGATCTAGACTTTCGTCCCTAAAAAGTAGTGTTCTCTAAAAAAAAGATCTTCCCTTTGAATCAGTTTCGGATTTCTTGATTTTCGCCCCTAAGTGTTCACAAAAAAAGGTCACGGATCAATAGACTAATGTTTTCAAAAAGTTTCGCAGCACACTTGGAAATCTCTCACGGCAGACAGGTTGAGAAACACTGTTCTAATCAAAAGAAACTGTTTGAAGACATAAGCATGTCTGCTAATACAGCTGCTTCTAGGATTACAAATTTAACTGCTAACAAAGAAAAATATAGCCGATTATGTTCACTTACTATTTATTTTGGTTATTGACTCATTGTGTTCTTAGTAAGTTTCTTGCTTGATTATGAATTGCATCGCAGACATTTGTATTTAAAATTAAAGTTGAAGTTTTATTAAATGCAAGAAATAATTTTTGTCCGTTTGATTTCGTTCTGCCTCGCCTTAATTTAATTGTTAATTGTTTCAACTTTAATTTTGATCAAAGGGCAAAAAGTTATTTTGACTTGACGTTTTGAGATTATAGCCAAACATACATGAAAGATGTCACAGTTTTCAACGGGTACCAAAGAGTCTAGATTTGATTTTTACAATTACTTATTGTGAAACTGAGACTCGGCAAACACTAAATCGCCATTAATCGCGTGTGTTATCGATTACGGCGCCTAAAACTTTGCAAAATAGCAACCGCATAGTAAAACCAAAATTTACTTTAAATTTTGAACCATTTTTTCAGATAACAATTGCATCAAAAACTTGTTGCATCGGCAGATCAGTCTTTAAGTTTAAGCACTTGACATCGCTAATGCAGGAATTAGTGATGTCAATTGCGCAACTTTATGAGGCAGCACAGTGTAGTCACAAAATTTCTATAAAAGCACCTTGCAACTTAACAACAGTTTACATTTAAATTATTGGACCTGACAGAATTGCTAGCCTTGTCCGTATTTAACGAATCTCGTTGTTAGCTAGCGAGATTCAACTTCACACTAACTTGTAACTCTTTTAAGGTTTAATACAGTTAACGAAGACAGTGCAAAAAATAATTCAATAGTTTTACCACGCTTTTCCAAGCACGTGCGCTGAATAAATGACTAAAGGCAATCACCAAGCAGCCACGAAAGAAAAAGGGCGTTGACGTTACAATCGTATCACACATAAACAATGCTGCGAATTAACCGTCCGGAACATAGCGGCCCCCATTATGAGTAATCGCGCCAGCGTAGTCATAATGCAAACGAAATAAAAAGAGGTGAAGGACGATTTATGCACAATCAAGCAATGAATACACAATTTCTAATAAAGATATGTAGACTTTTTTTTATGTGATTGGCAAAAACAAACGATACAAGTGAAGCAAAGAAAAATACAATACAACAAGTATGATACAGAAGCCTACAATTTATTCACTGAATTCGAGTGGTGCCAGTTTAGACAAATCACATTCTATTTCAGTTACTTGGGGTTCTCCCGTGGTATCATTAATTGTGGAGACTTTAACGATGGCACGCCGAACAATTGCTTTACCTTTCCGAATTTGAGGAAGTACTCTAGAAATGCGACCTAGACGATATTTTCCTCGCGTGCTAAAATCGCCAGGCCCGGCGATCAAAACCAATTGCCCTACTTTAATGTTGTCTACAATTTTTAGCCATTTTTTTACGGCGCTGCAACTGTGGCAAGTAAAATTTAATCCAGCGCTCCCAGAACCTCTGAGCAAGGGCCATATTATACCGAAAATCACGTCGTAAGTGGTCCGTGCTGTGTGGATGTCCGATAGGCAAGGCTGGGTCGAGCGAAGATGTTAATATGGAGGCTGGTGTAATAGCATTATAATCTAAAGGGTTGTCTGACAGTGAGGTTAAGGGTCTATCATTTACGATACGTGTAGCGTTTGAAACGTAAGTCTGTAATTCTATTAAAGTTGGTTTGCGTTGTGTCAAATTACATGTGTTAAGCAACGTGCGTTTAAAAATTTTTATCAATGACTCCCACGCTCCTCCCTGTGAAGGATTGTAAGGCGGTATGAATTCCCATGTCAATTTTTTCTTTCTAAAAAAGGCTTGGAGTTCATTAGATTGCAAAAGTTGTGGCAAGACTTGGGCTGCTGCTTTGAATGTAGTCCCGTTGTCTGTGTATAAGCTGGAAACCGGGCCTCTCAAGTCAACAAATCGTGAGAAGGCCATAATAAAACTGCTTAAATCCAAGAAAGTTACCCGCTCTACGTGGATAGCTCTGGTTGTCATGCATGTGAACAACAGTCCCCACGCTTTTCTCTCACTTTTATTTTCTTTGAAGATAAACGGCCCCATGTAGTCACAGTCAGTATTCGCAAAGGGCTTCTTATGTATGGCCATTCTAGAAGTGGGCAAATCTGCCATTAGCTGGCGTATTAGATGAGCTTTAGCGATAATACACGAATTACATTTCTTTATGTAGTGTCTCACACTAGAGAGTCCCTTGATGACCCAGAACCGTCGGCGTGTTAACATCAAAGTGTACTGAATGCCACCATGTGCACACTCTACATGGGCGTCCATAATTAGCAACCGGGTCAAGGGATGCCTAGAGGGCAAAATTATAGGGTATTTTTCATCTGTTGAAAGTGGAGCCTGGCTTATCCTTCCTTCAATGCGAAAAATACCGTCTGAATCAACACATGGGCGTAGGCAGCGAAGTGAAAGAAGATCAGAAAGATTCTTTCTCAAGGAGGGATCTTCTGTATGCTGAATGGCGTTTTTAACAATATCATCTAGATTATCTGGGGTTGCCCTTAACAATTTATGTACGGTGAGTCCAAAGCATTCACATTGCCCATACCGAATAATCTGTAGCATGGCTTTGTTTAAGTAATGGCAATCTAAATTAGGTTTTTGAAAAGGAATTTTATTTATTTTTTGACAAATGTATTGCTTAAAGGCGCATAAATAAGATACGCGTTTTTGGAGAATATACCAATTAGGTGCGCTTTCAATCAGATGTAAGAGCGTAGTTTCAGCCTGCGGATTTGCTAAGTAAATTTGTCTTACCGCTACCGTTTTCAAAACATTTGCTTGGTCAAAGTTCGGTTGGTTAAGAAATTTGGGTCCTTTCAACCAAAACTCTATACGGGTGTAGGACGACTTAGTCAAAGGACGGGTGGCAACATCAGCCGGGTTAGCATCAGTGGCACAATACTTCCAGTTATTTAGGTTGGAAAGGCGGTGAATAATCTCAATTCTACGAGCTATAAACTTTGGCAAACGAAGGTTTGGATTAAGAATCCACTGCAATACCACTTGGAATCGGTCCAAAAATGTCTTGTGCATTTCGGCAAACGGAGGGCTTGGAAAGCATCGTCTAAGAGCTTCACGCTCATGACAGCAGCGACAAGTTCTTTCCTTCCAATAGGCCAGTTTTGTTGATGCCGAAGTATGATGCGACTCTTTCCGAAGACAAAGGAAGTGCTGGGGATTTCTTTGACAATACGTCGTAAATACACTACGCTTCCGTATGCTTGATTGGAAGCATCTGAGAAAACGTGCAATTCAAATTCACACTCTTTTAGATCTTTTACGGATCTGATGCATTCGCAAAGTACCATCGTGGAAGCGAGATGTCCTTCCATTTCATGCACAGGTTTAACCAGTCATTCCAAGCTTTTGCGCATTGAGGTCCTACTTCTTCATCCCAGGATAATCCATCAATTGCAAGTTGTTGAAGGATGAGTCCACCTTTTAAAAGGAGAAGGGCAGAAAATCCGAGGGGATCGTATTGCCGATTTATTTGACTTAGTAGATTGCGCCTAGTGAATTGCTTGGGGCAATCAAGTGAAAATTCGATTTTTAGTAGGTCTTGTTCAGCGTCCCATACACATCCGACTGCCTTAAATTCAGGAAGTGTATCGGCCTCATTTCGTAGATTTATAGTTTGTATTGATACAGCAAGTTTGTCTTTGCTAATTTCAGTCAGAGCAGATTCTGCTTGTTTGTTTGATGTCCACTTTACCAATTGGAAGCCTCTGCTAGCTAGGAGCTCAATGGACTCGAGAGCAACAGTTCGGGCCTCCTCCAGCGTGTGTGTGCTGAAGAGAAGGTCATCCATGTACATTGAGTTTCGAATAGTGTCTAGAGTGAGTACACTGGCATTGGTGTGGTTTTCCTCAGCAGTTTTACGAATTGCCAAACATGAAATGTAAGGAGAGCTAACTACCCCCCAGACGTGACGAATAAACTTATACGGCTCTAGTTTTCTTGTTTTAACGTCATTGTTTTTAAACCATAGAATGCGAAAAAGATTTTGTTGTGACTTAGGCAGGCGTATTTGGAAGAAGCATTTGCTGATATCTCCCATCAATGCATACTCGCCCATTCTAAACTTTGCTAACACATGAGCTAAAGGATTCAATAAATCTGGCCCTGAGTAGATGCTGTCATTAACACAACGTCCTTCAAAGGTAGCCGAACCATCATATACCACTCTTGGTTTTGATTGGTTGGTCAAGAAGTACGGTAGATAATTAACAGACTCTGAGTCTTGGTCTGCAGGAACAATATATTGATTTTGTTTTAAGAATTCCATTGCCTTTAAAAGGGGTTGCAAATATACTGGATTTTTTATCATTTTTTGACGTAAACCTTCGGCACGTTTAGCTACAAGGTCAAAGTTATTCGGCAATTTATCAACATTGTTCTTTAGTGGAACTGGAATTTCATAGTGACCATCCACTACCTTTATGCTATCTTTTACAATCTCTTCAGCTTTCTTGTCGTTAATAGAAGGTTGTGTTTCTTCATTAAGTAGAGAAAGATCTCTGACAGTTTGTTCTAACTCTAAGATTTTTTTATCTTTGTTTGTTTCTCCTCTTTGTACAGCGATTCTCCTGGACCGATAACTGACGGGATCTTCTGAGAATTTTCCTCCAGAAGAACCCAGCCAAAAAAGAGTCTCGATAGCGTGAGGCTCTCCTTCCTCGCCTATCCGCTCTTCTAAGACTCTCATCAAGTTAGAATTATCTAATCCCATCAAGATATCGACATTGGAACGATGTGGCAGTTTTTTCACGTCCACGTTGTCAAATTGAGAAAAGGAAGAAAGATTATAATGGTGGGGCAGAGTATAACTTTCATCCGACCATGCAGGCATCACCAATGCTTCGTTAATGTTAAATTGATATTCATTATGAAGAGTTTGTACTTTCATAGATACGTGAGAAAAGGTTGAAGTTGTGCTACCTGATACCGTATGTAGAGTAACCACAAATGTTTCTCCACGTCTAAGACTTAGTTCATCTGCTAGAGAGGCAGAGACGAGAGTGACTTCCGACCCGGAATCATGTTGCGCATAAGCAAGAGTGCTGACTCCAGTGGCTGGGTTAATAACGCGCACAGCCGATATACGTGTAAAAACTCCAGTCACTGGTGCTTGAATCTTTTTTATAGAAGCATGGTTAGTAGCATTATGATTAGCCAATTCTTTTGGAAGCGATGGTATGGAGCAATTGTGAATCTCTTACTACGGTAGTGCCATTAGCGGCCCCAACATTGACCCCGACTGTAGAGGACTGCAAGTACAATTCGTGCAGCGAGGTGGTATGCCTTTGTGAATTGTGTTTATCACAGTGTTTGCGTTTACACTGAAGGCGACAGTCACTGACATGGTGTTTTGAAAGACAGTTGATGTAGTGGCCTGCCTTTATTATACTCTTCCTGCGTTCTTGCAGAGTGATGCTCTTGTAAGTGTGGCATGTATTTAATAAGTGTCGGTGCGTTTCTGTAGGTGTTGAGCAAATGAAACATACAGGTTGCTTTTGCCGCGTAGGTGATGTGGAAGATAACTCTTTGTGTCCCAGAGTGGGTAGGACTCCTACTTTAGTTTGGTGGACCCGGAACCTTTGCAAGGTCATGAGTTTATCGTTTTTCCTTGGTGAAGCACCTAAAAGTTTTTGGGAAAATGTGGTATTTATCCTCTTTAGCTCTCTGTTCAGAAATTGTTTAAAGGATTCAAAGGATGGCTCATCTGGATTTCCCCAGTGATCAGTAAGAAAATCAGTATACCGTGTCTTACTATAGAATGGAAGCCGATCTGCTATGTCTAGAGTAAACGTACTTCCCAATGAACTAGTTTGTTGATAGGCACAAGCATACAGCTCACAGTCATTCAAATCAGAAATTAGCTGTTCAAGAGCAGGCACATCCATCTTTGCAAATTTCTGCCCTGAGCGTACTCTTTTTACTGATGGTTCTGAAAGAAAACTGGAACAGCCATATCGAAGTCTTAGCCCTTCTAAAGCCCGCTTAATTTGGGTGTTTACATCCCAACCGGGAACAGGTGGGACCAAGGCTGAGATAGCTTCTCTCGCCTGATCCTGACATGAGGCTCGAAGGAGATCTATCTTTTTTCTAGGATCTGGGCATCGATTCAGTAATTTCATGATTTGGTTATAATAAAAAATGAAAGGGAGTTTTCTTCCGGTAAATCTAATCTCACGCGCTTCCTCCAAGAGCAAGTGGTATCCTGGGAAACTACCATAGAATCCTTCTCTATAAGGGTTAAAGTGCGGTGGAAGATTTAAAGAAGGTTTTACCTGATAAGGAAGAGACGCTGGATGTCCCTCTAAGTTATTTAAGCCTAGATTGTCATTAGAAACAGGTGCAATGCAAGGTTCATTTTCAAATGCGCTAAAGGCATGCTCGTGCTGCATATCATTGCCATTATGACTTATCGCAGTGTAGGACTCTGTGGCTTCTACTGGTTGGTGCGGTTCCTTACGCCGGCCCACGGTTGGTGTGAACAACGGTTGGTAAGGCGAACAAGGCCCTTGGGAGAAATGGCGGTGAGCAATGTGAGTGTTTGAGAATCGGATGTTTTGTGTAGTAAGGTGATTGATAACCCCTTGTGTGTTTAATTGCTCGTTAGGAGCTAAATTAGAAGTTTCGGCTAGATTTGTGGCGGCCCCAAGATGAACCCCCGTCTGCTGATCTTCAAACCTGAAGTAATTGACATGCCTAAGCCTTGTGCAATGATTGGTGGATCAGGCAAAGATCGCAGCCGTCCGATTGGATCTGGAGATCGTTTGTGAGGCACCGAGGTCGGATTGGACACGGCTAGTCGCTGTCCCTCAACCTCAAGTTCGGCTTTGCGCAGGTTTAATTGAACCTGTTCTAGAGCTTGCTGTCGTTCCAATTTCCGGATATGGAACTCAGCGTCAAGTTTCTTTTTGGCGAGTTCGATATCAATTCTTTTTCTAACCAGTTCTGACGGGGTTACACTTATCGAGCTAGTTCTAGACCCAAGGTTACTGGCAGAGTCGCAGGGTTGTATATCAATCGAATCAGTACAGGATGCTAGAGATGTGTGGTCCTGTGTGAGAGTGATTTTCTCAGTCAAGGTTTGTGACTTTTGCCATTCCTTAAAGCTAACAGTGACCGCGTTATTTAAGTGTATTAATCTCTGCGATAAATTTGCAGCTTCTTGAAAACTTAATACATTTGCAGCGCTTTGGTTTAATTGTGCTATTTTAGGCGTCAAATCTTGATAGATATTGTGGGCTTTTTCCGTGCATACGGAGTTGCTACCAGATTTTAATTTATCTATAAATGACTCAACTTTCGTTTGAAGGCTCCGCTTTTCCGCGCGTCAATTGTGCCCGACTGATTCGTCTTAGCGAAGGGAAGAGAGCAAGAGTTACTTAGTTGCGGCAAGTGAAAATCCGCCATTTAAATTCAAATTCTAGTTGATTAATTACAATAAACATAAAAAAGACAAAAAAAAAAGAGAAAACAATTATTAATTAACAACTAACTGAAATATTACTGTAAATTTACTTTACGAGAAATAAAGTTCATGAAAGCGAAGTCATACCTTGATCTCTTCTTGCCAGAGAACAAACGAGTATGAGCGCCTTTTTCTGTTGGTTTCTTTTTTCTCTTTCACAGGTTGTAAAAGGAGAGAACCAAACGAGAAATGAGACGTTGCTTTTCAGGCGATTGCGTAATTACTTGCTTCGTCTTGACTAGTTCAATAAGCGAGTCGGTTCAAGGCCACCTAGATAACAAGGCCATTCAACTGATTTATGACGTCACAAGAGTAGTCCTGATATTTGCTTTGACTGAAATTGAAAAGCGTTTCAGTCATGCTGCTCAGGTTAAAGTTAAATCGTTAGAAAAGTGTTGGAGTCAATCTATGTATTAATAGTTTTTGAGAATTTATGATAGAACAAAAATTAAAATTTTTTTGGTAGATTTTGTTCTTTTGAAAGAAATAATTGTAATTGCTGTTGATGGAGATTATAGGTTATACTTTTGCAAATCAGATAGTGTTAGAAATTTAAAAAGGCAAGGCCTTACAGTTTAAATTTAAGCTAAAAAAAATTAAATTTTTAGAGTTATAAACTATATGTCATGGCTTTTTTTAGTATTCTTTTATGTTATTTGAAGTAGTAGAATAATAATATTCATAGTATAAAAATTGCAATCAGTTGAATTTTTTCACTTATTTTATCAATTTCTTGGTTAATAAGCTTTTATATTTTAGGTTGTAAACTTGTTCTATTTTTGAATAAATTTTTTTACCCAGAATTTGTTATAGAAAATTGCAAAAAAAATTTTGAACCCCAAATGACTAAACTTTCAATTATTTTTCTTTACAGTATAAAGAGAATAAAAACCAGAAAATATATAAGTAGTAATAGTTTTGAGCTTTATTGCTGCTTGATGATGTTGCAATACTTAACAATTTCATCAACTCTTTATTGTACTATTTTCTCTAAAAAATTAATCAGTATCAAAAGTTATTGTAATTAATATTTACAGTATTATTAAGAAATAACGCACGGTGTTGCTTTATTTTTGAACTCTCAGCGAGCAAAGAAACACGTTTATCAACAGTTTGTTTCAAGCACAGTAGCAATAAAGTTTAGAAAATTGGGTCAAACATGGATACTAGAACTTTCTACGGTGCAAGAAAGGTAACTCATGTATCAACGTTGGCAGAAGTAAACGAAACTATAGAAAATGCAAAACACGTAGTCAATGTTGCTGTATTACCTCCTGATGCAGGAGACTCTGGTAGCCAGGAGAGTGATATTGAAGGTGTTGCTGATAGTATGGAAGAAATTTTTGAGCCAGCTGAAGAACTTGAAGTGAAGGAAGACTTTGAGAGTAATGAAGAATCAGAAGCGGCTCTACCATCAATTTGGAAAAAAGGATTTCAAAAATGGAAAAAAAGTTGTAACTTTGATAAAACAATTTTGATTGATGACAATTCCAATATTTTGAGAGATCGCATTTTCAACCTGGATTAATTGTAGCTTAACATTTGAGATTTGGAGATTTTTGTTTACTGAGGAGATCATCGATCAAATTGTTTACCAAACGAATTTGTATGGAAATCGAGATAAAAACAGTCCTAATTTCTACGTTACAGGCGAAGAAATTCGTAAGATTTTAGATACACTCTTAGTTTCAGGGTATCATTCTCAAAGAACACCGTTTTTGGTCTAGGCAACAAGATTTAGGCGTAGCAATTAAGTCCAATACAATGAGCATAAATATCACAAAATAAAGAAGTGTCTCCACTTCGCTGACAACCAAAACTTAACAGAAGGGGACAAAATGAGTAAAATAACGCCAGTTTATGAGATGCTAGATCAAAACCTAATTCATTTTGGCATATTTAACAAACTTTTTAAGTGTAGAAAAATCTATGGTACCTTATTTTGGTCGACACAGTGCCAAAATTTTCATTAGAGGAAACGTATTCGCTTTGGTTTTAAGATTTGGTGCTTATGCGGCAGCGATGGTTATCCATACAACATGAAGATTTATCAAGGAAAGGAGAAAAGTTGCAAGATCAACCTTTGGAATATCGCGTAATCAACAACATGGTTACTGTTACCACTGCAAATTCCAGAGCTTTGCTGCATGAGTTGTACTGCGATAACTTTTTTACAAGTTATAGTTTCATGTCTGATTTAGCGATGATTGATGTGCGAGCGACTGGCACGATAAGAGAAAACAGAACAGCAGGCGCCAATCAAAAGATGATTAGCTTGAAATAGCTTTAAAACAGGAGCGTGGATGTTTTGAATATTGCTGTGGTGGGACTTTTTATATTGCTAAGTGGTATGACAATTCAGTTATGGCGATTGCAAGCAACTAGGAAAGTCACACTCCAGTTTACAAAGTAAGACGCCGAATAAAGGGAGGTGGAAAAGAAGTACCACAGCCTTATCTCATAAACTCTTATAATAAAGGGATGAGGGGCGTCGATCTCATGGATTGCTTGTTGGAAGCTTACCGCCCAATAATACGTGGTAAAAAATTGTAATGGCCACTTTTTGTCAATCTTTTCAATACTACGGTTGTCGCTGCGTGGAAGATTCATTGTCAGATTGGAGATAAGAAAATAACCCACATCGATTTTAAAAGGCAGGTGACGCCGTGCCTACTCAAAGTTTAACAACACCATGAAATAGAAAGTAATGTTGCAGCTGAACTACTTCTGGATGTACGCTTCGATGCAATAAACCACTTCTTTCGGCCTGCAACAACCCAAGATCGATGTAAAGTGTACAAAAAAAAAAAAAAATTACAAAAACCATGTGCACAAAATGCAACATTTGTCTCCATTGGAGCGTGGCAAGACTTGTTTCAAAACTTATCATACTTGTTGCTAATGCGTAAACAAAAAGAAAACATACTTTTCCCACAACTTGAGTGTTTCTGTAACCCTTAACGGAAAAACGTAGTTCCAAGTTAGTGCAAAAATATACATTAAAACTGATAAAACTTGTACAGTAAACCTCCAATGTTCCACAAAGGGAACATGACGTAACTTTCGGTAAAAATTTGTTACAAACCTAAAACTTTGCGAAAAAGTTATTTATCACAATAATGGTAAAAGACGTAAAATTCATAAAAATCCGACCAGCGGAACTATAAGCAGCAAAATAAAGGTTAAAGACTGTTGCCGGAAAGGTCGAGGAAAGCATTTGAAGTTCTTCCTTAGCACAGCACAGGTGCTTAGCAATGTCACTTCCGAGGTTCCATCTAATTCTCCATCACCAACAGTGATGCTCAGATTGTGAATTGCACTGATGATTGCTTCACATATTCTCTCTCTCTCCAGAAGGAAAGTTTGGCCTTAAACTCATTATTGCAGTGTGAATCAAACTTATATTTAACCTTAATTGGTTCTAGAATTTGCGCCTCAGGCCTTTCAAATTTCCCATCACCAACAATGACCCTCGGGTTGTGAAATGCATCAATGGCCCTTTTTACCAATTCTTTTCCTCCCGAAGAAAAATTTGGAAATAAACCCATAAACACAGTCTGAATCCCACTTCAATTTAATCTTAATTAACTAAAATTAACTTTTTTACAAATCATTTTTTATAACGATTAAACAAGCTGTCTATCACAAGCGACGGTACTACCTTGAGCAACGGTGATCGATCGTTGTGACTTTTTAAATATTGTTTGATTTTGAAAACTTATAATTGCAAAACAATGCGCTAGTTCAATGGTCGCCAAACTGGGGGCCGCTTGAAGATGCTTCGGGGCGGCTCGCGGCTTGGATTTCTTTTTTATTCAATCTTTGTGCCCAAGTTTTATAAAATTTACGGAATGGTGAGAGCAAATAAACCTTAGAATTTTTGAAAACAACTTTTTGTTAATGCATCAAGTTTTTTTATTTTTTTAATAGTCCAATTGAAAACAGTGCTGTCAAATGAGGTCATAGTTAAGATAAATTGTTTAGTGGGCCGGATTAATAAATGAAAGAGGCCAGGTCTGCTTCGCCTGAACATGGGTCCCACTGCGCTAGTTGAAAAGTTGGTGTTTGTTCGAAAAAATTAATTTTGTCAATAAAAAATCAGATTTACTTTTTTAGATATTGTAGTAAAATTGTAGTAAAACTATTGTAGTAAAACTAGTAAAATAATCCAGCCATCGGTGGCACATTTCTGTGTCTCTTGATGCCGGTCCCAAGCCCAGATAAATGGGGAGGGTTGCGGCAGGAAGGCATCCGGCGTAACACTTTTTTGCCAGATTTATACAAATGCGTAATCATTTTCAATCCATACCGGATCGGTCGCGGCCCGGGTTACCAACGACCGCCTCAGGTGTCGTACAGCAGGGCACCTGCGGAAATTATGCTACTGCTAAACAAAGTGAAAATAAGAACAGAAAGAGAGGAGGAAGGCGAGTAAAGAAGCAGTGAGAAGCATGGAAAGGAAGATGCTCACTCATAAGAGTGGGTACTTTAAATATTGGAACGATGACTGGAAGGGGAAGAGAGCTGGCAAATATGATGGAGCGAAGGAATGTAGACATATTGTGCCTACAAGAAACTAAGTGGAAAGGGAGTAAAGCAAGGAACATTAGAGGTGGATATAAAATATTTTACAACGGAGCTGATGGAAGAAAAAATGGGATAGGGATAGTGGTGAGGGAGGAGCTGGCTGAAAGTGTTCTGGAGGTGAAGAGGGTGTCGGACAGACTGATGGCCATGAAGCTGAAGGTATATGGGTCTATCCTAAATATAGTAAGCGCATATGCTCCACAGGTTAACAACAGCATGGAGGAGAAAAATGATTTTTGGGAAGACCTAGATGGATTGATAGAAAGTATATCAACAGAAGAGAGGATAGTCCTTGGTGCAGACCTTAATGGACATGTGAGCGAAGGAAACATTGGGAATGAGGAAATAATGGGGATGTACGGTGCTGGAACAAGAAATAAGGAAAGATCAATGGTTGTGGATTTTGGGAAAAGGATGGATTTGGCGATTGTCAATACGTATTTTAAGAAGAAGGATGAACAAAGGGTGACATATAAGAGTGGAGAAAAAAGTACCCCAGTAGATTATGTGATGTGCAGAAGGAGAAACCTGAAGGAAATGTGTGATTGTAAGGTAATATTGAATGAGTGTGTCGCAAAGCAGCACCGTATGGTGGTATGCAAAATGGCTCTTATGGTGAAAAAGAAAAAAGCAGAGAAAGTAAAGCCAAAGATACGATGGTGGAAACTGAAGGAGACAAGCTATCAAGAAGCGTTTAGACAAGAGGTGACCAGGTTTCTGGGAGGCAAGGATAGATTACCTGATGAGTGGGACAAAACGGCAGAAATGCTAAGAAAAACAGCTGAAATTGTACTGGGAGTGACATTTGGGAAACGAAAAGGAGACAAGGAGACTTGGTGGTGGAATGAGGAAGTTCAAAAGAGCATAAAAGAAAAGAAAAAGGCAAAAAAAGCGTGGGACAAAATAAGAAATGAAAATACTAAAAAGATATACGAAAGAAAAGAAGAATAAGGAAAAGAAGGCAGTTGCAATGGCAAAGGGACGTGCGCATGATGATTTGTATGCTAGATTGGAAACAATAGAAGGTGAAAAGGAGTTGTACAGATTGGCTAGGCAGAGAGACAGAGCAGGGAAAGATGTGCAGCACGTGAGGGTTATAAAGGATGAAAATGGTAATGTTATGGTAAATTCAGAGGGAGTGTTAAAGAGATGGAAGGAGCACTTTGAGAAACTAATGAACGAGGAAAATAACAGAGAAACTAGGACAGAGGAACCAGAAGTGGTTAATGAAGAGGTAAATTGTGTCAGTAGAGAAGAAGTAAAGAACGCACTAAGAAGGATGAAAAAAGATAAAGCAGTTGGACCAGATGAGTTGCCAGTAGAAGTTTGGAAGTGCATGGGGGAGATGGGGATAGAGTTTTTGACCAAACTGTTCAAAAGACTATTAATGGGTGAACGGATGCCAGAATAATGGAGAAGGATTGTGCTTATCCCAATCTATAAAAGCAAAGGGGACGCACAGTTCTGTGGAAACTACAGAGGAATAAAGCTAATGAGCCACACAATGAAGGTATGGGAAAGAATTATTGAAACCAGGTTAAGGGATAAAGTCGAGATCAGCAAACAGCAATATGGATTTATGCCAGGAAAGGGAACCACCGATGCCATGTTTGCTCTAAGAATGTTGATGGAAAAATACAGGGAAGGTCAAAGAGAGCTACATTGTGTATTCGTGGACCTAGAGAAAGCTTACGACAGGGTTCCACGGGAAGAGCTGTGGTACTGTATGAGAAAATCAGGAATAGTGGAAAAGTATGTGCAACTAGTACAGGATATGTATGAGGGAAGCGAAACAGTGGTGAGGTGTGCAGTAGGAACTGCAGAAAGTTTCAAGGTTAAGGTTGGACTGCACCAGGGATCAGCATTAAGTCCATTCCTGTTTGCAGTGATAATGGACAGGATAACGGATGAAGTAAGGAGAAAACCACCATGGACGATGCTGTTTGCTGATGATATTGTGATTTGCAAAGAGACCAGGGAAGAAGTGGAGCGAAAATTAGAATCCTGGAAGTATGCATTGGAAAGAAGAGGGATGAAAGTAAGTAGGTCCGAAGACCGAATATCTGTGCATAAATGGAGGAAATGATGACGAAACAGTGAAGATGGAGGATGCAAAAGTGTCAAGAGTAAAGGAATTTAAGTATTTGGGATCAACGGTGCAAGAAAGTGGTGATTGTGAGAGGGAGGTAAAGAAGAGAGTACAGGCAGGATGGAACGGATGGAAAAGAGTATCGGGAGTAATCTGCGACAGGAGGTTACCAGCTAGAGTAAAAGGAAAAGTGTACAGTTCAGTGGTAAGACCAGTAATGGTGTATGGACTTGAGACAGTAGCAGTCACAAAGAAACAAGTAGAAGAGATGGAAGTCGCAGAGATGAAAATGTTGAGGTTTGCTATGGGAGTGACGAGAAAAGACAAGATTAAAAACGAACATATCAGGAGTACTGTTAAGGTAGAACGGTTAGGAATGAGGATGAGTGAGGGCAGGCTGAGGTGGTATGGACATGTCATGAGGAGAGACCAAGAGTATGTAGAAAAATTGATGATAGAAATGGAGTTACAAGGAAAGATGAGAAGAGGGAGACCAAAGAGAAGATTTTTAGATGTGGTAAAAGAAGATATGGAGGAAGTTGGTGCGAAGGAGACAGACATTGAAGACAGAAAGATATGGAGAATGATGATACGCTGTGGCCACCCCTGACTAAAAGGAAAGGCCGAAAAGAGAAGAAGAAGATATTGTAGTAAAACTTCAAGCAATTTTCCACTGCACAAGACCAGAAAGAATTTCTCTCTGCACGGATGAAATTTTCACTACTGGGGATTTCCCAGCGGTTAAGAACTACTGTTGCAGACTATAATATTCGCAAACAATCCAAACCTATAAAGCATGATGACTGAGACGTTTGAATATTTTTTAAAATAAAACAAACAGCCAATATTACAGTTATTATTTCATTTTAATTTTAGCGTTTAGAGTATAATACTTTACTTATTTTCAAAAAATAATTGGAATTTGGAATGCATTTCGTAAAATTTTAACATAAAAGGAAGAAATTATTAAAAAATGTATTATTGCGTAATAAACATTATTTAATCATTTAATAAATTAATTATTAAATAAGTTGATAGAAATAGAAGTTTTATCAATATTAAGACCGAGTTCAAATTTTCGATGAGGTAAACGTTCTTTATTTAATAATTTAAATCAATTGTTTGCAGTTGTTAAAACAGTTATCGAAGGATTGGAAGGAATAAAATTGGGGGAGCTGTGTCGACTTTTCAAATCAAATAAGAGAAACAAAAAATTGTGCACTAAAGTTGACTATTTTTTATTCGGGCATAAGCTTTCGTGGGCTACTACTCACTTTGTCAGATGCAATGGAATAAAAATGCAATCAAAACAAGATTTACACAAGGACATTAAACGTAATAAAGAGATATATGTGACGTAATGAAATATAAAAATATCGGATAGAAAAAAATATGGCAGTATGGTAAATTACAGCAATTCAAACAAAAAACAAATGCGAGAAAATGGCATGCAAGTATAGAACAATGCGAAATAGAGAAAAAAGTGAAAAACATAAATGACCTTCACTTTACAAAAATAAATATTACACCTAGTTGGACATGAGCAAATAATTTCTATTTAAACCTTGGTTATCGCAATCGAATTTGAAAATAATTTTTTTGAAAAATTTGAATTTGAAAATTGTTTTGATTGCATTTTTATTCCATTGCACCAGACGAAGTGAGCAGTAGCCCACGAAAGCTTGTGCCCTAATACAAAATAATCAACTTTAGTGCACAAGTTTTTGTTTCTCTCATTTAAAACAGTTATTTTATTTCTTTTAGCTCCGAAGTTTATTGATAGCCACTATAAAACTTTAGCTCAAAAACTGCTCAGAGATTTAGAAAAAATATCACGAAAGATTGAAACAAGAAAGGAGACTGTAAGTTTTTAAAGATTTGTTTAATTCATCGATTTGAGTCCCAAATTTACAAGAATTAAACTAAACAACAGAAATCGTTTATGTTTACCTCAAGTTTAAACTTTATATAGAAAATCAATCACTGCTAAAATTTAAAGTCATCAAAAGTCTAATATTGATTTGGAAAAGCAACGAAATATCTTCACTAAGCAACTAATTTGTAACATAGGCTCCGAATGAATGATATACGCTCATAAATTTTTAAAAAATAAATGCATATAAGAAAAATGAGAGTGACGTCATAGTAGACATGAAGAGTAATTGCTCAGCCTTGGATGAAACATTTCAAACACAAAGCAACTAGTTTTAATTCGAAACCTTTCTCAATCATTTTTTAACAAAAATTAAATCAAAATCTTTCGTATATGTCTGAAATTTTTGCATTTTTACTTCTCATTTTAATGTTTAAACTGAACTTGAAAATTCATATCACGCTGTACGACTTTCTTTATAACCAAACCAAAGAACAAAATTTTAAAAAGTTTTATTTAATTTATACAGCAAATATAAATCTGCCTACTTCTGTTTGAAGAAAAAAATCTTCTGAATTCTTCAATTAACCTTTATTTTACCGCTTATAGTTCGGCTAATCGGATTTTTATGAATTTTACATATTTTGCCATTGTTGTAATAAATAACCTTTTCGCAAAGTTTTAGGTTCGTAACAAGTTTTTACCGGAAGTTACGTCATGTTCTCTTTGTGGAACATTGGCGGTTTACCATACAAGTTTTTTCAGTTTTTACTGCGTATTTATGTACTAATCTAGAACTACGTTTTTCCGTTCAAGGTTACAGAAACATTCAAGTTGTGGGAAAAGTATGCTTTATTTGTGTTTATGCATTAGCAACGAGTTTGATAAGTTTTGAAACAAGTCTTGCCACGCTCCCCATAAAGACGAATGTTGCATTTTGTGCACATATTTTTTTGTATTTTTTTTGCACACTTTACGTCGACCTTGGGTTGTTGCAGGTACAAGGAAGTGGTTTATTGCATGGAAGTGTACATCCAGTGGTAGTTCAGCAACAACATTACTTTCTATTTCTCGGTGTTGTTGACCTTTGAGTAGGCACAGCGTCACTTGCCTTTTAAAACCGATGTGGGTTATTTTCTTATCCCAAATCTGACAGTAAATCTTCCATGCAGCGACAACCGTAGTATTGAAAAGATTGAAAAAAAATGGCCTGTACCGTTTTTTACCACGTATTATTGGGCGGTAAGCTTCCCACAAGCGATCCATGAGATCAACGCCCCCATCTCTTTATTATAAGAGTTTATGAGATAAGGCTGTGGTACTTCCTTTCCACCTCGCTTTACCCGGCGTCTAATCTTGTGACCTGGAATGTGACTTTCCTAGTTGCTTGCAATCGCCATTACTGAATTGTCATACCACTTAGCAATATAAAGAGTCCTATCACAGCAATATTTAAAACATCCACTGTTGTGCAATTGTAATTGTAATTGTGCGTGGTCAAACCCGAAGCATGTTCTTGATTTGAGTTTTTGTACTGTGCGTTTTATCTCTCTCGTGGTTACTGTAGAACGCTGTCAGAACGACGCGTGGTTGTTTAGGTGTGTTGCTCTTTAAGTTGTGTTGCTTGTTTATCTGTTAACGTGCATTTCTGTTTAGATAACTACATTTCTTATAGTTGATTAAAACCTAAATTTGTTGTGTTTTGAGTAATTTCAGAACAATTTAATCAACTATAATTCATCCAGTATGGACAGACTTATGCAGCCTTCTCGCCTCGATTTAGACGCTAACTCGTCCTCTGCATCGAAAGAATGGTGTCATTGGTTTGTAACGTTCGGAAATTATATTGAAGTATTAGATGCATCACTGGCGAGAGAACGACGGACGAACAAGTTAAAAGCATTGGTAAATTGCGTCTCGCACCGTGTGTTCGAATATATCGCTAATTGTGATTCGTATGGTGAGATTTTTTTCAGGAAAAAAACGGAATTTATGTCCAAGATCAGCATTAGTCAAGACTCACTCCATACGGGAAAAGATGTGACTGGTTGGGACTGATTGGGAGTAAAAGGTAAATCCTATAGTAAGGATTTTTTTTAGAAACATTTAAACAAAAAGACCAAAAATCGCGTCTCAGTGTGGACAGCAAAAAACTTCAGCAAAAAAATAAGATATTTTTAAATAGATAAAAATGACCATCAAAGTTTTTAGATGTTTAAAGGGAACAGCAATCAAAATACTGATATGACTAAACTAACCTGTTTCCACGACGAATCATAGCACACCACGTAAGATGCCATCCAGCAACGTGCAAAGATCCCGACGACAAATCAGCAGCTTTTAGGTCGGAATACATCAGATGCTACGCTTATGAGTTGATTCATTTAGTTTGGTGACTAGGAAAATTCGATTATTATCACCCTCATTTAGTCGCTTGTGCCAAGTTATAACAGAGGTGGTCGATTTTTTTTCTCGTATGAACGTTTGTTTGGAAGTACCAACTTCTCTGCATCAGTGCAGTGGGTCTCCTGCAGTAGGTAGACGAGTTCCTCAGAATGCATAGCGAGGTGATGAAGAACGTTCATCTTGCTTGCAGTGAGGCCTTCGATGTTCAGCTGAAGAATGGTGGGTCTTCGGAACTTGTTGGCAATGTGCCCTGCAAAGGGCAGTTTTATACAGGCATTGTCCCATCCTGAAAAGGACGTTTGCCGATTAGCAGACCCAAACTGAACATCGGAATGGGTGGATACCCTTCCATTTTGGTAGGTTTGATTTCGGTCTGTCATTTGTAATACCAATAAAGAGACTTACTAACGGCCCAGGCTGCGAAAAAGCACCTACCATCGGTACCATCAGTCTGGCACCGTGGCCTTACCTGGAAGCTGCTGAGACTTCTTCCGGATAAGCACATGGTCAGAATGATTATGGAGCTTGTCCGAAATCGAAGTTTCACCCTTACCACCGGTGACAGCAAGCAAAGCAGGCTACGCCGTCTTAAAACGGCGTTCTTCAGGGATCGGTCTTGGCTCCCCTCCTATTTAAATCTATACGTACGATCTTCCTTCCTTGATTTCCAGAAATTTTGCTTATGCTGATGATTCACCATTCTTGCACTTTTCTCGAAACTGGAAAGATTTGGAGGGGACTTTAAGCCAAGACATGTCTACACTCTTATCGTATCTCCAGACTTGGAGGTTGAAGCTCAGTCACACTAAGACGGTGACGACAGCCTTCCACTTAAATAACCGAGAGGCCAAACGTGAGTTAGAGGTCTACAACAACGGTAGACTTTTACCGTTCTGTTTAACCCCTACTTATCTTGGGGTAAAACTGGACAGATCACTCACGTTTCGTCACAATTTAGTGGCATTGAGTAAAAAACTATCCTTGCGCGTCACACTGTTGAGGCGACTCGTGGGCTCGGAATGGGGTACTGGTGCTAAAACACTACGCATAGCCACCTTATCTCTAGTCTACTTAACATCTGAGTACTGTGCGCCAGTCTGGTGTCGCAGTGCTCACACTCGCCTCATTGACAGTGTCTTGAACGACGCCTTGCGCATAATCACTGGATGCCTGCGTCCCACTCCACGGACCATCTACCTGTACTCTCAGGCATCCAGCCAGCTGAGCTTCGCCGAATGGGAGCGACACTTTCCTTGGCTCACCGTGGATCTCTGGATCCCGATTATATCTTGCATGGTCTTTTAAGTGGGTCCTCAGGTACTCACCAAGTGAGACTAAGATCCAGACGCCCGTTTGTGCTAGCTGCACGAAATCGTTTGGACAATCTTGCCAACCTTGGCATCCGCACTTCTTAATGGACAAATCACAAATGGAAAACGGAGTATTGTGAAAATGCTTCCGGCTCTGTAATTTTGTGCCGGGACCGGTGCCAGGTCTGTTGGAATGGGCTTACCCCGAGTAGCTTGGGTTGAGATCAACCGCCTGCGGACTGGTGTTGGGCGATTCCATTCGTCCATGCACGAATGGTGCCTCTCTCCTTCACCAAATTGCAAGTGTGGCGCCTCTGAGCAAATTGCAGACCATGTTCTAGCAGCGTGCCCTATACATCGGGCACCACATGGAGCACGAGGTCTGTCGGTTTTGGATGACGAAACTCGATGCTGGCTTAATAACATCACTGCTAGCATCTGATTCAGACAGTGCAGCAGCCTGGTGTAGTAAAAGGTCTGCCTGGAGTGGATACCCTTCAAACGACGACAACGACGACGAGTCAAAATTATCAAAAGCTCAAACTTTCTTTGCAATGTATTTAAATTAAGTTGGTTAACGTTCAATTAAAATCAGGATTAAATTGTTCAACTTGCCTCAACAAGCTTGGAATGAATTCTGGTCTCATAACGGACAAAATGATCACTGCTTCTTCTACTGATCCTGGTTTATTGCCGCAAGATGTGTTCGCTTGGCTCCTGTGGATCTAGGTGAAAATTGTTTCATTAAAGAGTTTTTTGTTCTTATTTTGTGAAAAAATTTTTTCGTAAAAATTTCTCGGATCCTCTTCTGTGTTTCTTGTGCGCCACTTGGCGTATGTTTGCTTGCCCCAACCAATGGTTATATTTTGAAAACTCGTGAAACGATTAAAATATTCTTTGTTTTTTGATTTGGTACAATCCGAGTTCAATTTACACCGGGCGATTATGACTGAAAGCTGAACACGAACTCCTATGTTGTCATTCAAACTTCTGCAAACTGTATTTGGAGTTTTTAAGCAGTCACGCTTAATTGGGTAATATCCACAAAATCTTGTTTTGTTTAGACGAATGTTTGGCTTCCGGCCAGGACAAAGGAGCGAACTATCGAGGGTGGATATTGAAGACGATCACAGGCTGTACCTGCCAACAATGGTCCTCCCAGTCCCCCCACAGACACAATGAGTAATTGCTAGTGCGATTGTTCTTTGTTCGTACAGATAAATAAAGATTTAAACTGAACTTATATACCGGGTGTCCCAGAATTAAGGCAACAAACTTTTTTGTTTTTAATTAGAATAGTTCAAGTCAAATTTTGTATTGCTTGGTATTAGTATAGAATTTTAACATTAGGCTTTAAAGCCATGTATCTTTTTTTGATATAACTTCCTTTGTTACGCTGGAACCAGCGATTCAATCAAAAACACAAAAGTGTTGAATCAAAGACACAAAAACACAGAACTCAAACGTGTTTTTGATTAAATTTAATTTTTGGGCTTTTTTCGGGCTTGAATTGTCGGCCCGTTTACAACTCTGATACAGTATGTGGAAAGAGTTTTTAAAAGCAGCAGAGGTCATCCAAACGTGGCAATCCAACAACAAGATTTTTGTTTTTCCGTGGCACACGAATTGTTGAGTACTGATTTGGAACACCTCGTGTCATGATTAATGACATTTTTCTTACATTACTTTGTTTTGATAACGTATGTTTCCTGTCCTTCCTTTTTTAATGCCTTATAAATATATAAGTAAAAAAAATTTGGTTGATCGCCAAGCAACAGCTTTTAGTTTCACTTAATTTCAACAGTTTCATATTTATAATTATTCCTGATTAGAAATCTTCTAATCTTGTTTGTAATATATTATTTAAATAACTATTATGAGCATTTACGACGAACGACGAGAATCCGTCGTAGAAAATTCAATGCATGATGTCGCTTGACTATTATTTAAGCAATTATTAATTTGTTTTTTCACTGGTTTGCAAGATTGGCCGTTTACTAAATAGTAACAAAAATTTTGGGTCTGTTTCTTTTACTGCGTTTTATTGTGTAATCAGTAAAAAAAGACCTGCATTTAACTTAGCCCAGGTTAAGGTCAAAATTTCAGCGTTAAATTCACTAAATCACAACTTTGCTACAGCTTCCCAATGCAATTTTTGATCGTCAAAAAGAATTAAAATCGGAAACAAACTGATAAAAATCTATGCTAAAAGCCAGCTATAAGATAATTTACTTGCAAAGTTTTAATTTTTTAATCATAAACTAAAAAAAATCACCTCAAACCGGAAAGATTAAAACATAATTAAGTTAAAAAACTCATGGTTTAATCTTATTTCTTTAGAATGACCATTTAATGACAATTGCTTGCAAGACGTATCTCAATTTAAGTTTTAGTACACGAAAAGAAGTCCACAACTTGTTTAACAAGTACGTCACAATTGCCTTTACGAACACGAAATCAGTTGTTTTATCCATAATATTTATTATTGTGCAGCGTATTTTATAATTAATTTGCATGAGTAATTATAGGATAATTTTGGTGGTTGACAGACGTAAACAGGCATCTAGGGTTTCATCGGCCATTCTGTTTTGTGTGTTGTTTTTTATTTGCTTCATTATTAAAAAAACACTTTCACAAATGTACATGCGACCGACATGGAGCACATTTTTTGTGGAAAGTCTCTTAAGTAAGGAAAATGTTCTTTGCTTACAAACGCGTCGGAATGCTCATTCTTTCTTGAGAAAAGAAAAGGATCCAATTGCAAATCACATAAATCTTGCTGAAGATCAGGTGGTGAGACTCTATGTTTACTTCTATCGAATTGTTGAAAAGCTCCCCTTTTGCTTTTAACAAATCAAAGTTAGCAAATTTATCATTAAACTCATCACTGATGTAACTAACTTTTTTAGAAAATGCAGAAAATTCAATGTTTTTTTCTTCACCAAGTAATTTACTGCTTTGAGGAAAATGAGTCGCATCGTTCTTTTGCAAAGAAGCCCTAAGCAGCACATGTTAACGTGAAACATGAACCATGGCAATGTTTGTACACCCTAGTTCAGCAGAACCAACCACCTCTCAACTGAACTTGTTATCGGTGCCCCCGAGTCCAATCAATTTGGTAGACAGTAGTTTTACCAAATATCATCCTGTATCGGTGCTGACCTCCACAAGTCCTATCAAATTTACTGTTAGTGCTGAAAATTCCAGCTACATTGATCTTGCCAATAGCTTTCTTTACGTGCGTGCAAGCGTGACTGCATCAGAAGGAGCTAATTTGGCAGAGGACGTAGAAATTGCACCCAAATGTAATTTTTTACATACCCTATAATCGCAAGTCGATGTTTATTTGAACGGTTCGCTTGTTACACACTCCAACAATCCTTATCGAACTTACATTAAAAACTTGATTAGTTTTGGACAAGAAGCAATAACAGTCTCAGCTTTTTACTCTATTATGGTATCGCAATACTAGCGGACATTTCGATACTTGTGCTGCAGCAAACACGGGTTACACACAGCGCAAAGCTTTAGCAGCCGAAAGCAAAGAAATCAATATGAAGGGAAAACCACATATTGACTTGACCTTTCAAAATCATTACTTGTTGAACGGAGTCGAAGTACACTTGCGTCTGATTTGATCCAAGGATCTTTTTTACTTGCGTGGAAACGCAGACCAAGCACAAAACAAAGTGTTTTAAAGGAAGTGACCTTGTTTGTACGCAAAGTAAAACCCAACCCGGCCGTACAACTTGCTCATGTCAAAGCCTTGCAACACGGCACTGCAAAATATCCGCTCTAACGTGTGGAAGTCAAGAGTTTTACTATGCCGACAGGGAATCAAAGTATCAATAAAGAAAACTTGTTTTGGGGGCAATTGCCTACTTGATTGGTGGTCGGTGTGGTGGATAACGATGCTTACAACGGTGTCATTACCAATTCTCCTTTTTATTTCAAGCACAACAACATCAATTTCATGACGATTTACCGGGACGGAGTTCAAATCCCTTCCAAACCACTGCAACCGGACTTTGCCAACGATCGTTTTATTCGAAGTTATCTTCGTTTGTTTGCACAAACAGGTCAATACTATCACGACACGGGGAACGCTATTTCGCAAGAACAGTACAAGGACGGTTGTGCCTTGTTTGCTTTCCATCTTATGCCTCAAATGAATTCGAGCGAGGTCGGTTTCGAATTGATAAAACACGGCAACATAGGCATCAAAATTCATTTTGCTAACACTACTGCACGCACTCTTACTGTGATTGTGTTTGCCGAAAACGACAACCTACTGGAAATCGATCAAGACAGAAATGTTGCTTTTGACTACACAGCATGAAAACGCTGCAAATCGAACGTTTGCTCAAAAACGACTCGAAAACCAAAAAGGTTCTTAAAAAAGTCTGTGCTTTTGATCAGCTGGAAAAACCTGTTTTTCCTTCTGCCTACGTCATCAATTTCGATCCGAGCAGCGAACCCGGAGAACATTGGATTGCTGTTTATTTTGACAGCTACGGACTAGCACCTGCTTTTGTCGGTCTCAAGTCTTGCATGGACACTTATTCTCTATCAAGCTGGATTTACAATCGCAAAACCTTACAAGATTTATTTTCGAGCGTTTTCGGTCACTATTACGTGTATTAACGATAACGAATATATTTATTTTGCCAAACACACAAACATAAATTTTATGATGTAGACATACGGTAATGTTAAAAGAAAATTGAAATATGTGTGAAGGCAGAGAGCACTGAAGAACATACATTATCAAGTCAAGTGCCCCCACATCCAATACAGTCAAAAAACAAAATTTACATTCAGTATTTTACTACATATACTGATACAAATCTTTTGATGTAAAACCAATGCAGTAAAAAAGAAACAAATTAGTGAAAAATAACAACAGAGAAAAATAACAACTCAGAAAAAGGCGACAATGAAAAGAGTAAAATTTAGTACTGATCTATTAGGTGCTGTTTGTACGCTTTTTTGAAAGAAACCCAATGCCTGTCTTTTATTGTGTCGTCAATCGAATACCAAAGTTTGACTCCACGGAAGGTGAGGAGCTGCTGTCCAATTGTTTTATATACACGTGGAAGAAAATAAGTTAATTTTTCTGTTTGCCTAGTGTTGTGAGAGTGTATTTCTTTTATTTTTTTGAATAGTTGAGCAAAAACAGCAGGTAATCTGTCAGAGTATAGCTGATACATAAATTTTTCTAATTCAAGGTGATATATATCTGAGATTTTCAAAATATTTAATTGCTTGTACATTGTGTTGATTGGTGTGTAGATAGAGCTGAATGTTGCAATTCTGATAATGCGATTTAGACGAACTTCTATTTTTTTTGTTAACAGTTTTGTAGCAGTACCCCAAGTTAATATGCCATATTGAATACATGAGTAAACTAGGTTATACTTATAATAGAGCAGGCAAAGAGTTTTTCTCGGAACATAATTGCGCAATCTACAGAACAGACCAGAGCATCTGGCAAGTTGACTAGATAATTTGTCAATGTGGTTTGCCCAACACAACGTATCATCAAAAATTACACCTAAATACTTAATGGAATTTTCTCTTTGCAAGCGGGTTTTGTTCATAACTATAGTAAACTCATCTTTACAGGTTTTGTGTGGTTGGTTATTGTAGATGATGTAGTTAGTTTTAGAATAATTTAGAGACAATTTATTCATTCGAAGCCAAAAATCAACTTTTTTTAATTCATTATTAGCTTTATATTTTAACGAGTTTAAGTCCCTATCCGATAGCATTAGAGCAGTATCATCTGCATAAAGTGTGGTATCAAATTCGGAGGCAAGAGGTAAGTCATTGATATAAAGCAAAAACAATTGAGGTCCAAGACAAGATCCTTGAGGAACCCCCGTTGTTATTTTTAATTTGTTCGAGTAATGACCTTGGACATTTGTGTATTGATAACGATTGCTCAGATAACTTTCTATAAGATGAAGAGCTGTGCCTCGAATACCAAAATAGTGATACAACTTCCATAACAGAATCGTATGGTTAACCGTATCAAACGCTTTTGATAGGTCTAAAAATATACAGCAAGTATATAGACCATTACCGATGTTTTTGATTAGTTTATCATGTATTGTACTTATAGCAAATTGTGTTGAGGAGTTAGGTCGAAAGTCAAATTGATTTTTGTTGAGAAGTTGATTTTTATCAAGATACGAAAACAGTCTGGAAAATAAGATTTTTTCAAAAATTTTGTCAAATTGCGATAATAACGAAATGGGTCTATAATTAGTAGGCATATTTTGATCACCTTTTTTATAAATGGAGATAACCTCAGCTATTTTTAAGCAGTTCGGAATACACCTGTTTCTATACACAAGTTGAATAAGTTACTTATTATCGGAGAAATAATCAACTTGCCATATTTAATAAATTTAGTTTCAACATCAGTGTACCTTTGAGCTTTCTTATTTTTTAGTCGATCAATTATTGAACATACTTCGGCGTTTGTGGATGGAGATAAGAATATTGAGTTGAAATTACAACTATTGGGTTTGGTCATTTTTATATGTGAAGGAGGTGCAGGAATATCTTGTGCCATTTTGTACCCAACGCTTGCAAAGTGCTCGTTTAAAACGCAGGCAATTTCTTTAGGTTTCGTTGTTACATTACCTTTATCATTTAAAAGATTTGTTAAAAAATACGTTTTGAATTTTTCAATTTGCATATTTTATTGATTATTTGATATAATTTTTCAGAGTTATGCTTTTCTTCAGTAACAATTTTATTATAGTAGTTTCGTTTTGCACCTTCAATTGCTCTGTTTAGAACATTGCGATATTTTTTATATTTGTCGAATTGATAATTGCTAGGGTGCATAAGAAATTGTTTATACATTTTATTTTTGAGTTTAATCGATTTTAGCAATCCTTGGGTAAGCCACGGTTTACTTTTTAATTTTTTTTCTTTTCTTGTTGCTCTTCGTCGTGGTGCATGAAAATTTACAATATCAGTAAATAATTTTACAAACTCTTCAAACTGATTATGCGGCGAACGAGATTCTGTAACATGCAGATCACCTAATTGGTTAATCAAATCTTGGCAAAATAATTCTTCAGAAAAATTTTTCATATCACGAATGTAAATTTTCTCTGATTTCTTTTTCGTATATTTAATATCTTTTATGAAAATAAAAGTAGGAAGGTAATCCGATATGTCACACAATGCTATACCACTAAATATCAAGCGATTGAAATCATTTGTATATATGTGGTCCAGAAGCGATTTTCTGCTTATTGAAATTCTTGTTGGTTTATTGATGCAACACTTGACTGAGTAACCTAGAAGATTGTCGGCATAGGTCTTTATAATTTGATTACAATGAGATTGTAATAAATCTATATTAAAGTCACAAAATTCCATTTTTTTATTACTCATGTTTAAAAATTTTTTTCGATTGCTTTTGTAAAGAGTTCAATTTGGTTAACAAGGTATCCTGGATGACGATAGACAACTCCAACTGCAATTGATTTTTTATTTGTTTCGACTTCTATCCAAATATTTTCAACAAAATTGAGTTTTAAATCTAATTCATTAATTATCTTATACGAAATAGAATTTTTTATGTACAAACCTACACCGCCAGCCTGAGAATCGCTATCAGAGTGTATAAAGTTATAACCATTTATACCAATGTTAGTTTGTAGTTCATCTTTTTTTAATTTAGTTTCCGTTATGGCTATAATATCATGTAATTTTTTTAACTGTAGAATGTAGTGAGTTAGTTTATCAATATTTTTTTGAAGACTTCTGGTATTAAAGTGCATTAATAAGAGGTCATTATAATTATTTGAAGCGTGGTTATTAATAGATGCTATATCATGGTAGTTGCAATCCAAAAATAATAATTTATTAAAACCATCATTTTCTAATTCTATTATATCATTGTCGTTCTCAAATTCGATGCCGTAATCCAGGGCGCCTATTATATTATATTTTATTTCGTTTTCGCGGTGTACCTTTGCATGCTATTGTATCGGATTTTACATCTAACCTAACTGAAAACAATCGTTGTATCTCTCGTTTTATTTGTGAATTATCACAACGTTGATTGTATTAACTTTTATTAATAAAATAATACACATCAAGGCGTGCTTGCAAGTTTTTGTTTCGGTGCAGGATTCGTCAAGAGTTTGAAAAAGTTGTTCAGTTGTTCCTTGTTGTCCGGTGGTAGGTGGTAGACTTTGCCGTTTTACGCTTTAAAACATACGTACCGTATTTATTTGTGTATAAGTCGCATGCGTGTATAAGTCGCACCCCTACTTTTGGCTCAAAAAATGGTATAAAATTTTTTTCACATTTATTTATTAAAACCAAACACAACATCTACGGTAATACCCATCAAAGTCACTCTCATCTGCGCTGTTACCAAACAATTCATCCCATTGTTCTGGTGGCAAGTCCTCATCAGTGTCCCATGAAGGTGAAATGTACTGTTCACTTGCTTCATTGTCACCTTCTTCCTCATCTTGGCCATCATCCCACAGGAAATCATCCTCACTTCCATCCAAATTGTTGGAAATGCCCGTCTTCAGGAAGCTCTTTTTTACCATTTCCTGTGGGAGGTCATACCAAGCACTCTTGACCCAGGAAGTCACAAGTGCAGCTGGTTTTTTCAAATTTCCACCTATAGTAAGTGGCTTGTCATCTGATGACATCCATTCAACCCACTTTTGTCTTAACCTGTCCTTGAATGGTTTATTGATGACCACATCCAGAGGCTGCAGAACAGAAGTAAGGCCTTCAGGAATCATTGCTTGAGTGGTTTTTAAAGCTTTTAGCTTTTCTTTTACTTTTTCCGTCTTATAGGCTCGGAATTGGTCCCACACGTGCATGCGCGCGTTTACGCTGGCTTACATTGCTGTTTTAAAACTTTTAACACAACCTCGTATATTAGTCGCACCCTCGTGTATAAGTCGCCCCCTTAAGTTTTTGGAACATATTTGGTACAAAATTTTCCGACTTATACACGAATAAATACGGTAACTGTTCATCAAGTATAGAAATTGACGTCGCGGAGACGGTACGTTTTTCAAAACGCAGCAAAGTTGAAAGTGTTGACAGCGATTTCTTGCTTGATAATTCAAATTTTTTATGAATTTCGCATTCAGAATCGTCCATGTCGGTAGATCAGAACAATAGGACGATGTATTCTTTGTGTCGGATTTAGGTCGAAACAAAATGTGCGGTAGGTTGCCCATCAACAAGTTAACGACTTTAGAAAGCTGATCGAAACAAAACATCATTTTTCCGTTTTTCACGCTGATTATAGCTTTTCTCAGCAATGTCGAGGATGGAATTGTCAGCCCGGATGCAGCAATTTCTTTAAATTACGTCCTGATATCACCGGTGGCACTTTCCATTTCCCTTGCTTGTGAGAGGAGTTGTTGTTGTCCCATCATTGTCTCGTGGCAGCTTGTACACGGAGGACAGTCGACAGGGTGCTTGATTTTGTTTGCTTGATGGTGACGTTTGTCTGTTTGGTTGCTGTAGGTTTTTTATGTTGTGTGGTTTCGTGACTGCGTACGTTGTTATAACCACCAAAAAAGGGAAAAAGTTTCTCTCAGGCTTTGTACACGCGGATTTTTTCTGTCAATCTTTGTGAACATAACCAGCAAAAGTGCATGTCTTGCAAACATGTCCAGCAGAAAGTCATGTGCCCACAAGTCATGCCAACTGCGTTCTTTTCATTGCTCTTGCATTTCATGCACTTGTCTTCTTGGTTTAAATCCAAATTAGCATTGAGCAGCTCTTGACGGTTGCCGAAATTACGGTCGTGTTTTTCCGATTGTTGTATGAGAGCATGACGGATTTTGGTGTCTTTGAGTACTATACTCTTTGCAAATTTTGCGTGCGTGTCAAACAACATCAATTCGTCCAGGTTTTGTTTTGCTTCCACAAAGAGCATGGAACGTATTTGATTTGCTGCTGCAGACAGAGTCGGGTTTTTTATCTGGGGTCTTTTTAAATCCAGGTGTTTGCTACATACATTTTTCACTTATTCACACCTCGCTTTTTCAGTTCATATTCACACAAAGAAAACCATTTTGCATGCTCGTACCATGGGTTGTCGTAGGCTTCCATTGAAATAGTCGACCTCCACAATAAAAGCAGCAAACACAATCATCGTATCTTTTATAGTAAAAATCTGCATCGACCATTTCCTGAGCTGTTGGACGTTTCTGATTGCATCACGAATTTCGAAAAGTTTCCATCCGATCTTCTTCCTTGCACATGAGGAGTTTTCGGTGGAAATAGCAAGAAAATTCCTCTGGGTTAGACGCAGCGGCAGAGTCAACGCAATCTTATGACATTTTTAAATAATGATAAGAAAATCAAAAAGCTCTGCTTTATATACACTCGCAATAAAATAAACTTTTTTATGTACTCAACTACTCTTGGTCAGTTTCGATCTCTGAACAGTTTTCAAATTAAAAGTTGTTTTTCGATAGGTTTTTGTCTTTGATAACAACAATTTTTAAAATATAACCAATTAAAAAGCTATTTGTATTTGAAAATAACGAATTATAGTTTTATAAGACTTTGAACTCGTTTGTCCTTGTTAAAACTGTCGGTTAGAAAGCTAATCGTTGTTTTTTAGCGACGTGCCTTTCAAGATAATTGGTTGTACTTGTAAACTGGTTAAAAAATTATTGGTTGGAAAGCTAATTGCTGTTTAAAAATACGTGGTTCTACTTGTTTTTCACAAGACTTCATTTGTCTTTGTTACAACCGCTGGTTAGAATGTTAATTGTTTTTACTAACGTGTCTTTGAAGATAACTCTTTATACTAGTTTTTGAATTTTTTTACAAGACTCTAAATTTATTACAAAAACAGTTTGCTAGAAAGTTAATTGTTGCTTTTTTTAGATACGTCTCTTTAAAGAGTTATACTTGTGAACTTGTTAAAAAACCACTGCTTTGAAAACTAATTGTTGTTTAAAATATGTAATTCTACTTATTTTTACAGGACTTTGAACTTGTCTGTCTTTGTTACAACCGCTGGTTAGAAGGCTAATTGTTTTTTACTAACGTGTTTTTGAAGGTTGCAACAAAATTTAAGAGTAATTTAAAACAAGATCTTGACAGATCAGAATTTTTTTAGAGTTAAACTCTTCTGGTTCAATTTTGAATATAAGGTTGATCATCATACTAATAAGGTCTTGATCAAATTTTATACTGATTTGCTAGATTTTAGGGTGACTTGATTTGAATGATTTTAAACTCTTAAAAAGTTAAGGATTGAATATTTAGCTAGATACTTGATTCGCCAGATCTTAATTGATCAAGAATCTAACTTTGTTTAGATTGGTTAGATCTTACGGTTCATTGAATGATTTTAAAATCTGTAAAGGTTATGGACTGAATATTTAGCTAAATACTTAATTTGCTACATCTTTATTGACCAAGAATCCAACTTTCTTTAGATTGGTTAATTGAATAATAGGTTTTTAAAAATCTTGAAATTTGAACACCATATTAACTATGTAATTAGTTATATCTTAAAATTAATTAATTGAGGATTACTTATATCTTAGGATTCATTAAGTTCTTGGACTGGAAATCAAAATCGATAACCTAGATACATTCATCCCCGCTCTGCGGCGGTGCACCACCTCAAGGACCTTTTCCAGGACACCCCCTCAACAACGCCGCAATTGCGAACAAAATTTTCCTTCTAAACTACTATCGAGATCAATGATCTGATCACGTAGTTGTTTGTTAAATTTGTCACGCAAAATTTTCATAAAAAGTATTGTTGAAAATTAATTTAAAAATGTAAACGCATAATAACAACTACGAAGCAGATACACCACACAAAATCCAAATAATAGCAATAACAATTCAAAATATATTTAACAAAAACGATGATCCATTCAAAAATAATTGTCGATTAAGTCTAGGGTTATGTTTTTTAATTATATCAGGGTTTCTTAACCTTTTCTAGCTCATGGCTACTTTTTACCCAGAATTTTTCTGTGGCCCATAAGATTATTATTTCAAAGAAATTACTTTTTATATGCTTTTACGTGATTATGTAAATTTTTTACGCAACCCCATTTGCAGTCGCAACCAACAGTTTAAAAAGCCCTGCTTTAGAATTATTATCAAGCATTTATTTTGGGCGAGTTAAGGTTAAGCCAAAAAATGAAATATTAGCTGCAATTCAAAGTTTTCTTAAATTTCAATGGTTCTTCCAAAGGCTAAAAGTAGAAAATATCTAATTTGTCGAGAGTACAAAACATTTTAAGCCTTTCCCCAGTAAAATATTGAAATTTCTGTGACCCACATAAAATTTGCTGTGGCCCATTTTGACCACGTGGCCATAGGTTGAGAACCATGGGATTATATAATGAAGCTTCGAGAATTTTAGTTTTAAAATTAGAATTACATTTTTTTAATTATCTTAAACAAATTTACGTTAAATTTAGTATTAGCACAAATATCGCAAGACAAATTATGATCTTCAACGGAGCTTTCAGTTTTCAAATGAAAGCCCAAGTGTTCACCCACCCTGATGCTCAAATGATGGGTTGACATACTTATGTAAGTCAAGCTCGAATTGCACGAATACGAAACCTGATATACAAAATTCGTGCAGAGTGCAGGCGGAACACGAGTCTTCAATTGAAAATACTGTGATACTTTAAAAGTTTTATAGACAGAATTGATTTTCAAAGTTAGTTTAAGTTTAGTGTTGATAATGTTTTGTAGTTTATAATTGATAAACCGTTGGAAATCATGGAAAAAATATGGAATATTAAGATTATAAACATAATCACCACATGCAGAATGAGAATGTAAAAATTTTTATCAAACTTTTTGAAATATTTTAAAAAAAACCCAATTGGGTAACCATTAGACACAAACATATTTCTTAGCACACAAAATTCATAAAAAATAAAAAACTAATTTAGCTCTATATAATAAGAAAAGTATTAGAGCAATTTGCATTGTAATTAAAAAGTAAACCAGTATGTGTAGGTTTGCGTCATACCCACATGTCAATATTATCACTATTAACCTTGATGCAAACATCTAAAAGCGAAATGCATTGTGAAGCAGACTTCATAGTAAATTTTATATTATTATTTTTAAAATTGAACAAACTCAAAAAATTTAAAGAAGAACTGTCATTATTAAAAACAGCAAAACAATCATCTACAAACCGTGCATATAATTTGTGTAGACATACGTAGGAGTGTAATATTTTTGTTTCCATATGTATCCAAAAAATATTAGTGCCAACATATACGTATGCAAAAAAGTGCCAAAAGTTGAAAAGCTTAAAAGATATTTCCCCGTAACAGATAACAATCGCCATTACAAAAGGTATTTGTAAAATTTTTTTAAAATGCATTAACTTTACTGAAATCAACGATTACTTCTGGCTCTACATCCACTTGAACCCCATCAGTGTTCTTCCAGCAGAACCCCCACAGATCGCTCCACGCGTTACTATATGTCCAAGCACGTCTAAAGGTAGAACTAAATTTTAAGCCGATGCTAACACTTTCATTAAATGGAAAGGACTTTGTACTTTCTGTCTGAAAAGTTGAGAGCGTTGGCATTTGAAGATTATACTTTGATGAATTAGGAATTTTATGGACATGAAAACCATCCCACAAACCTTCATTTTCATTACTAGTTAAGCTAAGTTGCCAACGCCAACCGGTATTATCTTCTTTTGTGTCATTGATGATATCAAAATCTGACACTGGAGTTGTTTTTGAAGCGGTTATTGAGTATGAAGCATTGTATCCAGAATTTTCGCTAATGTTAACTCCCACAGATATCTGTGAAGAGATCGTTACATTTGTCACGTTATTAGCATTAGGAGGCGAGTGTTCTCCAATATTAATACGACTTTTGTTGTCTCTGATTGTTACTCCTGCTGTCGCAATTTCTGTAAAAAAACCTCGTCGATCTTGTTCGTCGTATATCATTGGACTTGGGTTAATCCCGCTCCCCATAGTTATACATCTTAGATATTTAAGCTCCGGATTGAAAGAAGCCAATAAGCACAATTCATACATGATACTTGCTGAAACGTCTTGATTACCCCAAGGCGATATGATTTTTCCAGAGAGATTGAGTACAACATATTCAAATTTATATTGATTAGGAGGCAAATCTTTTGGAAGGCTTTGAACCATACCATCTATCCCCTTATCCAATTGGCTTACAATTTGTTCAATCGGATGACTGGCTTTAAACTTAACATCCTCAGAGTCTACTGATTTAAATTGTGGAGAACTAGCATGAATACACGTTACACCATATCCATTCATCGGATAATGAACTGCAGTTTCAACGTTAAATGATGCAAATGATGATTTAAGGGGATTTTTATAAGAACTTAATCTTGGGTTTGAAAATATTACAGGTTTTTTTTTATCCAAAATATGGTCAAACAATGCTTGATCATCAATTGATTGGATGTTATCACAATTAACAAAAAATGCAGAGCAGTCTTCCAACAATTTCTTATCAAATTCAATCATTTTAAGCTTTTCTTTCAAACCATGGTAATGTTCATTGTCCCCACAAACAGACATAACAAATTGATTATTCATTATTAAATTCTCCAACAAAATACCTTGAATTAAACACAAGTAAAAATATATTGAGATATTATTTGATTTATTTGAACAAACTATGTCACTCGGGATCAGTTTTCAGAGTTATCTTTTGTTTGTGAAAATTCAATTTTGTGCTTGCCATACCATGTTTTTTTGAAACTTCTTAAAACAAAAAGACTCTAAAAATCAATAAATTACATTTTATATTTATTATCCATAAATGATTTTTCTTACATGAATAATGAATTTTGGTCAATTTTAGTCTGCCCTAGTATTTCTATCTGAATTTTACTTCTGTTTCATTATAAATTCTGAGGCGTCCTTGGCACTACTGATAAATTTGATCCTATTCACTCTCGTTTGCTGGTTCATAATATAACCTTGATCACTTTTTCCACAACAAGTTTGCCAGGGTTAATTTGCTTTTTTACCCAAGGGATGGGTTTTTTGCAAAGCCTGGGCATATTCGCCACGCTGTAGAAGGCTCTAGCTCTACATTTTTATAGATCTTTTTGCAGTGTCTCCAGGCTAGTTGTTCTTTTAAAGCATAATGCTTTTTAACCTTGTGCCAGCAGTTTTTGATGGGATTTAAATCCGGGCTTCTGCCAGGCTTTATTACGAACCTTTCAAGAATCTTTATTATGAACAAGTAACGGAGCCAATAACATTTTACAAACTAAAAGGAAAGAATTACTGTCGTTTCTTTTGATAATCAACTTTTAATTTTTAATTTACAAACCAACTCTCTACAAGCAATTTTTTTCTTAATCAGGTTCAACCTCTCTATATTTATTTTTTTATTTAAAGAGTCTTTATTTGCGACAGCGAGATTGATGAAACAAGTAAACAAAACAGGCCAACATTGTTTCTTCTAAGCATGGACTTCAAAATAGTAGTATCTACAGTAGATATAAATATGTAAAAGTCTATGCCTCTAAAGTGCGCAACATGCGCAATGCCACGAAACCAATTTTGCCGTGAAATCTTGTTTTTGAGCACTAAAAACATAAATGAACAACAAGAAAAAGGTTTTCCTTTTCCTGGGGAAATAATTTTGGTGAACAATTTACGTAATAAGGTCATTGACCTCTGATTTTTCAAATTTTGATTGCAATTTTTTCCGTTTTATTTTTCTGATGAAGACTGATGAAGTAAGCCGAAAAACGTTTATGTTATTTTATTTTGTTATTTTTGGTTTTTTTATGAATGGATTAGTCGTGCTAAGTAAAATTATGTTATAGATGAAAAAATACACTCTCTTCCTAAAGCATTCTCTTAAACTTAATATTGGCGAGTTTATAGTTAGTTACGATAGTAATGAAGCTTTTGGTGTTATTAATTAAAAAGATTAATTTTTAATTTTTTCGTATCAAATAAAAAACATAGAGTATTTCATATAATAGAAATAGAAAGGTTGTTGAATTTAAAATTTTTCCACCTTTACAAACTTGCTCGTCATCAGTCGCTGACATCATTCCATCAGTCGCGGCTTTGAACCGACGCCAAACCTTAGTCAAAAAAAAGGAAAAAACTTTGAGCTGCTTCGAATAAATTTCGCGGCGCCAATTGAATTTTTAGCAGAAACAGTTGTATCTAACCCTAGCAAGAACAATGTTGATGGTTTCACCACCTTCCACTGTATAGTTATATTTTTATTAAAAGATAGTGTTCAAAACTTTAAACAAAAGGTGTGCAAAGTAGGGCAAAAATTTATTCTTTTATCATTTTTATTAATCATCCTGATTTGGATGAAAACGCCGTGGTAGGAGAAAAGTTGTTATGTAATTAAACACAGGCACAAGAAGATTTACAGCTGTTTAATAAATTTTGCCATCCTGTTATTCAGGTCAATACATCACATACCGGACTTATGAAGGTAGTAACCTGAATAATAGATAGGTAGAATTATTAAACAGCGATTCATAATAATGCCATCATGATAATACTGTATAAATTTTTGTTATTTAGTACGAACTATTTGTAAAGTATTTGCTGTTTTAATATGGTGGAGAATAAAAAAATATCGCGCTAACTTATAAAAAACTTGGGATTGAAGAAGTCAACTGTAGAGAGAATCCCATGCAATGTCGTAAATTAAATTTTTCAATCTTCTTAATTATGATTTTTATAATAAAACTCAGGTAATAAACCGAGTTTTAGGCATGGATTTATTGGTTTCAAGTAATTTCTGGCCGATAATAGACCACGGCTTTCAACCAAAATAAATAAACTAATCAATCGGCAACGCTGCCTACTTTGTCGGCAGCCAAGTAGGTGTGAGTGCAGTATTGATGAAATATGCGATTCTTACAGTCGCGGTTTTCTAATCTTTTCGTTCTCTTGTTTTTTGTAAAAAAACATTTTGAGGTTTTTTTGGTTTATAGTTTTTTCCTCAGCTTGGCAGTCGTCGTCGTCGTTGTTTGAAGGGCATCCACTCCAGGTCAGACACAAACAGGACTGGGGCCGAGGGTTTATCCTTTTACTACACCAGGCTGCTGTACTGCCTGAATAAGATGCTGGCAGTGGTGTTATTAAGCCAGCATCGAGTTTCGTCATTCAAAACCGTTAGACCTCATGCTCCATGTGGTGCCCGATGTATAGGGCACGCTGTTAGAATATGGTCTTCGGTTTGCTCAGAGGCGCCACACTCGCAATTCGGTGAAGGAGCGAGACCCCATTTGTGCATGGACGAATGGAATCGCCCAACACCAGACCGCAGCGGTTAAGCTTAACCCAAGCTGCTCGGGGTAAGCCCATCCCAACGCGCGAGGATAGTTTTTTGCTCAATGCCACGAGATAGTGACAAAACGCAAGCGATCTGTCCAGTTTTACCCCAAGGTAAGTAGCGGTTGGACAGAACGGTAAAAGTCTATTGTTGTTGTAGACCTTTAGCTCACGTTTGGCCTCTCGATTATTTAAGTGAAAGGTTGTCGTCACTGTCTTAGTGTGACTGAGCTTCAACCTCCAAGTCTGGAGATACGATGAGAGTGTAGACATGTCTTGGCTTAAAGTCCCCTCCAAGTCCTTCCAGTTTCCAGAAGAGTGCAACAATGCTAGATTATCAGCATAAGCAAACTTTCTGGAAATCATGGAAGGAAGATCGTACGTATAGATGTTAAATAGGAGGGGAGCCAAGACCGATCCCTGAGGAACGCCGTTTCTAAGACGGCGTAGCCTGCTTTGCTTGCTGTCACCGGTGGTAAGGGTGAAACTTTGATTTCGGACAAGCTCCATGATCATTTTGACCATGTGCTTATCCGGAAGTAGTCTCAGCAGCTTGCAGGTAAGGCCACGGTGCCAGACAGTGTCATAAGCAGCTGTCAGTTTTGGGATCGCGACTATAAGGGCTCTTCTCTAGATCTTAGGAATTTTGAGTCGGCACAAACAGGAAGAAAGGAAGTCACGTAACCAGGACTTCAAAGCAGCTTCAGGATGGATTATAAGCTCTGAGCAGATGGAATCAGGTCCCGGAGCTTTACCTGGTTTTAAATGTTGAAGGGCAGCAGTAAATTCTCTCTGTGAAAAATTGTCAGAGATATTTACTGCGTCTGGTGTTGTGGCCCTCCAAAGGTCAGACACTTCTTGAGAGACAAGTCGAGATAGCTTGCGGTCAACAGCCTCGTATTTCCCATTTCTAACCAGCTGAGATGCAGTAGCATCGGCCGAAACGGGACAGTGACGAGGAGAGTGTTGTGACCTACCAGTAAGGTTGTTCAAAATACTGTTTTCGACTAGAGTGTGAGAAGTCAATGCTCCGAACTGCCTCGGACCAACAATCCCGTTGTTGAAGTAATTGAATGTGAAGAGAAAAAGAAAAATCGAGTGAGAGCATAGTTGGAGCGAATTGAAAAAAATGAAAAAAAGAAACAAATGAAAATTGAGGAAATCTTAAAAGGAGTTTCCCAAAACGTTTAACAGCAAAAACTGCTCACGGTGACTTATTGAAGAGACCCGGAATAGTTGTAAGGCCATGCTTCAAGGACTCATGTTTTTTAAAAAACCATAAAATTTTTTAAATAGATTTTTGCACTGAAAACGATTGTAATGCTATTCTGTATCGCGACCGTTTTCATTAAAACTTACGTGATTACTAAAAAAAAGTCATCATTTCCAATCGAGACAATAATCCCTATTTTTGTCCTAAATTTAAGGTGTAGATAAAAACCAAAATAAAAGCCTTCACCTTTAATCAATCTGACATTTTAGTCGAATTCCCAAATGCTTTTGTATTTTTCCACTTGTGCGTTCCCTTTTGAAAAAAAGGGAGGGTAGTTTGAAGGCGTCAAAAGGGTAGGGGTCCACCTTCCCTTTTCACTACTCCTCCCCTGCACATAATAACAACGAGAATGAGAATTAAAAAGAAAATTAACATGATCTTTCCCGAACGCGGAAAATAAAAGATAAAAACTCGAATTTGCAAATTTTTTTGAAAGTAATTAAAACTAAAAACTTGAGTAATAAAAATCTATCGAGTTTCCAGCACTGACATAAATATCAAAGCGCAATATTTTTATCAAACACTTTTTTGAAGAACTGATATCAAATCTTAACATTATATAGCTCAGGCAACAGATTTTAAAAATACGATTCGCTTTTCCCTTTTTCTTTAAATTTTTAAAAGTCCGACTTAATCAAGATTGTGGAGTCGGATTTGGGAGTCGAAGTTGCCGGAGTCGCACGTTTTTTGGGTGGATTTGGAGTCGCAGTCGGAGTTAGAGTTGTTTTTATAGAATTGCTGGAGTTGGAGTTGGGAGTCGGAGTCGGTTTTGCAGATGTTCTGAAGTCGGAATCGCGAATCAGAAAATATTAGACAGGTGGAGTCGGAAAATTTTGATCAAGTGGAGTCCGAGTTGGAGTTGGAGTCGGAAAAATTCCTACGACTCCACAACCCTAATTAAGGCAGTCATCAGAAAAGGCCAAGTAGGGGAAGACAAGAATTTTATGACGTACTTTTTTGAAAATTTAAAATTCCAAACTTAAATAGGACCAGTGAACATTGAAAAAAATTAAATAAATAAACAAAAAAACAAAAAACTACTCTTTACTTTATTTAAAGCAAGAGAGAATACTCCATTCAGTGCTTGTATTGGAAATAAGCCTTTACTCTTAAAAACAGCATATACTTAAGACTCATAACCTAATGTAATAAAAAACTGAAATTCAAAACAAGATGACACAAAATGAAGTGATTTTGGTAATGACTATTATTGTTCCTTAATGAGTTTGTGTTGTCGCTACCATCATAGAATTCGGTATGTGACGTAATAAAGTTGAACCAGAGATAGGTACCGATTTAATAAGCAATGGTGAATTTTCTTCGTGCTCTGTGTTTGATTGATTGCGGTTTATCGAGGAAGAGAGACTTAACTCTCGATTGACTCGGTTGTACTTCAAAACCTACTCGTGTCATTCTTTTGTGTCCTTGTTAAAGACACTTTACAGCACTTTTTTTGCTTGGAGATCTTGGCAAGCAGTTCTAAATTTCCGCCGTATCTCTCCATAAAAAAAAACTATATACAAAATAAAATAATTGAACTGGATAGCAATATCTTCTAGGGGTGATCATTTGACCGTTGCCTTAAGTTTAACGGCTACGAAGTTGTCACGCAAATCAGGAGAATAAATAAAAATGACAGACTAATTTTCGCCCCACTTTTTACATCTTCTAATTCATATATTTCTTTCTTTATACCAATCCACGATTTGTGCCGCTCCATGAGAATAAAACTTAAACAGCAATAGATAGTGAAACTATGAAATTCAAAGATTCTGCTTGTAAGTTGACTTGAAACGACTATCTCTGCTTATTAACTGTAAAGTTGCTCGACACAACTGTTTCTGCTTGTAATCGATGTGCAATAGAACTTATGTAAAACGGTTTGAGTTCTTTTTTCTTTTTCTCGAACTAAGATCTGACGTTACCGTCACGGTTGAATGCGGTTCATAGATTGGTGCAAGACGTCAGAACTTGCAAATGTGAAAAAACAAAATTAATTAAACTTCGGGCATTCACCAATTAATAATAGGGTGGATCTTTTATTGGATAGAAGAAAAACTTATGAATTAATTTTTTAAATTAACTACAATATTAAGCAAAAAATATTATCAGAGCTAAAAAAACTTGGGGTTAAAAAATTCAATCAAAAAACGAATGTTACAATTTAAAAAGTAAATAGATTTTTTTCAGTGTTTTTAAATATTAATTTTATGATAAACAATCGGTAATATACAGGGTGTGGAGTAAGTAACGCCCTTTTTATAATTTTATGTAACGCCTATATTTTTATAAAACAATGCTTAAGAACTTTTCAACAAGTTATTATCTTTATTTTCTTTAAAGTAATGCATTAAATTTATATTCAATAAAAGTTACGTATAAAAGTTTTTATAATATAAATATTTTTAAATACAAAAAGGGCGTTACTTGCAGTGGCGTACGCAGAAATTTGTAAAGGGGGGGTTTTGGAGCCGAAAATGTGATTGCTCTCAGTAGTCCTGGCAATGGGTAAAAACTTCCAAAATTAGGCCTACATTCAAAAATAAAGTGTTTTGGTTTTAAGAACATCTTGCAGTAGCATGAATTTCTTTTTACCAAACCGTAGAACTAACTATTTAAAAGGTATGTGCGAGTAATTCAATCATGACAAGAAACTTTTCAAATTAAAAGCAACTCGTGTAAATGATGAGAACAATAGGTGGAAAATCAAACGAACAAAAAAATAACCTTACTTAACAAATATTTAAAAATTTTTTTAAAGGCTTATATTCAAACGCCTGTTTTTTTCACTTAATCTGTTAATTACATCATCAGGGCAAGGCACGCGTGTGGCTCCTATAAATGTTTAGTAATGCAGATCCATTCATTCGAGTGGTACCACTTGTGTTTCGTAAGCACGTTTTTAGTCTGCGTAATGTGGAAAGCTTTACAATTGTTCACTAGTGCATGTTATCACTGGAAGAGTTAACAAAATGGTCATCAATGTAAATATGTTCGGAACAGCATCGGAAGTGGATTCCTTGATGCTGCTCAACGCATTAGTTGGTCTTTCTGCTGCATTCAACCGAAAAAGTTTCCTGTAACATAATATCAGTTCGGGCACTAATTCTCCCCAGGATTTCGTTAAATCATTTTTGTAAAATTTTTCCAAATCTTGAATACTTTTAATTTGTTGAGGAGTTGGTGCACTAGTTTGATCAGCAGAAATTAAACACTGAAATTCACCAATAATCGATTTGTGGGCTGAAAATCTTGCTTTGAGAGTGACAATAAAGTTATCAAGAAATAGAATAAAAATCCCTAGTCTAAAATGTTCTTCATCTGTTACAGCAGCAATATTGCATCGATTGGTCTGTCTTCAAGAAGGCATGGTATTTTCAAAATAAAATCTTCGGCTTTGGCCGTTTCTTACGCAAAAATATAGAGCTGGGGAAATTCATATTCGGTTTTTTCTCTAAGACACTTCAACTCATTTGCAATATCCTGTGCAATGTTGACGGCCTCAAGAAGGTTTATCGACTTTTTTTGCTTAACTTTACACAAAACAACACTGTATCCAAAAACGTATTTCAAAACTAAGAGAGCAATGCAAAATTCACTTTGCGTAATTGTCGATAGCAACTGCAGAGCTCGTGATGAGGTTTCTCTGTCTGGCCATGCTGAAATTTCTGCCAAAGCTTCTACAACGGTAAATTGTAAATTTGAAAAAGTACTAACACTCTCTTGTCGATGGACCCATCTGATAGCACAACTTTGAACAAGTTTTTAAGCTTTTGTTGTTGACGAAATCGTGTTGATGGACTTGCGCAAAATGTTTTGAAGTTTTGGAGCATTAAAAAATTGTGAACTGAAGCTATTGTTCCCATGCAGTTTATTTCCATTCCCATGCTTAACTTTCAATATTTTTCAAGTTTGAAAGTCTTCTTCACAGTGGCAATGTACAGTACATGAGCTAACTTTGAAGCAATTTAAACGATAGCAAAAATTGATGCGCAAGCAGTAATTAAGTTTAAAAATTGCGGTAAACAATAGAAACCAAAATCCTATTATTAAAGCCTATTTATTACAATGTACTGTATATATGACTAAACACCATTCTTCAAGGGGGGGTTTTGACCCCTGAAACCCCCCCCTTGCGTACGCCTATGGTTACTTGTGCCGCACCCTATAATCGATTTTAAATATTCATATTATTTTGTTCATAGAATAGTCTTATTGGAACAAGGTGGTGGATTGTCATTGTATAATGACTTGGAATCAACTCGATTTCTCAAGTCCACTATGGATTCGAAATTGATGCTGATTCAAATGAATATGACTCAATTGAAAAACTTTTGATAACCATGCTTATAAAAAAAACCTGCAACAGATCAATAAGGATTATACTTTATGTTCTTCACTTCATGTTGGAGGTAAAAAAATTATTCAAAATCAAACAAAGATTACAAAAGGTTTTTGCTTTTAAAATTACCAAAAATATTAAACTCGTGAAGTTTGCCATGAGTTTGAAGCCGAAACGACTCGGACTTTGATGGTCTTCAAATATTTGACTCGTTACAACTTTGTTCTGGGGTGATCGCAACAACAATTTTGACAATATTATTTACACTTGGTGGTTATTTCAATTTAATTAATTTTTTCATTTAAGTTTTAATCACATTGAGGAAGTATGTAGTTGGCCGTAGTTTAATGAACATTGGCTTAAATCAAGCGCGTCACCAAGTGTACCAATTTCTACTCTTGTGTCTTCCGATTATTCTTCATTATTATTTATAGATGATAAAAGGGGTCCTTTATAAAATATCGAATAAAGGTTCTTCAAAAATTTTTTGAGTTCAAAAGTTAAGAGAAGAATAAATAAATTTTTGTCTTTGAAATTTATGTATCAAGAAATTTAATTAAATTACAAGAGCCACGCAGAGAACTTTTATTAAAAAAATCTAAATAGTCTGTTTTGCGTTTGTGGCTTATCAGGAAGTGACTGCTTGCAAAGATCACACGATATTGCTGTCTGATTGAATTCTTTTATTTTGTTTTTTTAGTTTTATAAAAATATGACTGAAATTTATAACTGCTTGCCAAGACCACCAAGCAGGGGAAAGTGCCGTAAAATGTCTTTCCCAAGGACAAAACAGAATGGCGCGAGTAGGTTTTAAACCGAGACCATGTCAATCACAATTACGCTGCTCTAACCACTTGAATACGCTGCCGACATCCTTCGCTTCTGGCTTCTCGCATCTTTTGATTTTTTATCACAAAAATAGAAAATTTCACAAAGATTGCTTTGATGAATGGAATAAGCTTGCTCTGCGCCTATAAGTTCATCAAACAATATTGATAGAGATAAATAATCTCATGAATAAAGAAAAATGGAAAGAATTTTTTCAGAGTGTAATTACGTTGTCATGGCTTTAAGTAACAAAATCTTCGTTTTCATGGTCAACTTAAAGATTCGAACTCAAACAACCAGGACAACGTTTTTGAAATATTGAAACTTACAACAAATTATAATATTTTTCTTATTTAAATAGGATAAGTGCTTTCATTAATAAATACTGCTCTAGCTATTTGGTTATAGAGCTCTGTACCGGCGAAGTAAAGCAAATAGATACATAATTACTTAATTTGATAGATTGCATATTTTTGGGTCGACAAGTTTGTGAAAATTTGCTAAATAGAAAATGCAATATTTGATAATAACTTACTTTTTCTTTTTATAATGATGTTCGGTTTTTTAAGAATAAAGAAAAATTATATCGTTTTTTTACAAGACGAAATATATTCTTCTTTACTTCCAGCAGAACATGTTTAGAAGCTTCTTGCCATCACTTTGCTTATATAGTTTTTGCTTAAAGAAATAATTGTACTTGTGAATGATTTTTGTGTATGCCTAATGCGTGGTTGCAGCATGATCGATTTATACATTTATTTTATCAATCGTGCTACGCTTCCCATAATATTTATCGGGTGAAATTTTGTGCGACGGCGTTTCTGTGTCCCACGGTCAATTATTTTGATTTTCATCATGCTCACTATACAGTATAGTGACGCGGCTGTACTACTCAAGAAACAGGCGACGAAATTACGCATGACGTGATAGCGCTACTCTGGAACAAAGACGTTGTTTTTATTATAATTAACTAATAAATTCAATTTGAATAAGTAAGATTTAACTTTGATTTAACACAACGAGCATAGGATATTATTGGTTTGGTGTCCTCATCACACAACTTACCTGCCAACCAATCAACTCAACTGTCTTGCCTACGTTAGCTTTTGTGTATAGTTGTAAACACATCATGATGGATTTTTGGACCGCTTGGTAAGTAGTAAATGTACCAAAAAAGCTTTACTTCAACCAATCACAACCGATTAATTCTTTCGCTATTTTATAACTAATGTCAATCGCTAACTTGTAATCCATTATTATATTAAATTTCAACAAATTCTGAACAATAGTTCGCTTGAAAATTAAATTTTACATGCGACAAGTGTTCTAATGCGCGGTATAATGTGAATATTTTTTAATAATCAGTAAAAGTAAATCAGACTTTTATTTCAAATTAAAAAGTACTCGAAAAAATAAAGGGCGTTGATGATCGTTGATGATTAAAAGTAATCATGAGCATTACCAAAAAATTCAGGTAAACAAAAAACAAAATTATGCTTTCACAAAAAATTGCATTGGTTTAATTAAAGGCGTATTGACTGTGAAGTCTAATGCAAATAACTTTCAATATGGAAACGGAATTTTTAATTTCGGTTTTTTTAGTGCCTATGTTCTGATATAACAATTGGACCGAGTTAAATTTGGCGTAACAAAATAAAAGAGCCGGTACTTCTTAAAAAGCGAAAAACTAACAAATTAAAAAAGTTTTTATCACAGTAGCAGAAAAATTGTATATTGGAGGAGTGTATGTGTTGCAGTTAATAAAAGAAACAATGCAATTTATGGATAAGTAATGAATAAATGCAATTTAGTTGGAACAAATCGGATGAAACGAGGTATTTGTTTTGGTCTTAAATATAGTTTACATTTAAACTGAAAACAAAGAAGCGGAACGAAAAACATAACTGGCATAAACAATAAATCTTACACTTTTGTTGGTCATGTAAAAATGTTATAAAACAAACAAATCAGCTGCAAATATCCCAACACCTTAACAATTAAACAACCCAAACACACGCTACTAATTTTGAACAGAGCATTACGATAGTTCCTATTAAAAAGAAATAAAAAGAATTACCAGAAGTGAAAAGGAAGCCTAGTCCAAAACTCTTTACAAATTTAAATCTTCAACCGTTTATGTTAAACAATGCATGAATTATCGACTTAGAAAGATACATTTGAAAGTAGACAAGGTCTAAACCAGGGTTTTTCAAAGGGGCCGTGGGCAGAAGCTTGTTTTTTTAGTCTTAACTTGATTTTTGGAACGACAAAGAAGAAATCAGAAACAGCTTTAAAGTGATTTTTTTTGGTCTTTACTTGACTTTTGGGGCAATATTCTAAGCTGGGGGCCACAGGTGTAGAGAGTCTCCAAAAAGGCACCACGAACTATGAAAGTTTGAGAACCGCTAGTCTAACCAACGTAACAATTGAAATTTAACATTTTTACCTTAAAATTTTTGCTTTATAATGCGGTAATTAGAGTTTAGATGACGACGTTGAACAGTAATAGGCTGACGATGTACCGTTTTTTCTTAATCTGGTTATATGAGGCTAAATTGAACTTCTGACTGTAAACTAGAATGTAGCATTAGCACTCTGGTCGTCAGTAGAGGCTAAAGATTGAACGTTCAATTGTCTGCTATTTCACAATTCAGTCAAATCTCGTAGTAACAAACGTCAAAGTGCCCGGTCAAACGTTAGGGCTAAACATAAATGTCATAGACATAATCCATTTGTGGCTATTTTACTCCTGGATCAAAGTTATACAATGTTTCTAATCGCAGTCATCCACGTCATATCCATATAAAATTGTTTTGTATTAAATCGGTAACAAGAGAAATGATAAACAGCAACTAATTTTCTCAGACGACTGGAGCCGTTCCGCAAAAGCGCAAACGTAAAAATAAGAGACTACAGACAAGAGTAAGACAGAAATACAAGCGGAAAATCCGGCAAAAATATTGCTAGATGTTTTTCTTATTAGCTATGTACATGTTTTCAGACTGGACAGGGTTTTCTGATCTCAAGTTGACGGTATATTCTATTAAATAATCTTGTAGAGAATATTTATCAGCGTGTTGGACTTTAAAGACGACACGGAAAATCAAGTAAAAAACCAGTTACTCGACCAATTTTTTCTACGTTAGAACAATAAAAACATTTAAATTTCTATTAAAATTGTTGCGACAATAAACAAAAAAACGCAATTATGTACAATCATAATAAGTTTTAATAGAAAAAATAACGCAGCTATTCGAGATTTAAAAAAATGATTTGAACTTGGCCAGATTATTTTTATTTAAAGAGGCAATGAAACGCCCAAACTCGTCATAGAATTTGGTAAGTCGTCGTCTTGATTCCGAATCTTACCAAGTCAAGAATGTAAAATTGCTGCAAATAAACGCACTGTACAAAACAAATGACTCGTGCTTAATAGCGATTGATTTATAACGATAAATTTCTTCGACAAAATCAAATCAATAGAACCTTCTTGAAAAACTTATCGCGACAATATTAATAGAAAATATTAAAAAGTCTGAACTTATAAAGAGGCTTGTTGTTTCTCCATAAATATACGAGAAACAAAGAGAAACCTATATAGCAATAGTTTAAAATTAAAAGAAACATATTTAACAATTTTATAAATTAATCACGTAAGATCAAAGAATCGACCAAAACGACAGCTTGAATCAAAGTGAATTAATCACGATGAATTCGTGAATCACAAAGATGTGTATCATGAGTCATAAAAATGTAAACCTTACAAATGTGAATCATGTTCAATAATCATAGAGTCGGGTGCCGCGCATTTTTTTTGATTCACACTGTCGAGGAACACGTCAACATAAGCGTGGGGCCGGAAATCAGTCAGCCATTTTTGACGCAAAAGCACGGAAATAATGATGACTTGCTTTTAAAATATAAACACGTCTATTTCAATGAAGCAAAGCACATGAAGTTGCTTTAATTCAAAATAAAAGTAAGCATTTAGCAGATCGAGGGTGAGAGATTTTTAGGATTTGATCAAAAAATTGGCACAAGCTTATGCAGACATAAATGTAACCACCTAAACACAAGAGTTCCTAAAACTTTGATGACAATGTCAACTATGAAAAGCCTTACATATTTACTGTATATAAAAAACATTAAAAACAAACCAATTATATTGAGGTTTTTGTATAACTTAGAAAACGTTGCAAAACGATAAAAAGCGGGTGAGTGGATGAATCCCCATAAAATAATGATTTGCTGTGTCGCAACATAACTTAGTAGTAGTAGTAGTAGTTTGTTTTTATTCGCACCCAAAAGAAACAATTGATAATAATTGAAGACAAAATAGAGCAAAGGTTGCAAATAGGGAGACGGCAACTAAACGATATACGTTATAAAATCTGGATTTGAAAAACTTAAAAAATCTGGACTGGTTTCCTCTTTCTTTATACAGGGGTTCAAAAACTTACTATATTAAAAAAGCGTGAACCTTTCTTGAAAACCATAACTTGGACTCAGAGCAAGCAGCTTTCTAAAAGCCAAGACTTTTTAAAATCCAAATAGCTTTCACTAACCGATAGAGCTGTTTTTAAAACTTCGGGACAATTTACATTGCAAATACAATTGATTGAGCAACTGCTTTTAATTTACTATTCTTTGTTTAAGAACGAACAAATACTTCCAATACAAAAATAAAAAAAGAAGTAATATGCTTCTTACAATTGACAGAAAGTTGGAGGGCAATAGTAGATAGAAAATAACTGAGCATTATTCTTTTTTAAATAAAATCAATAATGTTACCAATCTTCAGAGAACTTTGTACACAAATGGAAAATCAACATTGGAAAAACTAACTATTTAATCAAAATTCTTGCCTTTATTCTATTATAGTGTAAAATCTTAACCAACAATTTATTTTTAACAACAAATTTGTAATGAATGGTTTTATAGAAACAAAAGATGACATTAAAAATCCAATATATTTGGCTGCTTGTTATTATAAAATGAGCAATCTAATTGCAGTGAAGACATTTACCGATTTTGCTTAGTAAAAGAATCGCAAGTTTATCTCGGAATTTCCCCTACCAACGATTATAATAAATATAAAAGTTTAAAAAATTATAACTAATTTTTCCATAGAAAGCAAAACCTACCTCAATGTCTGTTGCATTTCTTCAAAATAAGGACGGAAACACGGGTCATACGAGCAGCACTTTACATCAGCTTGTAGTTTTTATAACATACGAGTATTAAAACATAATATTCAAAATTATTCGATATTATAATTTTTATAACATATTACAATATATTTAATCAACTTCATTTTTTAAATTTTATTTTACAGCACGTCATAATTCAACGTCACTGGTGTATCGGCCAATGATTTCATTCCCACCTTTATAAAGTCACAATTTCCAGTATCAACCTCATCAACCAAATGAATACATTTGGCGAGCGCAATGACTTCATCGTCCCCGATATTGTTTTCATCAAGATTTCATACTTACTGTAGATCTATAAAATACAGCCTGGGACAAAAGTTTAAGACTACCTTTAAAAAAATGCACATTTTAGAAAAAAACTTCTTAATTACCTTACACTAAATATTCTTGTGTCAAAATGCATATTTAGGTTTTGGAAATAAACCTTATCACACATTAATTTTTAATTTTTACTTTCGTTCAATATTTTAAACGTTAAACTTAAAAATACAAAATTTTGAACCCAAAAATTGGCAAAAAATCTAGCAATCAACGTTGAAAAACGCATTCAATTTACCGGGCTTTGCACAATGAAGGTCTCAGAACGTGAAATATCAAGGCATATGAAAGTTAGCAAAACTGCTGTACCTAACACCATCAAAAATTTCAAAGAAAAAGTATTTTCAAGGACAGCAAACAAACAGGCCGTCTGAGCATTTTTAGCAGTGGAAATAAGCGTTTTATCAGGAAGAGAGTGAGTCAATCCCTTAAGAATTCTGCTGAAAAAAATACAAGCTAAAATGTCATAAGGAAGCTTCAAAATTAGTGAAAAAACAATTTTACTATGCAATTTAACTCAAGAATACTTAGTATTAGGTGATTAAGAAGCTTTTTTTTAAAATGAGCGTTTTTCCAAAGGTGGTCTTAAATGTTATCCCAGAAAATAGAAAACTATTTTAATGTTAAATTATGAAATTATATTAAATTGGACATTGTAATAATTAATCAAATGTTTATATAAAAACAATCACGTTAAAAAATATTTAAATTAACAGTGAAGTGACACAAATATAACCAGTTGATAAATTTAATTGATTAAGGTTTAATATTTTGTTATAATTATTAAAAATGTTTAAACAACTAATTAAAAGATATTATAATTTTTATAACATATTACAACATAATATTTAATCAACTTCATTCTTTAAATTCTATTTTACATCTCACGTCATAATTCGACGTTACCAGTGCATCAGCCAACAATTTTACTCCCATTCTTCTGACGTCATAACCTCTAATCTTAACCTCATCAATTAGATGAATGTATTTGGAGAGCGCAATCCCTCCCTCGTACCAGATCTTTTTTCAATCAAGACGACACAAATATAACCAGTTAAAAACATGAATTAATCAAGGTTTTATATTTTACAAAAATCTTAACCAAACCAAGAGTTTAAACAAACAAGGTAATGCTACAAAATAATATTTAATCGACTTAAAGCAATATTGTTATAATCAACATACTTGACTTTATTAAACTAAATCTTTGCTTCTGTAAAAATAAATAACATCACTATAATTCAGTCACATATTTTTCAATTTTCGTCCCAAAATCAAGGTGTTCTCTAAAAAAAAAAGAAAAAAAAAGGTCTTCACCTAAATTTGGTAACTAGATTTTGCAGTTGACCATTGTCAATGCCCTGAAACTCCTGATTTTGCCCAAATTTTACTTCACTTTGAATCAGATACAAATTTTCCCAATTCATGCCGAAAATCAAGGTGGTCTTTAAAAAATGAAAACTCTTCACTTTTCAGCAGCCATAAATTTTCCCCATTCAAACCCAAAATCACGGTGATCTGTAAAAAAGTCTTTCCTCTTAATTGTCCTGTTTGACGTAATAACAATTAACCGGATTCGAAAATTCTATACATTTGAGTCTATTATTTCTTCCGGACACGAAATTTAACTTAAATAAGGATATTCTCTCACATAATAATGCACCCCTTGAGAAGCCTAAATGCACCCCAGTTTGGGAACCCCTGCTCTAGTCAAAAAGTGTGGAGTATTTTGAACAACCTTAGTGGTAGGTCATGGCACTCTACTCGTCACTGTCCCGTTTCAGCTGATGCTATTGCATCTCAGCTGGTTAGAAATAGGAAATACGAGGCTGTTATCGCAAGTCATCTCGACTTGTCTCTCAAAAAGTGTCTGACCTTTGGAATGCCACAACACCAGACGCAGTAAATATCTCTGACAATTTTTCACAGAAAAAAATTTACTGCTGCCTTCCAACATTTAAAACCAGGTAAAGCTCCGGGACCTGATTCCATCTGCTCAGAGCTTTTAATCCATGCTGGAGCTGCTTTGAAGTCCTGGTTACGTGACTTCATTTATTCCTGTTTGCGCCGACTCAAAATTCCCGAGATCTGGAGAAGAGCGGTTGTAGTCGCGATCCCAAAACCAAAAAGCCCGTGAGGGACCCAAAGAGTTATCGACCGATATCTCTGCTCTGTGTCCCCTACAAGATCCTCAAGAGACTTATATATACCCGCGTTGAACCATTAATCGATCCACTGCTCCTTAACTAGCAGGCTAGGTTCCGACGCGGGAAGTCAACCGCAGATCAAGTTGTTCTGATAACCCAGAACATCGAGGATTCTTTTGAAGCTAAAAAGAAGGTCGGTGCCTTATTTTTCAATCTGACAGCTGCCTTATGACACTGTTTGGCACCGTGGTCTTACCTACAAACTGCTGAGACTACTTCCGGATAAGCACATGGTCAGAATGAAGTTTGCTTATGCTGATGATTTAGCATTGCTGCATTCTTCTGGAAACTGGAAGGACTTAGAGAGGACTTTAAGCCAAGACATGTCTACACTTTCAGGAGATCTTCAGACTTGGAGGTTAAAGCTCAGTCACACTAAGACGATGAGGGCACCTTTTATTTAAATATCAGAGGGGACAAACGTAAGCTAAAGGTCTACAACAATGATAGACTTTTATCGTTCTGTCCAACCCCTACTTATCTTGGGGTAAAACTGGACAGATCGCTCACGTTTCGTCAACAGTGAGTGGCATTGCGCAAAAAACTATTCTCGCGCGTCACACTGCTCAGGCGACTCGTGGGCTCGGAATGGGGTACTGGAGCTAAAACACTACGCATAGCCGCCTTATCTCTAGTCTACTCAACAGCTGAGTACTGTGCGCCAGTCTGGTGTCGCAGTGCTCACATTCGCCTCATCGACAGTGTCTTGAATGACGCATTGCGCATAGTCACTGGATGCCTGCGTCCCACTTCAACAGACCACCTACCTGTACTCTCAGGTATCCAGCCAGCTGAGCTTCGCCGACTGGGAGCGACATTCTCCTTGGCTCACCGTGGATCTCTGGACCCCGATCATATCTTGTATGGTCTTTTAAGTGGGTCCTCAGATACTCGCCAAGTGAGACTAAGATCCAGACGTCCGTTTGTGCTAGCTGCGCGGAATCTTTTGGACAACCTTGCCGGACTTGGCATCCGCGCCTCTGAATGGACAAATCACAAATGGAAAACGGAGTATTGTAAAAATGCTTCCAGGCTCCGTGTTTTGTGCCTTGGACCGGTGCCAGGCCTGTTGGGATGGGCTTACCCCGAGCAGCTTGGGTTAAGCTCAACCGCCTGCGGACTGGTGTTGGGCGATTCCATTCGTCCATGTACAAATGGGGTCTCGCTCCTTCACCGAATTGCGAGTGTGGCGCCTCTGAGCAAATCGCAGACCATGTACTAACAGCGTGCCCTATACATCGGGCACCACATGGAGCACGAGATCTGACGGTTTTATATGACGAAACTCAATGCTGGCATAATAACACCACTGCCAGCATCTGATTCAGGCAGTGCAACAGTCTGGGGTAGTAAAAGGATAAACCCTCGGCCCCAGTCTTGTTTGTGTCTGACCTGGAGTGGATGCCCTTCAAACGACGACGACGACGTCGATAGTAACGTGCAATGCTAATTGTCACAAACCGGACGTACGAACACAAATTTCTCTTGTAGTAGAGAAAGATAGGTGGCTGTAAAGGTTATCACTTTAAGCGTCAAAAAGCCTATCACTTTAACCTATCACTTTAATCAATTAATAGTGACAAATGTCGGCAGAGTGGTCTAGTGGTTTAAGCGCCGTTCATATGCTCAACATGATACCTGTGCGAAACCCACTCGCGCAATTCTGTTGTGTCCTTGGGAAAGACACTTTGCGGCACTTTCCCCTGCTTGATCAATAAACTGACCTCTTCTGTCCCCCAAGGCTCAATTCTGGTACCCATCCTGTTCATAATATATGTCAATAACTTTCCTAAATCCCTGAGATACAGCAGTTGTTTTAGCCTTTGCAGACGATACAACTATATTAATTTCAGGAAAAAACCAAAAAAACTTGTATAACAATGCAAATGAAGAGCTTAATAACATCGACAACTGGTTAGTGACCAACAAGCTTTCCTTAAACATTGATAAAACAAAGTGCATGCACTTTAAAACCCTCGACACACCCACTCCCAGCTTAACATTGAAAATCAGAAACACTCCAATTCAAAAAATCTCATCCTTTAAACTATTAGGAGTTATTCTGAACGAACACTTGTCGTGGAAAAATCACATTTTATTTAAAAGTTAAAAAAGTTACAAGCACTATTGGTGGTAACTATGAAAATCAAGCCATGTTTAAGTAAAGATTCTCTCCTAATTATATATTATTCTTTATTGATTAGTCACATACGCTACTGCATAAACAATTGATGTTTTGAAAACTCCACTCTAATTAGAAAACTGCAGAGTATATGTAACAGATTTTTAAAAATAACATTTAATCTACAACACAACAGTGACGTCACAGAAGCTACGAAAGACGCTCAACTTCTTACAATAAATAATCTTTACAACCTAGAAATAGCACTTCTTCTCCTTTCGGCCTTTCCCTTTAGTCAGGGGTGGCCACAGCGTATCATCATTCTCCACATCTTTCTGTCTTCAACATCCGTTTCCTTCACACCAACTTCCGGCATATCTTCCTTTACTGCATCTAAAAATCTTCTCTTTGGTCTCCCTCTTCTCCTCTTTCCCGGTAACTCCATTTTAATCATTTTTCTTCCTACATACTCTTGGTCTCTCCTAATGACATGTCCATACCACCTCAGCCTGCCCTCCCTCATCTTCATTCCTAACTGTTCAACCTTAACGGTACTCCTGATGTGCTCGTTTCTAATCTTGTCTTTTCTCGTCACTCCCATAGCAAACCTCAACACTGTCATCTCTGCGACTTCCATCTCTTCTACTTGTTTCTTTGTGACTGCTACTGTCTCAAGTCCATACACCATTGATGGTCTTACCATTGAACTGTACACTTTTCCTTTTACTCTAGCTGGTAACCTCTTGTCGCAGATTACTCCCGATACTCTTTTCCATCCGTTCCATCGTGCCTGTACTCTCTTCTTTACCTCCCTCTCACAATTACCACTTTCTTGCACCGTTGATCCCAAATACTTAAATTCCTTTACTCTTGGCACTTTTGCATCCTCCATCTTTACTGTTTCATCGTCATTTCCTCCATTTATGCGCAGATATTCGGTCTTTGACCTACTTACTTTTATCCCTCTTCTTTCCAATGCATACTTCCAGGATTCTAATCTCCGCTCCACTTCTTCCCTGGTCTCTTTGCAAATCACAATATCATCAGCAAATAGCATCGTCCATGGTGGTTCTCTCCTTACTTCATCCGTTAGCCTGTCCATTATCACTGCAAACAGGAATGGACTTAACGCTGATCCCTGGTGCAGTCCAACCTTAACCTTAAAACTTTCTGTAGTTCCTACTGCACACCTCACCACTGTTTCGCTTCCCTCATACATATCCTGTACTAGTTGCACATACTTTTCCACTATTCCTGATTTTCTCATACAGTACCACAGGTCTTCTCGTGGAACCCTGTCGTAAGCCTTCTCTAGGTCCACGAATACACAATGTAGCTCTCTTTGATCTTCCCTGTACTTTTCCATCAACATTCTTAGAGCAAACATGGCATCGGTGGTTTCCTTTCCAGGCATAAATCCATATTGCTGTTTGCTGATCTCTACTCTATCCCTTAACCTGGCTTCAATAATTCTTTCCCATACTTTCATTGTGTGGCTCATTAGCTTTATTCCTCTGTAGTTTCGACAGCACTGTGCGTCCCCTTTGTTTTTATAGATTGGGATAAGCACAATCCTTCTCCATTCTTCTGGCATCTGTTCACCCATTAATAGTCTGTTGAACAGTCTGGTCAAAAACTTTATCCCCATCTTTCCCATGCACTTCCAAACTTCTACTGGCAACTCATCTGGCCCAACTGCTTTACCTTTTTTCATCCTTCTTAGTGCATTTTTTACTTCTTCTCTACTGACACAATTTACCTCTTCCTTAACCACTTCTGGTTCCTCTGTCCTAGTTTCTCTGTTATTTTCCTCGTTCATCAGTTCCTCAAAGTACTCTTTCCATCTCTTTAACACTGCTTCCGAATTTACCATAACATTACCATTTTCATCCTTTATAACCCTCACGTGCTGTACATCTTTCCCTGCTCTGTTTCTCTGCCTAGCCAATTTGTACAACTCTGTTTCACCTTCTTTTGTTTTCAATCTAGCATACAAATTGTCATATGCACGTCCCTTTGCCATTGCAACTGCCTTCTTTTCCTTATTCTTCTTTTCTTTGTATATCTTTTTTAGTATTTTCATTTCTTGTTTTGTCCCATGCTTTCTTTGCCTCTTTCTTTTCTTTTATGCTCTTTTGAACTTCCTCATTCCACCACCATGTCTCCTTGTCTCCTTTTCGTTTCCCAAATGTCACTCACAGTACAGTTTCAGCTGTTTTTCTTAGCATTTCTGCCGTTTTGTCCCACTCATTAGGTAACCCATCCTTGCCTCCCAAAATCCTAGTCACCTCTTGTCTAAACGCTTCTTGACAGCTTGTCTCTTTTAGTTTCCACCATCGTATCTTTGGCTTTACTTTCTCTGCTTTTTTCTTTTTCACCATTAGAGTCATTTTGCATACCACCATACGGTGCTGCTTTGCGACACACTCATTCAATATTACCTTACAATCACACATTTCCTTCAGGTTTCTCCTTCTGCACATCACATAATCTACTTGGGTACTTTTTTCTCCACTCTTATATGTCACTTTGTGTTCATCTTTTTTCTTGAAATAAGTATTGACAATCGCCAAATCCATCCTTTTTTCCAAAATCCACAACCATTGATCCTTCCTTATTTCTTGTTCCAGCACCGTACCTCCCCATTATTTCCTCATCCCCTATGTTTCCTTCTCCCACATGTCCATTAAGATCTGCACCAAGAACTATCCCCTCTTCTTTTGATATACTTTCAATCAATCCATCCAGGTCTTCCCAAAATCATTTTTCTCCTCCATGCTGTTGTTAACCTGTGGAGCATATGCGCTTACTATATTTAGGATGGACTCATTTACCTCCAGCTTCATGGCCATCAGTCTGTCTGACACCCTCTTCACTTCCAAGACACTTTCAGCCAGCTCCTCCCTCAGCACTATCCTTATCCCATTTTTTCTTCCATCACTCCGTTGTAGAATATTTTGCATCCACCTCCAATGTTCCTTGCTTTACTCCCTTTCCACCTTGTTTCCTGTAGACACAATATGTCTACATATCTTCGCTCCATCATATCTGCCAACTCTCTTCCCCTTCCAGTCATCGTTCCAATATTTAAAGTACCCACCCTTATGAGTGAGCATCTTCCTTTCCATGCTTCTCGCTGCTTCTTCACTCGCTTCCTCCTCTTTTTTTGCTCTTATTTTTACAATGTTTAGCAGTAGCATAATTTCCACAGGTGCCCTGCTGTGCGACACCTGAGGCGGTCGTTGGTAACCCGGGCCTCGACCGATCCGGTATGGATTGATGATGATTACGCATTTGTCTGTTTTGGCAAAAAATTTTTTACGCCGGATGCCCTTCCTGCCGCAACCCTCCCCATTTATCCGGGCTTGGGACCGGCATCAAGAGACACAGAAATGTGCCTCCGATGGCTGGGTTAACCTAGAAATAGCACAAATGATGTTTAAATATGAAAACAAACAACTTCCACCAGCATTTAATAACTTTTTCACACAAAAATCTTTAAAAATGAAAACCAGAAGCAACAGCCAAATAATATCAAACTGCTTTAGAACTAAAGTAAGTCAGCAATCTCTGAAATTTGTTGGACCTAAATTCTGGAGCAAACTACCTTTAGAGATCATGCACAGCCATTCAAGCAACACCTTCAGAAAAAAACTCACTCAACACTTGGCACGTTTTCCAAATTCCTTGTTAAATTAATGCAAATAATTTAGTATTAGTACCAAACCTACTCTACAATAGAATAACCAACTTTAATCTAGACTACAATTACTTGTAATCTGCTTGATTAGAACGAATATTATTATTGTTAATATTATTATTATTTTTTTTTCGGCCGTTGAGCCTTGTCTGGCCTTGTCTTTGTTATTTTTCAGAACACGGGACTTCTATCTGGAGAAACTGCTTCTAATAGAGAAGACTAGATTGTGTGGCTACCATCTCAACAGAAAATGTTCAAACAATTCTTTTATGTGTGTGTGTATTTTTTTTTTTTTCTTTCGTAACATGTCTCCATGAAATGGTCCTTTTTGACCCGTGACAGGATTTCTTTCGGTGGGTTTGTTTGCCTGTCTGACCCTTTTTGGTCAAAGGCTTGTTGTGCTTCCCACCATATTTTTGCCGCCAACGCAGCAATGCCTCAAATACATTGCACGTCTTGCTTTGTCGCGCTTTTCTTTTTTATCTCCTAGTATGTTTTTCCCTGTCTTATTATTCTATTTGTTCTATGTATCTTCTTTTCTATGTATTTATCTGCTTTTCTATGTAAGGTGTTGCAACCATGCACCATTCTTATAACTACTATATCAAATATTACTGTCTGCATGCTATAACGTTTAACGTTTTGTTGCTTCTTCCTTTTTCTTCTTCTGCTATAGTCCTATATGTTTGTTTATTTCTTTCTGTTTTTGTTGTGGCGGAGCAAAAATAAAAGATACTGATACTAATACTGATATTGCTTGATGGTTTGGAAAGCAGTTTTAAATTACAATAATATCTCTATTAATTTAAAAGCGGACAGCAATATCTTGGCATCTCCGGAAGCAGGTCGGGGTAATTGCCTACCTTATGTATTAGCGCCTCCGTCGCTTTCCCGCAAATCAGGAGGATAAAAATAGAGATAAAAAAAAATTCGGTTATATCATTCTTTAGTTTCAACTGTTGTTTTCCAAAATGAACTTTTCCTTCGTAATTATTCATAATATAAAAATGTTACTACTGATTACAGCTGCCTACAAAAGTATACGCCCACCGGGAGAATTCCCGAACGCCCGGTAGGCTAATCCGTCCCTCCCTACCCCTTGGACAAATTTTTGCGCACGCCACTGTACCTGCTTTTTAAAAAATCGAAGTTTCTAAAACTTTCAATTATAAAACTGCTCATCCGTGTCGCCTTTTGTGGGTGTTATTTAGTCAGCTTGTAGAGATGTCAACCGCGCAGCGTACACGGCGGCCGCGCCGCGCTGGCACCGCGTAACTTTTTGATCAAATTTACCGCGCTGTGCGGACACCGTGCAATCGAGAAATAGTTTTGAACTTTTGCAAATTCTCTAGTCATTCTGGAGCTTTAGAAGCAGGATTAAAGCATTTATGTTTAAATAATATTTTTATACTCAACTTCTCTACGTTCTTCCGGTGAAATTTACACACAAGTTTTTTTTTACACAAAATTTATTTAGGTGTTAAGATCTCCCAATATAGGGGATCGAGCACAAGGCTACTAAATTTTGAGTGAGATAGATTTCTGCCACATCTTTATAATTATTTGTTTTTGGCAACACTGCAAGAAACAGTCAATGAGTCAAAGTCAGACAATCTGACATACACCGCCGGCACTGGTAGTAAAAAAAACGTTTAAAAAAAACGTGACAACAAGCCGTAGGCTAGGCATTAGGCAGTCACGACAGGCAGAAATTCAAGATAAGTTTCAGATCAAAGTTTGATTGAATGGCTTATTGAGTTTGAAATAAGTTTTAAATTTTGACTATTGAATCTGAACCAAGGGAACTATTTTGAATATTGAAGTGTGTCAGTAGAACCAAACTACCAAGATAAGACTAAGCCTAGTTTTTATGTTACCGGACCCGTATGTTAGGCTACCGTTTTTAACAGCTGACAGCAGACCTAAACATAAGTCAACTGGAACTAATGTCAATACTTGCCCTGTACAGTGAAGGTTGTGCAGGATTGGTATTGGACTGGCCTAATATACCTCGTACCACAGTCAAATAATAGATAGCCTTAAAGATAAAATGATTTTTGCTTCAATCACCTAAACATTAAACTAGCAGCTATCATTGTACCTGTACTAAACTTTTCTGGAATTAATTTAGTGTCAAAGACCTATACAAGTCACCCCGTTCTATAATAGCTGTATAGGCCTACCGGTAAGCTATTACCAATGGCAAAAATATGTTGCATTGCTTCAACACTATTCATTGATTAAAAATTCCTTTACTAGAAAATTTCATTTGGCTTAACTACAAGTTATAATATGTACATTTAAAAATCAATATGAGCAACTGGGAATGCAAATATGTGGAAGAAAAATTACGAAAAAAAGAGCTGGTGTTACTTAGCCAAAGTGGAAAATCAAGTGTGTGGAAGGATATGGCGATAGTTGCTAAACCAGACGAGACCACTGGTTGTGAAAATGTGTCTACAAGAAAATTAAATTACGTTGCATGCAAAAAATGTTCAAACTGTTTCAAGTATGATTCACATAACACAGGTACTTCTCATTTGAGCAGACATATTAGTAAATGTAATGGAACAATAAATTTAAGCTGAACTGCATGATATGAAATGTGCTAGTATCTGACGATTCCAGTTTGATAAGAAACTAACCAAAACTATGTTTTACAGCAAATTTTAATACTTGCTCTTATGTTTAAAGTTTGCAGTGCAGTGAGGGACAGTGAGGTACTTAAAAAAATTTTGCAGCGCAGTGCAGTTGCGGGCAGAAACCTTGCAGTGCAGTGCGGGCACAGTGCAGGAAAAGTGTGCCCACGACAACTTTATCAGCTTGTACTCTTAGTATAAGCAGGAATAGGCATATATAGTTAAAAATTGCTTTTTTGCCAACGTATTATCGGTATCAACAGCAAATAGTCCAGTTACTGTATTTATAAAAGAACAATTTTTGGCAAGTTGGCAAAAGAATAAACAAAACCAGTTACGGATAACTTCTTTAAGCTGCAAAAAACCAATAATAAATAATTCATTATCTTTATGCTGTTATTTTGAAGTTAATAGCATTAATCAAAGTCTAAATGCCATATTTAAAGAAAGTACATTGTAATTAAGGGTTTTAGTACTAAAATCAAGTTTTTTTTTTGGCAAGATTTTGCAGAACTGAAAATAATTAAATTTTCTTTAGTTTATAGCCTAACTAGATAACTGTATAATACACTTTGTTTAATCATATCCTTTTTGTAAAGACTTAATTACAGTACATGATTGCTGTGCAATTGTTTTAGCAGTGTAAAATTCGGTATCATAAGCTTTTCAGATTTACAAATAATGTTTAATGCTACTTAAAATCCAATATTTTAAACAACAGCTTTCACCTGAAATGTTTGAAAGGTGTAATAATTAGCATGTAAGTGTATGTACTTAAGTTATTTTTTTTCTTTTCTTAATATAAAAAATATTGTTTTATTTAATTTTTTTACCATTGACCATATTGTATTAAAATTAATTCACAATTGTGTAAATTTTTTTCATTTATTGTAAACACTTAAAAAAAAGGTAATAACTAATAATAAATGTACAAAGCAAAAAAACTTTAGTAAATTATATCAAATAAAAAGTTGTAAATAATTTTACCATCTTGAATAACATAGGTTGTGTAGTCCGATCTTTCAAAGAAAAAGACAACATTTTTGGAATATTTGATAAAAAATTAAAAAAGAAAAAAATATCGTGAAGTTACATGACAAAGTAGCCTAAACAAACCTACAATACAGTGAAAATAATACCACTAGCAAGAAACTATTAAAAAAAATTATTAAAAATGAAATTCAGCAAAAAAAACAATTAAAAGTAAGAGATTGAGTAAAGATAAGTTTTCTTTAAAAAGGCTTAATACTGTAATACCTGCATTAAATTCTAAAAAATAAGCTTTTTTGAAGTTACACTTTTAATTAACACTTATAAATAATTATGCTGCATACTAGAAAGTGCATTTATATATAGGAAAATTGTAAATTAATAGGGTCTGTTTAAGAAGTCACCGTGAGTAATTTTTTTGTAAAACTAACCAAAATCCCCATCTGCTATTATCGATTCTTGAAGAGATTCTTTTCCTTTGGTTTTCTTTTTTATTTCATTCTGGTGATGAAGTGTGGATTCAAATTAGTTTCACTAAAAAAGTTCTTTATGGTGACTTCTTGAAGAGACCTGATTAAAATATACAAAAATGCTAAAATGAACACAAATGCATTATAGAATTCACTACAATATTTAAGAAAAAAGTAAATCTTGACGAAGCCATGCACTCTTATAATGTGACTTGTAGACGTGTATTTGTAACTTTTAAAGGATATTATTATTTTTTTGTAAATGTGTGTACTTTTTTAATTTTCAATGTTAATGCACAGGTGCAATGACCATGCACAATTTTTTGTGTATGTTATAACTTAAATTATTTATTTGCAGTCTTCCTATTTGCAACCTTTGCTCTGTTTTGCTTTCAATTATCAGTTGTTTTTTTGTATGCAAATAAAAACAAACTAAGACTTAAAATACTGTTTTGTAAAAATGTAAACAGTTAAAACAATTGTTTGTTTAAAAACATAGTCAAACATAAGTTTACAAAATTATTATTTAGTTAATGCAATTTCCATTTGATTATTTTCCTTAATTAAACTTTTGTAGACCCTATAAATATTAGCATTTTATAGCAACTGCAAAGAAAATGAGTCAAAAAATATTGGGTCTTATTTACTGCTTGCCAGCACTAACCTTGCAGGCTTTGGGGATTCCCAAAAATTTGAAAGGTAAACAACTAAACTTTGCAAATAGTGAATGAGAATCAACATATTAACTAAAAAACACAATGCTGTTGATGTTGTATTACCATATTATAACACAACCAGTTACCTATTGAATATTTTCAGTTTAGTTTGCTTATAATATTTTTATGATCTGAGGCTAAGAAGATAGAAGTATGCAATGCAAAACATGTAATAATGCTAGCTTTTAACTAAAATTGTAAAAAAGCTCAAATTTTTGTGAAATATTGTCAAAACAGTTTTATGTTATCCTAGTAATCACATTTAACTTAAATGTGAAAAACCATTTTAGCTTATTCGGCCACTTTTTAGAATTGTCATATAAAGTCAAATTACATGGCCTAAATAATTTTTAATTGAATTTTTCGGAATGACAATATATAAAATTTTCACTTTAATTATGCAGTTGTTTATACCAGCTCACCTTGCATACCAATTATCAAAATTTTTATTTTAAAACTTGCTAAACCCAGTACAAAAAGCTGCAATCACAGCATTACAAGTCAAGTTAATAAAAAAATTTGAATCAATGTAGAGGACTGTAAAAAAAGTGAAAATTTTTAAATTAAATTTGGTTAATGGCTCGCATTGGCCTTGTCCACGTGGCACAAATATCACGCTTGATCCTTTCACATCACTCACTCCGGAAATACAAGAAGGAATTTTAAAACGATAATTTATTTTGTCATCATTGAGCGAACTGAACAATGATTCCTCATTCAAGTCCGTTTCATCGTTGTTCGGTATCAGATAAACGAATGTCCAAGATGGCAGATGCTTTCTCACACCCTGGGACGCGAGTACATCTGTTATTGCTCTCAAACACGACCGACCAAACCAAACCTGCCGAAACGGAAGGGAATTAACCCATTCTGATGTTCAGCGAGGATCTGCTAATCGGCAAACGTCCTTTTCAGAACGGGCAATCGCTGAAAAAACTGCCCTTTTTAAGGCACATTATCAAAAAGTTACGAAGACCCACTCACTATTCTCCAGCTGAACATCGAAGGTCTCATTGCAAGCAAAATGAAAGTTCTTCATTACGTTGCTCTGCAGTCTGAGGCACTTGTCATCCTACTACAGGAGACCCAGTGCACTGATGCAGAGAAGTTGGTACTTCCAAGCTACCGACTAGCTGGGTCTTCTTTAAGCAGGAAGCATGGCCTTGCCACGTTTGTCCACGAGCGATTAATATACACGCTTTTGGACCAATCTCCACCGACATCCTGACACAGAACATCGAAGATTCTTTTGAGGCTAAGAAGAAGGCCGGTGCCATATTTTTTGATCTGACAACGGCTTATGACACTGTTTAGCACCATGGCCTTACCTGCTCCAGGTCAGACACAAACAGGACTGGGACCGAGAGTTTATCCTTTTACTGCCTGAATCAGATGCTGGCAACGATGTTGTTAAGCCAGCATCGAGTTTCGTCATTCAAAACCGTCAGACCTCGTGCTCCATGTGGTGCATGATGTATAGGGCACGCTGTTAGTACATGGTCTGCGGTTTGCTCAGGGGCGCCACACTCGCAATTCGGTGAAGGAGCGAGACCCCATTTATGCATGGACGAATAGAATCGCCCAACACCAGTTCGCAGGGGATTGAGCTTAACCCAAGCTGCTCGGGGTAAGCCCATCCCAACGGGCCTGGCACTGATCCTGGCCACAAAAGCACAAAGCCTGGAAGCACATTCACAATACTTTGTTTTTCGTTTGTGATTTGTTCATTCAGAAACGCGGATGCCAAATCCGGCAAGGTTGTCCAAAATTAATAATTTTGCAGAATAAGATTTTCAGATTAATAATTTCGCACAATACTTGTTGATTAATGTGAGGGCTTTTTTTGTTTTTACTTGAAATTCAACGTACATTTTAACTCTGCCTTCACGGAAATTGGTCGACAAGTCGAGTTGAAGACGAAAGCATGTTGACGACAAGAATGTTTGTTGCATGACTTTTGTGATTGTTGTGTCTTTTTCATAGTTATATTGACACGAGCTGCTCGCGGATCGCCTACAACCATTCTGTGAATCCCTGGTTGGAAACCACTTCTAAAGCAAAGTAAATATAACCTTTTTTCATAAACCGTGACATATTTACAACAATTTGTGGACATGGCCACATTGCTCAATGTCTCTACCTGAACTGTAGATGAAACATAGGGTCGAGAGATCCATCTTTGACGAACACTCAACTAATGAATTTGGTCAAATGAAAGACGATCTATTACAGATGGGCCTTGTTAGAGATTCGATCAAATGTAAAAAATTCAGTAATTAAACATTATTTCAGTTTATAATAAATTGTTGAACCAGCAGTGAACTATTGTAGCCCGGTGAGAAATAGTAAGCAATTAGCCTAAACTTTAACTAAAGCTAGTCGGAAACTGTTTGGTTGATTTTGATCATTTCTCGTTCCAAATAAAAAGGGAATATATTAATCTAAAAACATGATTTTCATATAACAAGGCAAAAATTTACCAAGTATTTCTGTTCAAAAATTTATTAATCAAAGTCAATTACAAAACTTATGATTACAAAACAAATACAAGCAACATAAAACTAAAAACACAGCACAGTTTTATGTTTATAAATTTAAGATTATTCACAACTCATAACTGTCGTTATCATCCACTGAAATTATGACGTCATTATTCAGGGGAATTTCATGAAGTCCAGATACAGATCTTCGACGTTATCTTTGAGTTGATCTTGAATATCAAGTAGTGTTTCATCTGATTCACGTTCAATTATCGCCCTCAGCTTCTTCATCTATAAAATATTTTCATGAATTCTACAATGGAGCAACTCAAATACGCAAGACTCCAATATAAGCAAACAAATATGGAATCATAAAATAATTAAGAAAAATTAATTGTGCACATTGAATTTGATACTTGAGAGTTGAAGTCCAAATTAAGTAGGTTGAATCCATAGGTTAAACTCCTTTACGTCTTTGCTCAAATGTCATTTATGAATTTACATCTTCTTTTGACGCAAACTTGACATACATCCTATTGTCAACCCGACGTTTAAGCACTATAGCTAGGGAGCATTTGGATTTCAACTCTCAAGTATCAAGTGCAATAAAAAATCACATAATGCGTTGTAATGTTTGTTCTTCTGTCAAATTAAATTTAAACTCCTTTAAAATAATTAAAAAGTGAAAGTCGGAATTTCACACAAAAATACACGAAGCATTATTTATTAAAAAGCGTAATCCTGGTTTAAATCGTCAACTTTATGCAATTGGTTCTTCATTTTTATTAAATGTTTTTTAATTTTTATTTTTTGATTTCTTTTATTATAAATTTTAAGTTTACTTTCACTTTTAAATAATTTAATGAAACTAAAAAATGGCTTTATGATTCTATTTGTTTTAACTTATTCGTCCCAATGTAAATCATTCATGCATAAATAATTAATTTTCTTTGTTTTGACGCATTGTTGTTAATTTCATTTAAGTTTAGGTTTTTCTTGAAAAGAGCTTAAGAAGCCAAAAACGTTTGAAAATAAAAAGTTTTATGAATATAGTTGTGCTGCTGAGTATTGCTACAATATGTATTAATGTTAATCATGAAATTCTATTCAATTCTTCATTCTAATAATTAATTAAATATTTCTATGAAAACAATCAAGTTCAAAAATATTTAAATTAACAGTGAAGTGACACAAATATAACCAGTTGATAATTTCAATTAATTAAGATTTAATATTTTATTGCAATTATTAAAATTGTTTAAACAATTAATTAAAAAATAATATAATTTTTATAACATATTACAACATAATATTTAACCAACGTCATTCTTAAATTCTATTTTACAACTCACGTGATGATTCGACGTCACCAGTGCATTGGCCAACGATTTTATTCCAATGTTTGTGACAAAACAATCTTCAATATGAACCTCATCAATTAGATGAATACATTTGGCGAGTTCAAATGCTCCCTCATTCCTGATGTTGTTTAGACTAAGATCTAATACTTTGATCTATAAATTACTAGTGATTAATGGTTGACAACTTTAGAAAATAGAAAATTATTTTAAATCTTAAAGCATTAAATTCTATTCAATTATTCAATCTAATAATTAATTAAATATTTCTACAAAAAAACAATCAAGTTAAAAAATATTTAAATCAACAGTGAAGTGACACAAATATAACCAGTTGATAATTTCAATTAATTAAGATTTAATATTTTATTGTAATTATTAAAATTGCTTAAACAATTAATTAAAAGATATTATTATTTTTATAACATATTATAACATAATATTTAACCAACTTTAATCTTAAATTCTATTTTACAACTCACATGATGATTCGACGCCACCAGCGCATCGGCCAACCATTTCACTCCCACCTTTGTGATGCTACAAAATCCAATACAAACCTCATCAATTATATGAATACATTTGGCGAGTTCAATTGCTTCCTCGTCCCCGATCTTAGTACAACTAAGATTTAATACTTTGATCTATAAAACATTAATGATTAATGATTGATAACTTTAGAAAATAGAAAACTATTTTAAATGTTAAAGCATTAAATTCTATTCACTTGTTCATTCTAATAATTAATTAAATATTTCTATAAAAACAATCAAGTTCAAAAATATTTAAATTAATAATGAAGTGACACAAATATAACCAGTTCATAAATTTAATTGATTAAGATTTAATATTTTATTGTGATTATTAAAATTGTTTAAACAATTAATTAAAAAATAATATAATTTTTATAACATATTACAACATAATATTCAATCAACTTCATTCTTTAAATTCTATTTTACAACTCACGTGATGATTCGACGTCACCAGTGCATTGGCCAAGGATTTTATTCCAATCTTTCTGACGTGACAACCTGCAATATGAACCTCATCAATTAGATGAATACATTTGGAGAGTTCAATTGCTTCCTCGTCCCCGATCTTGTTACAACTAAGATTTAATACTTTGATCTATAAATTATTAATGATTAATGGTTGATAACTTTAGAAAATAGAAAAACTATTTTAAATGTTAAAGCATTAAATTCTATTCAATTGTTCAATTTAATAATTAATTAAATATTTCTATAAAAACAATCAAGTTCAAAAATATTTAAATTAACAGTGAAGTGACACAAATATAACCAGTTGATAATTTCAATTAATTAAGATTTAATATTTTATTGCAATTATTAAAATTGTTTAAACAATTAATTAAAAAATAATATAATTTTTATAACATATTATAACATAATATTCAATCAACTTTATTCTTTAAATTCTATTTTACAACTCACGTGATGATTCGACGTCACCAGTGCATTGGCCAACAATTTTATTCCAATCTTTCTGACGTAACAATTTCGAATATGAACCTCATCAATTAGATGAATACATTTGGCGAGTTCAATTGCTTCCTCGTCCCCGATCTTGTTACAACTAAGATTTAATACTTTGATATATAAATTATTAATGATTAATGGTTGACAACTTTAGAAAATAGAAAACTATTTTAAATGTTAAATCATTAAATTCTATTCCATTGTTCAATTTAATAATTAATTAAATATTTCTATGAAAACAATCAAGTTCAAAAATATTTAAATTAACAGTGAAGTGACATAAATATAACCAGTTGATAATTTCAATTAATTAAGATTTAATATTTTATTGTAATTATTAAAATTGCTTAAGCAATAATTAAAAGATATTATTATTTTTATAACATATTATAACATAATATTCAACCAACTTCATTCTTTAAATTCTATTTTACAACTCACGTGATGATTCGACGTCACAAGTGCATCGGCCAACGATTTCACTCCCATCTGTGTGACGCCACAATATGCAATATCAACCTCATCAATTAGATGAATACATTTGGCGAGTTCAATTGCTCCCTCGTCCCCGATCTTCCTCCAATAAAGATCTAATACTTTGATCTATAAAATATTAATGATTAATGGTTGACAACTTTAGAAAATAGAAAAACTATTTTAAATGTTAAAGCATTAAATTCTATTCAATTATTCAATCTAATAATTAATTAAATATTTCTATCAAAACAATCAAGTTCAAAAATATTTAAATTAACAGTGAAGTGATACAAATACAAGCAGTTGATAAATGTAATTAATTAAGATTTAATATTTTGTAAAAATCTTAACCAAAGCAAACTTAAAGCAATAAAGCAATATTGTTATAACCAACAAACTTGATTTTATCAAACTAAATATTTGCCTCTGTAAAAATAAATAACATCACAATTATTTAAAATAAAAATATAAATTCTGTTACTTGGATTAAAACCAAGACATTTTTCAAAACGAAACGAAATTTACAGTGAGCCATAGAACTTCTAATCAACCGAAGTTGTTGTTAATTTAACTCAAACAAAGCGAGGAATGAAGCAGATCAAGTTGTTGTTGTTTAGGAAAAGGCGTCGAAAACAAAAAGTAGCAAAAAGCAAAAGGTCAAAGTTCACTGATCAAACCCGCCATTGCCAAGCACAGAATTCCCGCGCTTATTGCAACCATGAGCAAGCAACATCAAGCATAAAATTGCTATGAAAAGCAACCATATTGGATTTAGTATTTCTCAATTTATTTATTTACATTTTCAAATCAAGAAAAAACAAGACAAAACAAAACAAAAGTTTTCGGCTAACTTAAGCCCTCGTCAGGTTTCGTAATGGATAACATTACTTTAATTTCGACAAAGATACAATATTATAAATGCCGACTAAATATTAATATTTATAAAATTATTTAGTCAGCATTTACAATATTTGTGTCTCTGTTCAAATTACAGTAAGTTATGAAAGACTTTTTATTGCAAAACCTAATGATGGCCTAAGTTAGCCTAAGTTAGCCGAAAACGTTTGTTTCTTTTTTCTTGTTTTAATAATGTAAATAAATAAATTCATAGATGCTAAATCCAAAATGGCTGCTTTCCATAGCAATTTTATAATATAAGAAAGTAATCTTTCTCCCGAAGCAACGTCAAGCACTTTACAATTTAAATCTACAGATTTCTTAAGTTATGTTAAAATAGTTGGTGTTGCTTGTCATTATATACAATTGCATATTAAAAATTACAACTTTGTCTAAAATGCATTAAAACAAATAAACTTTAGCCGCGTTCACGTGACTGATCACAAGAGCACGTCGTTGGAAGAGTGCAATAATAAGTGTAAGCACAAGAGCCAGAGTGGTGAGATCAAAGTTGATACTTAAAGTGACAACAGCTGAAACTCGCCATAAAAAAGTGCATTAAAATTTTATCCTTTTGAAGGCTGATTGTTATGATCACAGATAGTTATCAAGTTTTTATTCACATCGTTTTCAACTCAATATTTAAAATTCAGAAAATATCAAATTCCTTTTCCTTGACAGTGTGGTATGGAAAAATTTTTTAAAGGTGGCTGTCTTTAAATTAGGAAATAAACTATTAACATAAGATCCAAGATTAAAAATTGATTGCTTATTTTTGAAAGTCAAACGAAGACTAAGAAAAACGTTTTTTGTTTTTATTTTTATGTTAAGACATTTTTTAAATTTTTTTATCCGACTTTTGAAGACTGTTGCTTTAAGAGCATTTGCCGGGATGTTATGCCATTATACAAAAAGGCGTTTGATCCTCAAAACCTCAATGGTGTTCTTAAAAATAGTTATTTTCTTAAATATCAAATCCTATAAGCCAGGGGTGGGAACTTGATTGTTCTCGCAGGCCAGATCCCAAAATTCGGTACATGATGCATAAAATTTTGGGGTACAATGTACAGCTTTTCCAAATTTATTGACGGTTGGCCAAAGTCTGATCATAATTCATTACTAAAGTTATCATATAATGTGACACATTTTTGTCCTCCTCCCCAAAAAAAGTCTTTAACAACCTAACCATTTGAATTCATTTTTTTAAAAAAAAACTAGCAAAGTTTTGCCGTTTTTCTTCAAAAATCTAAAAATAAAGTCACCACTTTGAGACCGTCTCTAAATTTACCTTTTTTTTTAAAAAAATTTGGTGTTTTCTAAAAAAATAAAGGGGCTCACCGGCTGCGACACAGTTATTTTAAGGCTTTTTATTAATAAGCTTCTTGTTAATAACGCACTTGTGAATTGAAATATCTTTTGGCTGCATTTGGCCCGGGGGCCACATATTCTCCACCTGTGCTATAAGCAATTGTATTGTTTTCTAAAGAAACTGAGCTTAATGATAATACAAGTGTTTTCAAGATATAAAGGCGGTTTTGGTTGTCACTATAAGGTACTGTTTTGGTATTGGTGGTATTGTTTATCACGCTCTGTTAGTAATGTTGCTTTGAATTGTACTCCTCCTGCATGCGCGCGGTAGTACGAAACCATATTTTTTAGAATATAATGAGATATTATCAAGTAACAATGCCCGATTGAATTTTCATTTATTGAGCCGTGTTCAAAAACATTTGTTTGCACAAACTTAGAAGTCAAAAGTACGTTTAAAAAGTCGATGCCTAAACTACAGTTTGTTAACACAAAACTAATTTATCTACTTTTCTAAAAATGTTATTAACATACTTTTTTAAATAAAGTTGAAAACCGTGGATCAGAAACAAATTCCTTCCAGCAGTGTCCATAAAAATTCGCACCAGATAACTTATTCAATGTGATCGGTTGTTGTTTCTTATTGCAGACATAATAGAATGCTTCAAAGTCACTAGGAAGCATTTAACATTTCATGTCAACTTCATCACTCAAACGAGAAGCAAGTCGATTGGTGAAATCATCATTCTGCAACTCATACGCCCAATTTAAATAACGAACAACTTCATCATCAATTGTCGTATAAGTTGCATCTTTAGGTAAGTTTTGCAGCAATTCCAATTTCCTTGAAGAAAATTGACGTGATTGGATACATTCTTTTAACTGTTCAAATGTTTCTTGATTGCATAAACCGAACAAAAACTTTGTTATCATCTCAAATCTGCTTTTGAATAAATTGCAGTCTGTTATAGTATGTGACGTCATAGCGCACGGCTCTACTGCCTTCTTCTCTATGGTTTGATAAATGTGGTTAACCGCGTGATAAACTATTAGTATAACTTACAGATTCAGTCGTATAACTATCGTGTAACTCCGTATAAATAAAAGAGCTAACTGCAGATACTAGTGGAACTCATAACATGGCGTCGTCGACAGTCAGCTTATAAATTTGTTTAAAGAAAATAAGCTTACGAACCATTATAAAAGTATACTGCAAGTTCGTGATCGGAGATTTGTAAAAGATTGAAGATAAAAGAGACATCGCAAAAAACAAGCGAGAGCTGCAAGCAGAATTAGAAGCAGCAAACAAACGTATAGCCGAATTATCTCAATCTAATCAAAACGCGAATAGTAATATTAATAATGATGAACCTCCTTCTTGGTTAAAAACTTTTTTAGAAGCACAGTTGTCAATGCAAAGACAAACACAAGAACAGAATGTCGAAAATCAGAGACAAATGCAGCTCGAAAGTCAGCGACAATTGCAACAAATAATCGAAAAATTTTCGCCACAGCAGCTGGCCCAATGCGCGAACAGCGAGAGAAGCGAATCACGTGAGCAAACCATTGACGTCAACAATTCTAACAACGAGGCAAGGCGAACCAAAGCGGACGCACAAAAGCCTTCGACACTGCAGGTGGGAATTTCGTTAGCTGAATTTGCGAAATGGCGTAAATCGTACAACGATTATGCCACGGTCTCGCTTGCAACAGAGCTGCCATTGAGCAGTCAGTTGGCATTGCTTCGCGGTTTTTTTTCGATGGACATGCGAGAAGCCGTAGAACACGTACTTCTTATCCCGGATGATACGACACTTAAACCAAACGAAGTGTTAGACAAAATTAAAAATTACATCCGGAGTCAAAGAAATATAGCGTTAGATTGCGTCGCATTTGAAGAGAGAAAGCAAGCGGCTGGCGAAAACTTCGATTCGTTTTTAATCGCGATCAAAACTTTGGCAAGAGACGCAGACTTGTGCAATGAATGTTTAAATCGTCGTTTAGTCACAAAAATCATGTCGGGAATATATGACAAAGAGACTCGAACAAAGCTCCTAGCCATGTCCCCATTACCTGATCTTCAGACCGTCACTGATTTATGCAGATCGGAAGAGTCAGCAAAACTAGACGACGCGCGAATAAGCCGACAGCTGAATGAGAGAAGAGCGTACCAAAGCAAATTTCGCCGAAATTTCTCTAAATCTAAAGAGCGCACTAAAACGCCCTGTACAAAATGCGGTAAAAAGACCTGCCCACCAAAAGGTCAAACCCACTGTCCCGCAAAGGATACAGAGTGCTTAATATGTCGCAAAAAAGGTCACTTTACATCAGTGTGCTTTCACAACAAACCCGGGTTTAACAGACGCGAAGAAACGAAGAAAAAGTTAACGGGACAAATAAAGCGTAGATGCAATGCTAACGCAAATTTTGCTAACTCCGCGGCGCCCAAAATAACTGTTAATCTTTTTTCTCTTAAACATCGTAACCCGTTAGGTTCCACAGAAGCTACACCAGACACAGGTGCTGAAGCAAGTCTTGTTGGGGTAAACATCATTCAACGGCTCGGAATAGATCTTGCTAATCTAATGCCGCCAAATCAAGACACTCTTAGTGCAGTAAATCGGCAGACCGTAACATGCGTAGGGACTTTCCCATGCATCATCGAATACTGCGGCCGATTCGTGGAAGAAACCATTTACGTCTGTCCTGAGGTAGAAGATTTTTTGCTTGCTTGGTACGTATGTCAACAGGTTAACATTCTACCTGACACGTATCCTCAACCGATAAATTCATCAAAAACACCTCGAAAATTAGCAAGCATATTAAAAGCAGAGAACACAAGATTCATTATATCAGAGAACCCAACTGAAGCAGAAATTAATAAAATTGAGAACAAGTTGATAAAATCGTACAGCGATGTGTTTTCTGAAGACACAACATTACGGGAAATGAACAGTAAACCCATGAAAATTTCCTTGAAAAACGATGCTGTTCCATTTGCTTTACCTGTTCCACGCCAAATACCTTTAGCTTTCAGAAGGATGGTGAAGACAGAGCTTGACCAACTTGTACAAGCCGGAGTCATTGCACCAGTAACAGAAGCAACTGATTGGGTGCACCCTATGGTCGTTGTACAAAAACCCAATGGTGGAATTCGTCTCTGTATTGATTTGCAGAAATTGAACAAATACGTACGCCGTCCATATCATCCATCTAAATCACCTGCTGAAGCTATTACGAATATTTCTTCTTCGTCTAAATTTTTCTCAACATTAGACGCCACTAAAGGATACTGGCAAGTACCTTTAGAAAAAGAAAGTCAAGACTTTACCACATTCATTACGCCGTTCGGAAGATTTAAATTCCTTCGAGCTCCGATGGGACTAGCTTCTTCTCAAGACGAATATTGCGCAAGAGGCGATGAAGCTCTGCAAGGCATTGAAAAAGTCGAAAAAGTGGTAGATGACATTCTTATTCAAGGCGAAACCGCACAGGAGCACTTGAATACCGTAGTGGCTGTACTAAACAGATGTCGAGAACACGGTATTACTCTTAATCCGAAGAAAGTGCAGTTACTACAAAGTGCTGTGAGATATGTCGGATATATAGTGAGCAGCGACGGTATTAAAGCAGACCCCACAAAAATTGAAGCAATCTCTGAATTCCCTGCTCCAACAAACATAACTGAATTACGATCTTTTATGGGTATGGCAAACCAGCTGGGCGGATTTACTCACCTACTCAGTGAAGCAGCAGGCCCACTTCGGGACTTGCTCAAACCAAAAAATGCTTTTCTCTGGTCACCCCAGCATGAAGAAGCATTTACAAAGACAAAAGAAATTCTTTGTAGCCCCCATATTTTGGTTGCATTCGGCCCCAATCTGGAAACGATGCTGCAAACAGATGCATCTCGGTTGAAAGGTCTAGGTTTTGCACTTTTGCAAAAACATCAAGAAACGTGGAAATTGGTTCAAGCAGGATCACGTTTTATAACTGAGACTGAGGCCAACTACGCTATGGTTGAACTGGAATTGCTCGCTGTTGTTTGGGCTATGCGTAAATGCCGCATATATCTGCAAGGTTTACCCAATTTCGAGCTGATAGTAGATCACAAGCCATTAGAGTCAATCCTGAATACCCAGACACTCGATATGGTGGATAATCCCAGGATTCAGAGACTTAAAGAAAAACTCAGCGCCTTTATATTCCACACCACCTGGAGAAAAGGCAAAGACCATGTGATCCCCGACGCGTTGTCACGAGCACCGTGCCGCGACCCAGAACCAGAAGATATCATAAACGTAGACACAACCAGAATGATCTGCAAAAACGTTTCTACAATTCTGAGAGGAAAAGACCCAGAAGTCACAAAAGAAACATTTATCGATCCAATGCTGGAAGACTTAAAAGAAAGTACTCAGCAGGACGAAGCAGCACAACAATTAATCACTGCTATTAAAAGCAACTTTTCAAAAGGAAACGAATATCCATTAGCTCAACCTTTCAAAAAGCTGAAAGATCAGCTTACTTTCGAAGATGGATTAATTCTCCTGAACAGCCATCGCATTGTGGTGCCGGTACAGAAAAGAAAAGAAATACTGACAAAGCTACATGCCTCACATCAAGGCATCGAAAGAACAAAACAAAGAGCGCGTCAAATAGTGTACTGGCCAGGAATCAATAGCGACATCAAAAATACCGTTGAAGCCTGCACGAAATGCCAAGAGCACCAACCAAGCTTGCAACAGGAACCATTACAACGCGATCCCCTCCCATCAAGACCCTTTGAAGACGTATCTGCAGATTTATTTTATTATGCCAGTAAGACTTACCTGGTTTATGTAGACCGTCTGTCGGGATGGATTAAGCTCAGCGAGTTCTCTCATGACCCTAGTTCACATCAGATAATCAGCACTATAAGAAAATTTTTCGTGGACACAGGGGTACCAGTACGAATCAGAACTGACGGAGGACCGCAATTCACATCAAGCAAGTTTCAACAGTTTCTCAAGAAATGGGGAGTAACTTCCACCATAAGTACTCCACATTACCCACAGTCAAACGGACACGCAGAAGCAGCAGTGAAAGCCATGAAGCACCTTGTTGCCAAAACTGCTGAGCATGGTAGTCTCGACTGCGATGAATTTAGCAGCGGCCTAATCGAATGGGTTAACACACCCAAGGCCCATGGGTTATCACCAGCCGAAATTTTATACGGCGCCCCGCTACGTTCAATCGTCCCAGCTAAACTGAAGTATTTCAAGGAAGATTGGCAAAACAAATTCGACAAGTGGGACGCAGCTTTATCAAACCTACAAGTGGCTGCAGAAACAGAATACAATAAACGAGCGAAACACCTCAATCCACTAAAAATCGGACAACATGTTCGAATTCAAGACCATATTACAAAAAAATGGTTGCGATCGGGACTCATCATCGGCGTCGGGAGAAACCGCGACTACCACATAAAACTACCGAGCGGTCGAGTCTGTTGGCGCAATAGACGTTTTATTCGCCCTCTCCCCACCGAAGGGGGAGACCCCAAAGAGGAAATGATGACATCAGACGAACGTCACGTCCATTTTGAAGATGAAGTCTTTCCATCATCTCCAACCTCGCGGCGAAGCGTGAGACAAAAACGCTTTCCTAATCATTTAAGAGATTTTATATGAAGTAGCGTAAAACTCATAACGCTTGTGCCGTATTGTATATAGTTTGTGCATGTTTATTAATCGGGCTTGTACAATGTACTATATTTTTCTTAGACAACCTTTTCGCTAAAAAGCTTCCTAAAAGGGGGTTGTTATAGTATGTGACGTCATAGCGCACGGCTCTACTGCCTTCTTCTCTATGGTTTGATAAGTGTGGTTAACCGCGTGATAAACTATTAGTATAACTTACAGATTCAGTCGTATAACTATCGTGTAACTCCGTATAAATAAAAGAGCTAACTGCAGATACTAGTGGAACTCATAACACAGTCTGAATTATTTGAATCAAAAATTAACTTTTCAAACTCATCCAATGAAATAAAAAGCAAAAGATGCACAGCAACGAAAAATTCTTGCAAGATTAAATGTGAGAAATATGATATTAACTGAGGATTTCCTCTAAACAAACGCAATTCTTGTTTTTTTGTAACAGAAACAAACAAATTGTTAATATCATCGTTACTCAATTCAGAATCTGTTAGATCTTTGTTTTGAAAATTAAATTTTTTAACTTTAAATGCTTTCCACGCTAATTCAGCAATATTTTTTGCTTTAAATTCTCCACGATGATTTGGACTGTTAACGAATAATCCGAGAACAAAAGTCAAGATGCCAGTCATGCTCTGAGGGACAATGCTTTCTTCTTGAGACAGAGTTTTATTGATGGCATAACAACTTAGTATACAATTGATAGGAATATATGAAAATGATAAAATTTCTGGATGGTTCTTAATATAGTTATAAACTTGGTCTTTATTCTCGCCACAAATATCCTCGCAGATTTGCATTTGTGATTCTTTATCCAGACCAAGAATATTTACAAGAAAACGTGGTCTAAATCTATCCGGTAGTTCCAACATTTGACGCTGCCTAGAAAATACAAGTTTTTTTGCATTCTCCAGAATTGTACCCTGCAATATGTTCATAATAAAAACTTCAGCAAAATCTTCATCATTAATGGAGACTTTGTGGTAGTTTCTGGTATCAATCTTAGTCTCATCGAGACCATCCATGATGATAAGCACCTTGTTAGAGTCTTGAATTTGTTTTAAAACTGCATATCGATGTTTGTTGTCGGTCATCCAATCAGTAGTTAATGTAGGCGACAAGAATTTAAGCAAGTTTGTTTTATTATTGTAATTGATATCCCAAAATTGAAAATAGAATATTAAATCAGCTTCATACAAATGTTCCTCCCCTACAACCCTGCTTAGTATTGTCTTTGCCAAAGTTGATTTTCCACAGCCTGCTTGACCAACAATTCCAACAGCATTTGAATGAACTTGAATAAAGTGTTCTTTTGCTTTTGGATTGCCGAAGTCTTTTTTGCTTGATTCACGTTCAGCAAATTCTTTTGCTTTGACAAACAGTTGTTCAACTTCAACATCGCCGACTGGTGGATTACTAAACAATTTTGCTCGTTTGTCTCTATGGTGGAAATGATATTCATCTCTGTTTTTTTGAATAGCATTTGTTATTTGCAATGGAGCGATTTTTACAACGCGATCGTCGCCAATCTTCACATTCTCGATTCGACAGTTTTTTTCAGCTTCCGATTTCAACTTTTTGATCAAATCTTTGTCTAAAACAAAATCAACACACATTTAAATTTTTTGAAAAATTAAAGTTAAAGAGTCCACTACGCTAAAAAGCCAAGTTTTTATATTTGTATGAACCAGGTCTCTAAATTTTTAATCTTCTAATGGCGTAACTCAGAAATAACCTAATCTTGTTTTCTAATTACTTTAATATAAATTATATCTGTTGCTGTTCTTGTACCTACTGGCTGAACTTATTTTTTAATCACTATCTAACCTGCGTAAGATTAGCGAAAGTATGAAAACATATGATATTCTAAACTTTAGCACATAAGGGTGGAAAGAAGTAAAACAATAAATAAAACAAACAAATACTACTCCAGCCAATGCTCGTAGTGGAAATGAGACTTTATGCTTACATGTTTAGTTCTAAGCAACGTTTTGGATTATGTATCATTTTATTGTGCATTCCCAGTAAAAACTATTCAAGGTTATTTTACAGTATATTTATAACTGCTATGCTAGCCTTGGGGATCTATAATAAATTTGGGTACGTCACTATTCGGCGGGACCAATTTGACGAAAAGTAAATAATTTTGATAATTTGTTCCTCTCTATAGTGGAAAATTCATTTCTGTTTTCTTGAACAGCATTTGTTATTTACAATAAAGCGATTTTTACAAGGCGATTATTACCAATCCACGCAATGCTAATTTGACAGTTGTTCTTATAGCTTCCAAATTCAAATTTCTTATTAAATCTTTATCTAAAACAAATTTAATGCAATGTTTAGAAAAATTAAAGTGAAAGCATCCACTATGCTAAAAAACAAGTTTCAGATTTATATAAACCGGGTTTCTAACTTTTAAATCTAGTGGCGTAGCCCAGGAATAACGAAATCTTATCTTCTAATTACTTTAATATAGATTACATCTGTTGTTATAACCGTAGATCAAGTTGTTCTGCTAACCTAGAACATCGAAGATTCTTTTGAGGCTAAAAAGAAGGCCGGTGCCGTATTTGTCGATCTGACAGCTGCTTATGACACTGTCTGGCAACGTGGTCTACCTGCAAGCTGCTGAGACTACTTCTGGATAAGAACATGGTCAAAATGATTATGGAGCTTGTCTGAAATCAAAGTTTCACCCTTACTACCGGTGACAGCAAGCAAAGCAGGCCACTCCATCTTAAAAACGGCGTTCCTCAGAGATCGGTCTTGGCTCCTCTCCTATTTAACATCTATACGAAAGACCTTCCTTCCATGATTTCCAGAAAGTTTGGTTATGCTGATGATTTAGCATTGTTGCACTCTTCTGGAAACTGGAAGGACTTGGAGGGGACTTTAAGCCAATACATGTCTACACTTTCAGCGTATCTCCAGACTTGGAGGTTGAAGCTCAGTCACACTAAGACGGTGACGGCAGCCTTTCACTTAAATAACCAAGAGGCCAAACGTGAGCTAAAGGTCTACAATAACCGTTCAGTTCCAACCCCTACTTATCTTGGGGTAAACCTGGACAGATCGCTCACCTTTCGTCACCATTTAGTGGCATTGCGCAAAAAACTATGCTCGCGTGTCACACTGTTGAGGCGACTTGTGGACTCGGGACGGGGTGCTGGTGCTAAAACACTACGCATAGCCGCCTTACCTTTAGTCTACTCAACATCTGAGTACTGTGCTCCAGTTTGGTGTCGCAGTGGTCACACTTGTCTCATTGACAGTGTCTTGAACGACGCCTTGCACATAGTTACTGGATGCCTGCGTCCCACTCCAACGGACCACCTACCTGTACTCTCAGGCATCCAGCCAGCTGAACTTCGCCGAATGGGAGTGATACTCTCCTTGGCTCACCGTGGATTTCTGAACCCCGATCATATTTTGCATGGTCTTTTAAGTGGGTCCTCAGATACTTGCCAAGTGAGACTAAGATTCAGACGCCTGTTCGTGACAGCTGAGCCGAATCTTTTGGACAACTAGTGATGTTGCGGAAACAAAATTTTGTGTCCGCAACCCGCAAGAATTTTCTACTTGTGACACCGCACTGCACTGCACTGCAAAATTATTACCAAAAATTTACACCGCACCGCACTGCACCGCAAATCATATTTTTAAATAGAAAAAATTTAGACATCTTTTCCTTTTTTTAAAAAGGTGTTTGTTCAAGCAATACTCATTGTTGTTGTCATCAAAGTAAGCCCTTTATACAGTACTTCAAATTCAGCAATTCATTAACTACTGGCATAATCTTGTTATATCATTGGAAGATACAGTACTTTAAGCACATTATTTTGCTTGGCATTCCAGCAAGCAGCCCTAATTCAATAATATTTCTACAGCTAAAAAAAACAAATAAAAAATTTTAACCCAACAGCAATATCTTGGCTCTTCAAAAGCTAATAAAGATAGTTGCTCTTGGTATAATGCCCCTCAATGTTTTTTTTTGAAAGTTAAAAAGATAAATACAGAAAATATATTATCTCTTTTTTGGCAAACATAAATCTTGCTCACTATCAAGTTTATTTTTTTATGTTTTTTGCTTAGAATTTGAAAGAGTAACCACTCGAGCATGTTGCATAAATTAATTAGTTATTTTAATCATAAAATCTTACCAAAACCCTTGATATGCAATAGTTGTTGTCATGCTAAGCTATTTTTTACAGCTATAAAAATATATCAAATCCTCACAAATAACCTTTAATAAACTATATTTAGTAAGTGCATTTAATTTAAGGCATAGTCAACTGCATCAAAAATTACATTCTAAAAGAAATCAAGAAAAATGAGTTACAAGTAAATTAAACTTTTTTTTTTTATCTCTATATTTATCCTCCTGACTCGCAGGAAAGCAACGGAGGCGCTATACATAGGGTAAGCAATTACCCCGACCTGCTTCCGAAGATACCAAGATATTGCTGTCCGCTAGTAATTTAGTAGAGATATGACTGCAATTTAGAACTGCTTGTCAAGACCATCAAGCAGGGGGAAGTGCCGTAAAGTGTCTTTCTTTTATTTTTTCACTTTCTTGCACAAAAATAGGTCTTAAACTGTCATATAAAATTAGGAACTTAATTACAAACTCCTTTTTTTACAGTTTGTAAACATCTACTTAATGGTCCTTTAATTTTACATTTTTTTATCAAGGTATTTTGCCAAATGCAACATGATAAAACTGTGGTGTATGTATTTTAAACTACTTTAACAATTTCTAACATGGTAAAAAAAAAATTTCTTTATCTCCATTAACACATTTTGATAACCCCAAATTTAAATTGGCTTTTGTTAAATCAATTGAACTAAGTTTACCAATTTTTAATTTTTTTTGTGATATATAAAGACTGCCTTAAGTTGCTTTTGTTAAATCAATTTAACTAAGTTTACCAATTTTTAACTTCTTTTATAATATATAAAGACTTCTTTAAGCCTTTACACTTTATCATAACTATGCTTATAGTATTTTTAATGTTTACTGAAATCATAATTTATGTAGTAGCATAGATGTAGCATTTAAAAGTATAAAGATATTGAGACACCACTAGAAAGACTTTAAAAAACTTATTTAAAAAAATGCTTACTACAGAGTACTTTTCAGTTGAACTTTAAAAAATATCTACAAGTTACTAAAATCAATTATTGAAATCTAGTCACTTATTAATCGTTGACAACTTCAATTTCACATTAAAAAGATTCTCTAAAACTCATTTTACAGTTCTATGTCTGACTTTATAATCTGCTTTTTTGTTTTGCTTAAATTAATACTTCCTCTACAAAAAAACAATGGCGCTTAAAGTTTTGGGTACATTTTTATTAAGTAATACAGTAGGCTAATTTGTAAAGATTTATGAAGCTAATTAACAATAATTGGTTCTCGTTTACTATTAGCTGAGTTTTGGTAATTACCTTTTAAATTTTGGGAAATCCCCAAAAGCTGTAAGGCTTGTAACGGCGAACAGTGAACGAAACCCTAAAAAATGAGAAGAAAAAAGCTAAGACTTTGTTTTGGTTTTGAATAATTGGCTAAAAGGTATAAAATAATGCAAATGACAGATTGATCAAAAAAATGAAAAAGCTTCACATACTGTAATTCAAGTTTACCTTTAAAATTCACATTGCGTCACAAACTTTTTTCGGGAATCCCAAAGGACCAGTTGAGCTAGGTAACCCGAATACCTGCGCTGAAACAACGCTGTGTCTAAATTTTATTCTATTCCGGCTCAAGAAGTAGTCGTGCTATGAGCCTGAAGGTTTATACAGTTGGTTTAACAAAAGCTCGGATTGATTTCGTTGAAGACTCTTCTTCACAACAAACAGAGACCACTGTCTCTAATAACAACAAATGTATTACAAAAAAATCACGTCCAACAAAACTTCTATTCCACGCTTTGCCAAACTGCAAAGCAAAATCAAAACTATAACTCGACTCAATCAACACAAATAATTCTACCTTTGTAGAACACAACTACCAACCACTGGCACAAAATAAATTCAACAATTGTCCACCGACACAAAATCTAACGGTCCACCTCCTGTGGCCAAACAAAATCACTTTCGCTCGAGCCGCCCCTAGAGTCACTTCAAATTACCTCACAACAATAATAATAATAATTTTCTTGCTACCCAGCGGCTTTTATATAGAAAACAAGATCACGTGACGTAAATTTGCTCGTAAATTCTAGATTTAGCCAGAGTTCCCTGGAGAGATCGTTACGCTCGAATGCACTAGAAAATTCTACAATAAGCGAGCTATAGTAAAACTTGAAAAACATATTACGTCAATACGGTCGAGTAAAAGAGAAAAGAAGATACATGTATCAAGCAATAAAACGAATCGGACATAAACAAGATCTGCGCTCAAAGAGAAGCGATTATTATCTTATATGAAACTATGCATTACTTTAAACGGGGATAAATTACATCGTCACGATTAAAATTATTATGAAGTGTGACACATTGCTTATACTCTCTTAACAATCTACGTATTTTACAATCTTAACAATTTACGTATTTTACAAGCCTTTCTCTGCTGTAAAATTAGATTCCAATGTTTTCTTTAGGTTTAAGAGATCGTTACGTTTCTTTAGGTTTAAGAGCTGTTCGCTCTCTTTTTATTGATTTCAGTTTCTCTCATATTTCTTTTTTCTTTTTGGCTGCTTTATGCGCTATTTATATTATTTAATTAACGGTACTATGGGAAGAGTCAATTCAGTTGATTATGCACATAACACTTTGCTCTCTGTAATTGGATTAATGGGGGGAAGCAGCTAAATCGGCAACCCAAGCAATAGCATTATGCAAAGTAAGATTTGCTTAAAATTTAAATATAAACTTTTCATAATTTGCATGCGGCGTGACGTGGTACGTGGCAAGATCCTCCAAAAAAGGCTTCTGCGCTGCACTGCGAGGCCGCGCGCGGCCGCACGCGGCAGTGTACGCTGCGCGGTTGACATCATTATGGACAACCTTGCCCGACTTGGCATCCACGCTTATGAATGGACAAATCACAAATGGAAAACGGAGTATTGTGAAAATGCTTCCAGGCTCCGTGCTTTTGTGCCCCGGACCGGTTCCAGGCCTGTTGGAATGGGCTTGCCACGAGCAGCTTGGGTTAAGCTCAACCGTTTGCGGACTGGTGTTGGGAGATTCCATTCGTCCATGCACGAATGGGGTCTCGCTCCTTCACCGAATTGCGAGTGTGGTGCCTCTGAGCAAACCGCAGACCATGTACTAACAGCGTGCCCTATACATCGGGCACCACACAGAGCACGAGGTCTGACAATTTTGGATGAAGAAACTCGATGCTGGCTTAATAACACCACTGCCAGCATCTGATTCAGGCAGTGCAGCAGTCTGGGTAGTAAAAGGATAAACCCTCAGCCACAGTCCTGCTTGTGTCTGACCTGGAGTGGATGCCCTTCAAACGATGACGAAGACGACGATATCTGTTGTTTTTCTTGTAATTATTTGGTGTACTTACTATTTAAATACTATATAACCTGCGTAAGATTATGTATGAAAATATGAAATAAAACCACAGCCTCAAAAATTCAACAAATCGCTAATAAATTCATACGATTGACATTTGGATTACATCACAGAGCTAACGTTACTGACATCTTACAAAACAACAACATAATGACAATTGATCAAATAACCGAATTAGAAATAACTTGTTTTATGTATAAATATATAAAAGACATGTTACCACCATGCTTTGATTATTTTTTTCAAAATAACCTGGTAAGCAACAATTTCACCGAATGTACAACAAGCCAGTCCAAATTCTATCCCTCATTTTGTAGATTAAATATAACTAAACAATTTTTTAAATACAGAGGTCCTCTTGCTTGGAATAAAGTCCCATCAAGCATTAAACAGATAAAATCATATAGTAAATTTCGTACAGAATTTCGAAAGCACCTTATAGCAACGTAATTTTTAATGGTAATAGACTTCACAAATTTTAAAACATCTGCTGCTGGTTTTTATTATTACAGGTAACTCCATCTAATTGGACAAAAAAATTGATGGTGATAAAATCCCGATGCAACTTCAAAGGCAACACCAGATCATTACGGCCCATCCAGTTGGATGGTAATTCACATAATTTACTTCTTTGCACCTATTCTTGTTTACTATTTGTATATTTTATCTTACGTATATAAATTTTTGTCCAGCCATATGCTTTTGAAATGGTCCTTTTGACCCGTGGCAGGGTTTCTTTTGGATGGGTTTCTTTGCCTGCCTGACCCTTTTTGGTTCAGACCCTTTTTGAGTTTGTTGTTTCTCCCACCCATGATTACACAACATTCTCTGACTATGGCTCGGATGTGTGTATTAATTATCTTCTTTTCGCTTTCCTTTTCTTTTTAACATCACATCGCTTTGTTCAAAGGTACAGCGACCATGCAAAAGTTGGCAGATGCAAAATGGCCATGCAAAATGCTGGCAGTTGTGCATGTAATAACGTACTTCGTTTAGTCGCTATTTCCTTATTCATAATCTTTATTTCTACATGCAATATGATTAATTTCAAGTTGATTGTGAATAAAAATGAAAATAAATAAAAAAAAAAATTAATAAATAAAAAAAATATTCTATAACAGCGGTTCTCATATTAATCTCCAGGATGAATTGGATCATCCAAGGAGTTGATAAATATCAAAGTTAATAGACAGATAAATTTAGTGGACTCTACTTTTTAACACTAGCTTTACGGAGGGGTTGTTTTCGACCATGGATGTTGTTTATTTGCTTTATATCTTTTAAATGCGTGACCGAATATCAATGAACTGCTTTGACTTTTCCTAAAATTTACTCTAGATTACATTCCAGGTTTTGAAACTTTTAAAAAATTGCTAACCAGTTGAGTTTTTGCGTCTGGAAAAAAGCTACCCCTAGTTTTACGGAGTGGTCGTTTTCTACCCTTTTCATATATATAATTAGTTTTAGCAGGGACCAGGCATTATTGGAGACAGAGCTGTATTGTAAAACATCTTGTTAGCAATGGCAAACAACAGCTGGTCTGTGACAACAACAATGTGATGTGTGACAACAACAAAATGTGACAACAACGTTGAAAGAACTTTCTAAGTAAATACTTATGACAATGAAAAGCAGGTACTGGTATTCTAACTCTGTAAGTCCATTTAGGAAGATTTTTTTAGAGACAAAGCTCTGTTTGTAGTGCATCATGTCAGCTGCAATTGAAATATTAGTTATTTTGTTGATAAGGAAACAAATGACAGTAATCCAAAGAAAAGTGTAAATACCGCTGGTTAACAGGATTTTATATTTTTTTTGTATTAGATTGCAATTTATTACAGTAGTGGTATGAGGTGAGTACCAATAGCAAGAAGGTATTTGTGTTAGCCAATAATAACAAAGTTTTTGCCTTAGCCAGGATAGTTTCATTTATGAAACACAGTACACAAATAATCCACAACGTACTAAAGTAAACAAAAGCTGTTTTGTGATTATTTGTTAGGTCATTTGTATAACTTTAGAGTCAATAAAAATGTTTTTGCAAAATTTGTTTATCCTATAGTCTAAAGCAAGCCTTATAATAGATATGAATTCTAACAAAATTGTAGACACAACCTTATCATGGGATACCGATGATGAGCTGTCAGATGAAGAAGAGATTTATTCTGGTGCTGTTGCAGACAAAGAAGAGGTATCACCAGGAAACAGAGACATTGATTCAAATTGCAGTAAAGGTGAAAGTGATGATGATTTGAGCCCCTAGCCTACATCTTCTGTGCAGGCATCTTCTGAGTGCTTGTTGGACAGAGATGGCACTCGGTAGAAATGCTCCAATCCAGTAAGTAGTGGGCGTGCTGGAGCTCATAACGTGTTTACAGCAACACCAGAGGTTCCTCGTGATGTAGCTTCATCAAGAAGCCCGTACGATGTGTGGAAACATTTTATTTCTGAACATATTTCAAGGTCAGCGAGTCGAAGATGGCCGTTAGCTGTCTGGGGCAACATTTTTGACATTGCTGCTATCAACTCCTACGTATTGTATAAAAACGTAATAAGCAATCGCATAACACGCCGCCAGTTCACACTAACGCTTGTAGAAAACCTGCTGGGCAAGCCAGAACCTTGCCTGAACAACAGCAATAGGCAGCTCAGAGGAGACGATAAAGGAGTACAGAAGCGGAGGACATATCATGGTGTATGCTGCGACAACAAGACAGTCTCAACTTGTATTTTATGTCAAAAACCTACTTGTGGAAAATGTTCACAAGACAATTTCAGAGTGACTTACGTAAAGTGCTTAGCCCTGCGTAAAACTGACTAGTTAAATGCTTTTATACTGTAATTTGTAGAAACGTCCTTTTTAAAAGTAAAATCATTTCATTATGTGTAATCATTGCAATACAGCAGACTAGTAGTTCAGGGACTAATGCAAGAAAAACACAATAAGCAAAACAAGATCGGGGTCGAAAACGACCCCTCCGTAAAAGTAGGTATAAAAAATTTCCCGTAAAGCTAGTGTTAAGAACAAAAATCAAAGATCTCCACTCTGGTCCAAGTGTGCCGCAAATTTTTAAAAAGGTTCCAAAGTGTGCTGCAGGCGAGAAAAGATTGAAAACCACTACCATAGACAAAACAAACTGTTGGAAACATAAAATAATTTTTATGGTTTGGCAGTTTAATATGATAGTCATTGACTTAACCGTCATTAAACATGTTTTTGATGCGCCATTGCGCCAACCAGAATAGATTTGTAGAAAAATATTTATGTACCGTATAATGCTTATTATGACGTCATGACTTTCGTACGCTCGCAAAACTTAAAACCTATCGTTTTGTTTTTGTAAAAAAAGATCAAAAAATACACTATGTTACATGACCTTGGTTTAAAATTTAAACTATTTCAATACCTTTATTTAATTTAAGTTTCGAAATTCGAGTAGAATTATATTCGGCTAGAAAAATCACTAATTTAACACGTTCAACAATTTTTTAATTGCGAATTTACTTATGAGATAAACAAAGCATGTTAAAAAGAGGTTTCGGTACCACAGTTTACTTTAAATAAGCGACAATGGCAATTACAAGTTTTGCATATTAAATATCAATTGTAATATAATATTTCCTTAATGATATAACAAAACTTTTTTGCTGTCGGTTTAATATCAAAATTTTTTTCTAACAAAACAAATGCAAAATTTTAGAAAGAAAAGCTTGTCTATCAGATAATAATGCAATTATACCGTATAATACAGAGTATTTTTTTTTATTTTCCCCTAAAAGTTTCATTTAAAATTATCATTTTAAAATAATAATTATCATTTAAAAATAATAATTTTTTTTATATTCTACCCATAATTTTGATTCAAAATCTGTGTGCTTTTACGAAACCACCATTGTGCCAGATAAGAATCCTAAGTGATGAACAAACAAACGTTTAATGCATTTACATTGCCTGCCATGTACTTTTGTTTTGTGTTCGACTCCATTCCCTGTTTCGGCTGTAAATTCTAACCGTTGTGACTGACATATGTGTTTTGTTTAAATATATTTGAAACGCTTGCTAACCAAATTAGCTTTTTCGATTTGGAATATTAAAATGCGTTTCTGTTTTGCTACATTTTAACAATTAATATCTACTTCGATCTTCGAAATATGTAAAATAATATTCAAATATGACACTAATTGAATTTGAAAATGTTTGGTTCAGGAGTAATAATTTTGCTGTGTTTAGTTTTATTTACAGCAACACAATTAAATCAAAATTACATATTTTCCAGCGAAATTGACCCTGTGGAATTGGCTCGCCGACAAATTTGTCCCATCGAATAATCTTGGCCCAGATGGTAGGTGCTTTCACGCAGCCTGGGCCGTGAGTAAGTCTGCTCATTGATTTTAAAATGACAGACCGAAACCGAACCTACCAAAACGGAAGGGTATCCACCCATTCCGATGTTCAGTGTGGGTCTGTTAATCGGCAAACGTCCTTTTCAGGACGGGGCAATGTCAGGATAAAACTGCCCTTTTCAGGGCACATTGCCAACAAGTTCCGAAGACCCACTATTCTTCAGCTGAACATCGAAGGCCTCACTGCAAGCAAGATGAATGTTCTTCATCACCTCGCTATGCAGTCTGAGGCACTCGTCATCCTACTGCAGGAGACCCACTGCACTGATGCAGAGAAGTTGGTACTACCACACTACCAACTAGCTGGGTCTTCTTTAAGCAGGAAGCATGGCCTTGCCACGTTTGTCCACGAGCGACTGAGATACACGCTTTTGGACCAATCTCCACCGACATCGGAGATCGAGTGGCTGTGTGTGGACGTTGATGGCTATAAAATAGTCAACGTCTACAAACCACCACCAACGCGATTGCGAACCCTGGATCTCCCAGTGTTTCCTCACCCCTGTCTTTACGCTGGCGATTTTAACTGTCGTCATGCTGACTGGGGTTATGATGACAACAGTCCGGATGGTGAGTGCTTGGCTGGCTGGGCAAGTATTAATTGTCTTGCCCTGCTATATAATGCCAAGGACGCTGCCAGTTTTTATTCCGGCCGCTGGAACACTGGCACCAATCCAGATCTAGCTTTCGCTAGCGTAGGTCCAAACAGTCGCTTACCGGATAGACGTGTCCTTGAGAAGTTTCCCAGGTCACAACATCGACCCTCGCTTATTACACCACCAAGGTTTGCTATGGCAGTGCCAAGCATGCCTGTTAAGCGATGGAACTTCCGCAAGGCCAATTGGAGTCACTACATTGCTTTGACGAATAAATTCGCAAAGACTTTGTTGCCGCCTGATTCACTTGATATGGATGCGGCTTACCAGGACTTCTGTAACACCATTAAGAAAGCAGCCAAAAAGACTATCCCACGCGGGTATCGAAACAACTATATTCCGTGTTGGGATGCAGAGTGTGAATCCCTCTATAAAACCTTTCTGCAGTCTCCTCAGGGAGACGACTCAAGTTTGGCTGCTACAACTCTGCTTGCCAAGCTTGACAGAAAGCGGAGGGATCGATGGTCCGAAGCCGTTCGGAGCATTGACTTCTCACACTCTAGTCGAAAAGCGTGGAGTATTTTGAACAACCTTACTGGTAGGTCACGACACTCTCCTCGTCATTGTCCTGTTTCAGCCGATGCTATTGCATCTCAGCTGGTTAGAAATGGGAAATACGAGGCTGTTGACCGCAAGTCATCTCGACTTGTCTTTCAAGAAGTGTCTGACCTTTGGAGGGCCACAACACCAGACGCAGTAAATATCTCTGACAGTTTTTCACAGAGAGAATTTGCTGCTGCCCTTCAACATTTAAAACCAGGTAAAGCTCCGGGTCCTGATTCCATCTGCCCCGAGCTTATACTCCATGCTGGAGCTGCTTTGAAGTCCTGGTTACGTGACTTCCTTTCTTCCTGTTTGCGCCGACTCAAAATTCCCAAGATCTGGAGAAGAGCGCTTGTGGTCGCGATCCCAAAACCAGCAAAGCCCGTGGGGGACCCAAAGAGTTATCGACCGATATCTCTGCTCTGTGTCCCCTACAAGATCCTCGAGAGGCTTATCTACGCCCGCGTTGAACCATTAATCGATCCACTGCTCCCTAAAGAGCAGGCTGGGTTCCGACGCGGGAAGTCAACCGTAGATCAAGTTGTTCTGCTAACCCAGAACATCGAGGATTCTTTCGAGGCTAAAAAGAAGGCCGGTGCCGTATTTATCGATCTGACAGCTGCTTATGACACTGTCTGGCACCGTGGCCTTACCTGCAAGCTGCTGAGACTACTTCCGGATAAGCACATGGTCAAAATGATCATGGAGCTTGTCCGAAATCGAAGTTTCACCCTTACCACCGGTGACAGCAAGCAAAGCAGGCTACGCCGTCTTAAAAACGGCGTTCCTCAGGGATCGGTCTTGGCTCCCCTCCTATTTAACATCTATACGTACGATCTTCCTTCCATGATTTCCAGAAAGTTTGCTTATGCTGATGATTTAGCATTGTTGCACTCTTCTGGAAACTGGAAGGACTTGGAGGGGACATTAAGCCAAGATATGTCCACACTGTCAGCGTATCTCCAGACTTGGAGGTTGAAGCTCAGTCACACTAAGACGGTGACGACAGCCTTTCACTTAAACAACCGAGAGGCCAAACGTGAGCTAAAGGTCTACAACAATAGTAGACTTTTACCGTTCTGTCCAACCCCTACATACCTTGGGGTAAAACTGGACAGATCGCTCACGTTTCGTCACCATTTAGTGGCATTGCGCAAAAAACTATCTTCGCGCGTCACACTGTTGAGGCGACTCGTGGGCTCGGGATGGGGTGCTGGTGCTAAAACACTACGCATAACCACCTTGTCTCTAGTCTACTCAACAGCTGAGTACTGTGCGCCAGTCTGGTGTCGCAGTGCTCACACTCGCCTCATTGACAGTGTCTTGAATGACGCCTTGCGCATAGTTACTGGATGCCTGCGTCCCACTCCAACGGACCACCTACCTGTACTTTCAGGCATCCAGCCAGCTGAGCTTCGCCGACTGGGAGCGACACTCTCCTTGGCTTACCGTGGATCTCTGGACCCCGATCATATTTTGCATGGTCTTTTAAGTGGGTCCTCAGATACTGGCCAAGTGAGACTAAGATCCAGACGCCCGTTTGTGCCAGGTGCGCGGAATCTCTTGGACAATCTTGCCAGACTTGGCATCCGCGCCTCTGAATGGACGAATCACAAATGGAACGCGGAGTACTGTGAAAATGCTTCCAGGCTCCGTGCTTTTGTGCCCGGGACCAGTGTCAGGCCTGTTGGGATGGGCTTACCCCGAGCAGCTTGGGTTAAGCTCAACCGCCTGCGGACTGGTGTTGGACGATTCCATTCGTCCATGCACAAATGGGGTCTCGCTCCTTCACCGAATTGCGAGTGCGGCGCCTCAGAGCAAACCGCAGACCATGTACTAACAATGTGCCCCATACATCGGGCACCACATGGAGCACGTGGTCTGACGGTTTTGGATGACGAAACTCGATGCTGGCTTAATAACATCGCTGCCAGCATCTGATCCAGGCAGTGCAGCAGTCTGGGGTAGTAAAAGGATAAACCCTCGGCCCCAGTTCTGTTTGTGTCTGGCCTGGAGTGGATGCCCTTCAAACGATGACGACGACGACGACGACGACGACGACGACGATCTTGGTTTGATTAATTTTACACTTAAATTGGGCATCAACGTGAAGAAAAGTTTAAGAACCTTTGGTTTATAAAGTTTATAAAACGTTTATAATAATTTACTCGGGTGCATTATGATGACGTTGCTAAATGTAATTTGAGAACTTCAATCTGATGAAAATATTAGAACATTAATTGATATTTTAAACAAAAGTTACCAAATAAGTTTGGTGTATAACATTAACACTGGGGTTTTGCACGTTATTTCTAGCTGCAAGCCTACAACTGAGTAAATTATTAGAATTTCGGGCATAAATTATTTACAAGAAACATCAAATAAAGACAAAAAAAGATCTTTACATTTAAGGGATGAAACATTTAAAGCTTAATAAGCTGGACATAAATTTTTGTCTTTTTTTGTCTAAAACAGTGCTTTGCAACCTTTTTGCGCCTGAGATAGTTCCACATACCGTGCACAAAACAAACCTGGCAGACAACCAAAAAAAAATCTTTAATTATTTGAATAATCTTTACTTTTACGTAGAGGGTTCGATTGAAATTTTTCGGCTTTTTTGTCGAAACAAGAAAAAAAAAGGATCGGAAACTTCAACCATTTTGGTCGCTATATTTTAAAGAATGTGTTTAGATTGTCGTTTTCCACAACACACCGCTTTTAACTGCCTCAAATTTAAACCCCATTCTGTACATGATTTTAATGTACATTTACATCCACCCAGAAACATGAAAGTCACAATCTTACATAACAATGAGCACACTAACATCATCATCTCAGATCCAGACATAACACCTGAGCAATATAAACTAAACATTACCTCAAACACATTCACTCTACCATTACCTGACACTACCTCAATATCCAGAAAAAATTAACAAAGTTACTAAAACGATATCCCATGACATTCATTCATTAAACAAACATTATCACGTCACATGCGTATAACACAGACACAACTAAAAGTCAACAAATTACCACTTACACATTGTAAATCCTGATACTTAAACGCCTTAGTGTTTACTATGCTTGACAAACGCAGTACCAACAAAACACAACACTAGTAATACAGTATATGGAAAGAGTCTTTGAAAGCAGCAGAGGTCATCCAAACGTGGCAGTCCAACGACAAGATTTTCGTTTTTCCGTGGCACACGGGTTATGAAACATTGATTTGAAACACCTTGTGTCATGGCATCCAATTAATCTTACTTATTTATGTCCCTTATTTTTGGTCTCCAAACGACTTAAATAGAAATATAATTTTTGTATTTAAGCAATGACTAAAAAAATTCTTTTCCTAACTTAGTGCTTGTACTTTAGTTATGATTGCAGGTAAAAGCTTTTTTTTGCTTATTACCACCTAGTTTTCAATACATGGAAACATTTTTCTTTGTTTTGATAACATATGTTTTTTGTTCTTTCTTTTTTAATGTCTCATAAATATATAGATAAAAAAGATTTGATTGATAGCCAAGCAACAGCTTTTAGTTTCACTTCGTTTCAACAGCCTCATATTTATAATTATTCCTGATTAGGAGAAATCTTGTAATCTTGTTTATAATATATTATTTAAACAACTATTATGAGCAATTACGGCGAACGACGAGAATCCGTCCCGGAAAAATTCAATGCATGATATCGCTTGACTATTATTTAAGCAATTATAAATTTGTTTTTTTCGCTGGTTTGCAAGATTGAAAGTTTACCAAATAATAGTGAAAATTTTGGGTTTGTTTCTTTTACTGCGTTTTATCGTTTAATCAGTAAAAAAAGACCAGCATTTAACTTAGCTCACGTTAAGGTCAAATTTTCAGCGGTAAATTCACTAAATCACAACTTTACTACAGCTTCCCAATGCAATTCTCGACCGTCAAAAACAATTAAAATCGGAAACAAACTGATAAAAACTTATGCTAACAGCCTGCCATAAGATCATTCACTTGTTTTAGCTTTTTTAATTGTCAACTAAAAAAATCACCTCAAACCGGAAAGATTAGCACATATTTATTTTAAAAAACTCATGGTTTAATTATAACCCATTAGGATGACTACTTAACGACAATTGCTTGCGAGACGTATCTCAATTCAAGTTTTATCACACAAGAAGCAGTTTACAACTTGTTAAAATAATACGTCACAATTGCCTTTACAAACATGAAATCAGTTGTCTTATCTATAATATTTATTATTGTGCAGTGTATTATTTAAGTTAATTTGCATGAGAAGTTGTGGGGTAATTTTTGTGGTTAACAGACGTAAACAGGCATCCAGGGTTTCATCAGCCATTCTGTTTTGTGTATTGTTTTTTATTTGCTTTATAATTGAAAAACACTTTCACAAATGTATGTGCTATCGAACATGGAGCACATTTCTTGTGGAAAGTCTCTTAAGTAAGGAAACTGCTCTTTGCTTACAAACGCGTCGGAATGCTCGTTCTTTCTTGACAAAAGAAATGATCCAATCACATAATTTTTGCTGAAAATCAGGTGGTGAGACTCTGTATTTACTTCTATCGAATTGTTGAAAAGCTCCCCTTTTGGTTTTAACAAATCAAAGTCAGCAAATCTATCATTAAACTCATCACTGATGTTACTAATTTTTTTAGAAAATGCAGAAAAATCAATGCTTTTTTCTTCACCAAGTAATTCACTGCATTAAGAAAAATGGGTCGCGTTGTTTTTTTGAAAAGAAGCCTTAAGCAGCACATGTTTTTTGCAAAAACCTTCAATGTGTCCAACCAGTTGAGATGTGTATTTTGTTTTTACATAGCAATTTCATGTTTAGGATGTTCTAGTGATTACTAATATTTGTCAAGAATGCCAATGAACCAATGAACTTGTCATCTCTCAATTGAAATTGGTATTCCTCAGTTGTCTCTTCTGTTTCGTTCTGCAGAAAATCTAATATTTCGTTTCACAAATAAAAGAAATCTTTTAATGTTTTGGCTGCACTTAGTCGTCGAATTTTGAAGTAAAGAGGTACATCTTCATATGCTTCCCCCTTCTTTCAAATTTTCCGTGTCTCTGGGCTCTGTTTCCACCCTTAATGATGTTTACTATATTCTTCACAATGCAAAATTTTGTACATATTTCTTTTTGGTGAATAATGCAATAAAATGTTTGGCAGTGCACACCACAATCTTTTAGAATGCCTACGACTCCATATTCCTTCACCCTGTCCTTGCCCTTGCACCATCTATTCCAATACATGCACACTTTTCAAAACCTCCACAAGTATCAACGATAGCAACGAGGTTGTTATATATATCGATACTTTTGTAATTCTATGAAATGAAGATACTTTTGCAAACAATACAGTTTTTGTCAACAGCGAGGATGAAAATTGAAAGTTGACTGATATCACTGAAGTTGATACTTTCATCCACAGCCAGAGAGAAGTAATTGCACTGCTGAACAACTTCTTTCAATTGTAAAATCACATTGTAAAATCACGTAAAATCACAACACTCTTCTTGCCATAGTTTGATGAGATCAAGACACATTTTTGAAGTTTTGGCTAGTTTTTTTGTGACCAAAAGTAAGGGCAACTATAATCGCTCACTCTTTTATAATTTCCCCATCCCGAAAAACTTTTCATACGAATATTCAGCAAGCGTTAGCGCAACGTTGTAGAAATCTTTCAGATCCGCAGCGGAATCAGGTTGAACGAAATCAATCATCATTTTCTTTTGAGCGTTGTACTTGCTTTTCAATGCTTTTAAAATTGCTTTTTTATAAGTTCCATCGTGCTTGTCGTATGTTTTCTCGTGATTGGTGCAGTAATGCAACTTTAAATTAAATTCCTTCAGAACGGATATTACTTGTAAGCACACCATACACAGTGATTTACCATTGTTATTTGTGAAGAATTACTTTTCTTTTCAGTTTGAATTAAATTTCCTGTTTTTCTCTGACAGTTTTCTTTTGACATTCATTTTTGTTAAAATCAACTATTTATTCTAATGTATTTCAAATGCACATCTAACTTGCAACTGAATTAAGGGGTATAGTATTCTTAACGTACAGTCACAGACAACAAAAGTATTTTTCTTGCTTTGCTTTACTGTGCTTTACAAAGTACTTAGAGTACTGCATAGTTAGCCTAGTCTGGGAGGTTACCCATTGCAATGTCAAAAATTGTAAAACACTTTATTGACCCATAATAATTATATAATGACTTTTACTACGATCCTATGCGACTTACCAGGGATGTGCAGTTAGTAATAGTAATATCATATATTTATGGTTTTATAATTATACGATATTCAGAAAGTGTTCACGTGGCAGTGTTTGGACCATATTGAATTAAATAATTTGTTCATTCGCTTTTTGATGTTTTCTTTTATTCTTTGTATGGCTAATAATAATTGTGGAATACATGATAAATATTTAATTTCATGCTATTGTTGGGTCATCGGTCAACCTTGCAAACCAGTAAAAACGAACAAATTTTACAATCGCCTGAGTAAAAATCGAAGGTCAAACGCATAATTTTGTAAGCAGTTAAATTTATGCAGATTGCAATTATTCAGGTGCAATATGCAGTGAATAACTCATATTGTTAAACTTGCATTAGTTTTCTGTAATAATTTTTGTGACAAAAGTAATCAAAATTAAATACTATGTGATGAAACGCTCATACATTTTGCAAGTTTGTGATTAGAATTTAACGTAGTAAACCTTTTACTTGTTAAATTATAATCACAAACTTGCAAAAATATATGAGCATTCCGGCTGGAAACTTATGCAGTCAATACATTAATACCATGGCGTCATGATTAATACTAAAACAAGTGCAATTAAATAGAACATGAAACTCACAGTCAGCTTCTGGATCAAAACGGTTTGATGGACCTAAAAGATAAGAAAATTTTATTGAACATGAAATATTTTTCGTATTATTTTTCATGCACTTTTTATTTTTTCTCATCTGCAGGATAAAGAACATTTAACTATTTAAAGTTTAGATACTTTGAAAGATCTGAGATTTAGATTTAGCATTTCCCAATCAAAATCTTTATTGGGTTACGTAAGTTTCAACTGACTTACATTTAAAGTTTTTTTAATTAAAGTATTATTAATTTTATTTTATGTTATTGATATATATTATCTTAATTTTTAAAAGATATCAATGAAAGTGAAGTGTTTCAAATCTTTAAGCACAAAACACAATCAAATGATGTGACGAGTAGGTAGCAGCACCATATTGATGGTAAATGTGAATGACATGTTTGCAAATCAAAAGCTTATTCTCGTCAGTACGATTTGTTCTTAGTAAAAACACTTTGCAGCACTTTTTTCTGCTTGGCTGCGTTAGCGAGCAGTTCTAACTTTTATTCAAATATTTAAATAAAAAATAAAGAAACCTAACAAAAAATTTTAACTGGTCAACAAATCTTGGGATTTCCAAACACAGGTCAGGATAATTACTTGACAGTTACAGTAAGTAAAACATTTTCTTTCATGTCAAGAAAATAAATGAATAAATATAAATAAAAATGGTTTTCCGGCGCCACTAGCTTTTTACAGTAGTAGTAAAAGGAGCAACGTCACACAAATTTTTGACCAAAGAACCGAAGTTTAAGTTTTCGTTTGCTCTTGTTACCTAAGGTTCTTCAATCAAAAGTAAAACAAAAAACATGTTATTGAATGCAATTCTTGTAATAATAAAGATACGGATAGTTTAATAAATCACTTTGCTGTTATAAGAAAATGTTTATCTGACTGCGATTGTAAAATTCGTACAAGCTTTACTAACTAAAAAACATCAACCAAAACTAAATAAACAACTGTATGTAAATTGTTCGCCATTTTTACTACAACTATTTTAATTTACTCATGTGATTATTATTCCTTTTTTCTCTCTTTTTCCTCTAAAATATGGCGTTGTTGTTGTATTAATTACTGAATTGTCATTGCTTTTGAATTAATTGTAGTAGTATCAGTGTGAGCATAAACTTGAGAAACAGTTGTAGATATTTCAGTTAAATTGTATGTAATGGTCGTTTATGGTTTGTTATTAAATTGTGTTAAAATTCTTAGATGGTTGAATAAGGACTTAAAGTCAAAAACGTTCAGCTTTTATATTTTAAATACAACTTAGCAAACTAAACGATAAAATGTTGGCATCTGATTGCTATTATTTACAAATGAATTTTAAAATTTACCTCTCTTCCTAAATTAAATCCATTTTAAATTGTGTTTGCTTTAGCGTATGGCGATTTTATTGTTTTACTGATGCAGGAACAACTTTTGTTAAAAACAGGCAAAAGATTTTGTTTGTCAAGTTTGTGATTGCGACACTTTCAACACAAACAAATTTATTTTCAATTGACGTCTTTTTTTTTGTCTAATTAAATTGGGTTTTCCCGATGCAAAATTATATTTACCTGTGTTCATACTGTTGCCTATATATTTGCATATATATTATATTTATTTAACACTACACTTTATAAGTTAAAACCACAACAGTCTGTTTCATCCTATTGAATCATCAGGTGGTCATAAGAAAATCAAAAATATATACTGTAGTTATTTGTGGTAAAAATACTACGCTTGAAATAAATTACACGTAGTTAATTTTCACCTCATACGATCTCTCCCGTAACCTTTTTATTGCTTTGTAGATTTTCCCTTCCTCCTTTTATACTTTTTACAATACGCCTAACTCGCCATCCCTCACATTTATATGAATGCAAACTTCTATACTTGCATTTTCTATATTTTTGAGTTATTTTTCTTGTATGACGTCACAGGAGCTGCATTATTTGCATTATTAAATACGTGTAATTTATTTCAAGCGTATTATTTTCACCACAATTAACTACATATTTTTGATTTTCTAGTGACCATTTGACGATTCAATAGGATGAAACAGACTGTTGTAGTTTTAACTTTTAAAGTGTAGTGTTAAATAAATATAATAAATATAATATACTTGTATTATAATATACTTGCTCTAACCGTGTGTTATTGAGCACTGTACCGGAAAAGTGAAACATTACTGGATTATTTGCATATATGTATATATATAAATAGAAAGTAGTCGTTCACTCCTCAATATATTATAGAGCAGGCCTGCAAAATATACATCCCGCGGAACGGATACGGCCCTGGAAATGATTTCATTTAATTAGATTTCAAAATGATTATCTGATCTTAAGCAATGCAGTTTTGTGTATTTTCTGCATAAAGTGTACAGTTAGTTAATGCTTGTGATATCTGTAGCATGACGTGAATGTCAATAAAAGTCCTAATGCTACTAGAGCTAGCTTCGAAATTTCAAGAGACACATTAAAAATATCAAGTTTCAGCATCGAACTTGAGTATGGTGAACTTGTTGCCAACAAAAGATGTAACATTTCTCATTAAACTTTATTTTTGAGATTTGTGTTTTGGATCAAGTAAAGATGGTACAAACTACTTTGAAATGGATATTTTATCTTTACTAAGTTAATTCAGAAATATATCATCTTTACTTATCAGTTTGGGGGTGTATAATTTTTACTAAGTTTTTTGGGCCATAAATAATTCTAAATAAAACACTTTGGATTACAAAATCCTAAGAAACCTAATCCATATTTTATTAATTAAATTGAGTTGAAAGTAATGTTTTTAATTTCATCTAAAAAACTTAAAAAATTTGAACAGAATGTATAATCTCTACGAAGTCAGTTTAGGGATGTACTGTAGACTCTTAACTAGGCTTTTTTGGGATTGTATGTGTATGATTTTCACTAGTAGCCCAAAGGATATACCATCTTTATTTGATACTATGTTTTCTCTCGAATTATTTCAAATGCATTTGTACTGTACCCTACATTTTGATGATTTGTTATTGTTTGTCCTTGTCGAGAGAAGGTTACTATTACTAACAAAAAAAACAAAAAAACTTACTAGCCCTAATTAAAGATAAATGGAACAAAGTAATGAGAATTTTTTCTTGCCAATAAGTATTAAAAACAAAAATGAGACATTAAAGCAGGCTGGTAAAGAGGTAACGGTGTTGCGACGATAACCTCGTTACGACGTTGGAGTTTTGATTTTCGTTTTTTTTCTTTTTTCACAATCACAAGACGTTACAACATAACGGTTGCGGTTACAACAGCAATAGCATGCGGCCCGCGACAAATAGTTTTGTCCTGTTAAGGCCCTTTTACTGTTTCGAGTTGTGCAGACCTGTTATAGAGTTAATCAGTGAAGGAGTGAACTTTATTGAAAAAAAATAATCGCGAGAAATAATTATCCGGCGGGCGATGAAGAAGCAAGCGAAAATGCCGGAAAATTATTAGAGTACAGTCATAAACGTTGGTTTAATTTAAAAAATCTAAAATAACATGGAACTATAATCGTTAGACAAATAAATAATAAGCAAATCAAAATAATCAAAATTAGTTATTTGCCTAAGGATAAGCAATAATAACAAACATAATAAAAAATAATATCAAAGATAGTTTTGGAACATTAGAACAATTGTATAAGAACGCCACTTGCTGCCAAGCACAATACAGTAAACGTGAGAAAGAAATTGATGACACGATGAAAAAGTAGAAACGTCGCGTCGCGATTAGATACGAGAGAGATGGAATTATAGGGAAACAAACAAACAAAAAAGCGTCTCACTTTTTACGCAATATCTAAAATTAGAGTTGGCAAATACTTGATAAGCAATTCAGGCAATGTCTTTACTAGACCCAATTATCTGTGTACAAAGCAATAAACTATTTTGATCATCAAAAAATCACAGCATTATAATTGCTATGGTTAAAGTGAACAAGAAGATTGATGATAAAAAATATAGTTTTTATGTTGTTTGAGCTTTCTACAAGATTTGACGCTATCAATAGTGAACATTTGCAAAAAATTAAATTTTCAATGCGGCATAATTAACAATGAAAATAAAGTATCTAAACTACGAACCAGTTTGAATGTAACAAGTACCAGTATCAATTTTTGTCACAATTTGTCCTTCTATTTTGTCTTTATGAATAACGTCACCTATAAATAATATTTATTAAATATAATATTTGTTATTCAATTTTTATAGAAAAAAATTGAAAAGCTTTAAAAATTAATTAGTAGAAGATAACTAAACCAATAATTTCCAACCATTAATGCTCCAAGTCAACACAGCAAAATTAAAATCAAAAGTGACGAGCCCAATATACGAAACAAACTGTTAGAGCTGATAAAAAATAATTTAAATAATATTCATGGTTTGACAGTTCAATATAAAACCGTTCTGACTTAACCGTCATAAAGCTTTTTTTTGCTGCGCCATGCTCGCCGATCAGAATAGATTAGTAGAAAAATGTTTATATACTGTATCATCTTTATTATGACATCATGACTTTTGTACGGTTGCAAAACTTCAAACCTGTTGTTTTTGTAGTACATTGTTGTTCTTTTTTGTAAAAAAATCAATAAATCAAGCTATGTTAACTATTCAAATACCTTTATTTATTTTAAATACTTGAAATTAAGCCATTGGAAATTGGAATAGATTAATATTCGTGCAGGAACACCTAAATTTAACGCATTTAACAATTTTTAAATGCGAATTTTCATTCTTATCAGCTAAATAAAGAATTTTTAAAACAAGTTTTGGTATCACAGTTTGCTTTTAAATATGTAACAATCGCGATTACAAGTTTTGTTTATTAAAAATAAATTGTAATATAATATTGCCTTAATGACGTAACAAAACTTTTTTGCTGTTGCTTCTAAGTCAGAATCTTTTTGTAAAGTAATAAAGTACAAAATTTGTAGTAGAAAAGCTTGCCTATAAAGTAATGATAAGATTCAACATTTAATGATTGCTATTTAAGAAAAAAATAATTTATTAAGAATAATGATTGTTATTTAAGAAAAAAAGCAAGGACCTCACTTTGTAAAGATTTGATTTTTTCAACGGCCAACCTCTTCCTGTGGTCACCGAGTTGCGCGGTATTATCTTTTACAGTTACTGTCGCGGAAGCGCCTTTGTTTCTTTTTGATTTCTAATAAAAGTTCAATATAATCGACACAAAAACAAATTGGCACTGTGGACACGTGTGATTGCGACAAGGCTCTCTTTGCAGTAAGTGTCATGACAGTTCAAATTGCCAAATAAATATAAATTACATCTACTGAACTAATAAACAAATCGTGGAAATTAAGAGGGCAATTCAAAATATAAGGTGAATTTTTCCATAAAACTCTTTATACTGAAAAGCTTGCTTTTTTTATTTTCTTTTTTAGTTATTTGATGTAAACTTCATGTAGCTTTTGTTTTGATAGCTTATTGTTTTGCTTTTGATTTTTAAATTTTACAAAATGTATTGAAGACCTAGAAAGTAGCTCAAGGATTGAAGAAAGATCAGTGAGAAAATTTTTAGTAGCAGAACAATGCAAACCAAGAAAAATATTCGAAAAAATGTCTGCTATGTGTGAAGAAGCATGTTTTAGCCAAAAAAATGTCTACAAATGAGTTAAAATATTCATGAACGGAAAAAAGTTTTCGATAAAGACAGGCCAGGAAGAACTACGAGATTGAGAACTCAAATCAGATGATGACACCATTTAGTCCAACAAAAGGGTAAAGATGAAAGATGTTACACAGTTTGAATTTTTCTTTTGAGATAGCCCATGAAATTATTCATATAGATCTTGGTTACTCCGAGGTCAAATGCCGCTAGGTTCCCAAAATGATTACTTAAGAACACAAACAGAAAAGAGTAGAGGCTGTGGAGACTATCAATTAGTTTGGATGAGAATTGTTTTTCCACCTGTCTTATAGCCCTGACTTTGCCCCTTCGGATTTCCACCTGTTTGGGACCATCAAAGAGTTTACCAGAGGAACAAGTTTATCAGTGTTAAGATTAAAAACTCGGTGAGCGATTACCTTAAGGTTCAATCTAAAAAATTCTACAGAGAAACTATACAAAAACTTGTACACTAATGGAAGAAATGCGTGGCAGTGCAGGGAGATTACCATAAAAAATGAAAAAAAGTAAACTTTTTACGGAAAAATTCACCTTATGCAGTATATTGAATGACGCTCGTATTAATCTTACTGATAGGGCTACAAGTACATTCATAAATTTTCAACAAAAATTTCACAAAATTAATCAACCCATTTACAAAGGAAGTAGTTCTTATACGATTAAGAAATAGAAAGTTACTTTATAGGATTTCTTTTTAGGAGTGGAATCCTCATCACTGTCGCTGCTATTGCTAGCACTTGTCGATCAGCGATAATGAAATAAATATCAAAGACTATTCTATTTATTTATTTATTTTATCTTTATATTTATCCTCCTGACTCCCAGGAAAGCGACAGTGGTGCTGACATATAGGGTAAGCAATTACCCAGACCTACTTTCGGAGATGCCAAGATATTGCTGTCCGCTTAAAATTTAATAGAGATTTGACTGTAATTTAGAACTACTTGGCAAGACCACCAAGCAGGAGAAAGTGCTCTAAAGTGTCTTTTCAAGGACACAACAGAATAGCGCGAGCAGGTTTTCAACTGAGACCATGTTGATCACAATCCCAGCGCTTTAACAACTTGACCACGCTGCTGACAAATTAATATTCAATATTCAATATTTATATCAATATTCAACTTACTGTTTATAAGATGATTTGCGCTTTCTTTGTCTTTTCATAAAATAATTTCTTACAAGTATATATATGTCATTGATTTAAGTTTTAAAGTGGTTCAGTAAATTATGCTACTTTTAAGTAGAGGCATAAATTACTTTAAATTCTAACCAATGTCAAATAGCAATAAAATACTTGGAAACTTTGTACAATAAAATTAAAAATTTTTATAAAATGTTTTTTCAACTGTGTAGTTTTTTTTAACAGGATTTAGAAAACAATAGGAGGAAAATTGTACCTTCTTTTATGTTTCTTGTCTTTATGCTTGCTTCTAAACTTTGAATTTGATTCCTTTTTTTTCAAAGCAGGATCGAGATCACAATTATCTAAACAGAAGCTGACGTGATGGGAGTCCAGCTTTTTAAGACCACTATGTATTCGCTTCTATCAACTTTGTTCTAAGTAGGGTAGTCAGCAAGTCGGAAAATTTAAGGTTCTAGTAGTGCTAGGGGTGGGAAACCAGAAACAGACCTGGAGCCAGCCAATTTTAAAGGAGCTGGAGCGGGAGCCGGAGCCGGGCCAAGTTTTCTTATTTTGTGGAGTCGGAACTGGAGGCATCAAAATTTTTGTGGGCTCCTGTTCCTAGAAATATATTTGTTATATTCGGAGGTCACTTTATTAATTCGTGGATCTGAATGTGCATTAAGGTTATTACATAAAGCGTGTGTTTGTATTTGAATTAATTGTTTAAGTTATGAGCCAGAGCCGGAGATCATAGTCATGGAGCCTTCCAATTTTGAATGAGCTGAAGAAAAAAGCTAAAGCCAAGCTTGAGCCAAATCTGGAGCCAAGTTTGCATATTCTGTAAAGACAAAGTCATCAAAATTTTTGTGGGCTTCAGTTCCAAAGTCACTTCATTAATTCGTCAATCGGAATGTGCATCAAGGTAATGTAAAGGGTGTGTTTTTGTTTGAGTTTAAGTGGTATAATATGAAGTTTGAGATAGGTGCCCATTGAGAGAACCATAAATGTTAAATGTTTGTGTCTCGTGTGCAGCCAGTAGCAATACACAAAGCTGTGTTCTGAGTGAATTGCAGTTTCTTGATGTTGGTGTTTGATATAATAGGGTTCCATATGGTGTTTACATACTCCAATATGGCGCAAGTGCTAGCTTTAAATGTAGAGAAGATTAGTTCTTTTTGTTTACTTCATTTGGTAGAAGTAAGTGCTTTAAAAATGTTAAACGTTTGTTTTGCTTTAGTGATGGTGACCTTTATATGTTTTGAGAATGTCAGTTTAGGGTCTAGAGCAGTGGTTCTCAACCTTTTTGGTACTGAGCCTCCCTTGAGCAATGCTTCCCCGCTTCACGCTCCCCTACTCTTATAAATAAATACAAAAAGAAGTGTTCCAATCGCATTTTATTTATTCATCACAAATCAGTGAGATACGTGACAGTTGACATTGTTTCTTTGCAAATAGCTCTTTAATGCGTGGTTTAATCTCAGACAGCGCACATCGTAAGTCTCCTTCAACTTCCAGCTTGTTCTGTATTTAGTCTTGGTGGCAACTGTTGTAGAAAATGCGGCTTCACATTGGTAAGTTGAATCAAACATAACTAGAACACGATGGCTTATGTTGAAATAAGATGGTAAACGGGAAGATATTTGGCCCAAAACGCCTCAAGGTTCTGCACTTTAAATTTGTCCTTGGCTGCTGAGTTAAATTTTAACTCGAGAAACTGTTCTTGTGCTTCATCAAAATTGTCGCCTATTTCGCACTGTAATATGTTTCTTGCTTCTCATCTATAGGATAATTTTATTTGATCAAATTTTTTTTTAAAAATCAGATAAAGGAATTTTTATTTGTGTTTTAATTGGGACTCACAGTTACCGTTTGTGAGAGCAAAATCCAACTAAAAAAGCTTGCTAGATTCCGTTGTTCATTTCGATTCTTGCTGAGGTCAAGTTCCCTATCATTTTGATTATCAAAATTAATAAAGAATGTGTTGTACAGTAGAACATGTTAACAATCGCGCCCCCTTGAAAATTTACGTATGCCCCTCAGGGGAGCCGTGCTTCTCTGGTTAAGAACCACTGTTCTATAGTGATTCCAAGAATTTTTGGGTGTTTTGTTGTTGGTAGTGTTTGGCTATTTAATTTAAGTGGTAAGGTTGTGCCATATTCAGCTTGGTCTGGTGTAAAAAGTGTGGTGATAGTTTTGTCTGTGTTTATATGAAAATTATTAATGCTGGCCCACTCAAAGATTTTATGAAGATATGGTTGAATGAGTTGTTGGGCCTGTTTGGTGTGAAATGCAATGATTTTTATGTCATCAGCATATGTTGTGATTTGTACGTCTTTTGGGAGAAGTGAAATGTCAGAGGTATAAATGTTGAATAATGTTGGAGACAGAAATCCACCTTGAGTTACTCCAGATGTTAATTTGTTTAAATTTTGAGAGTGTGCAGTTGTTTTGAGTGCATGCTTGTTGTCCTTTAATGTAGTTGGCTATGAACTTGATGATGATGTTTAAAATATTTGTTAGTATAAGTTTTTGTAGGTCAAAAACTTCTGTATCAAATGCCTTGCTGATGTCCAAAGCTATTGCTACAGTGTGATATCGCCTTGGATTTTTGAAGCCTTTTGTGATTTGGTTATAGATGCTGTGCAAAGCAAATCCAAACACCGGAGGAAAAATCCTGTGTTTCTTGATGCCGGTCCCAAGCCCGGATAAATGGGGAGGGTTGCGGCAGGAAGGGCATCCGGCGTAAAAATTTTGACAGATTATACAAATGCGTATTATTATTAATAAACTCATACCGGATCGATCGTGGCCCAGGTTACCAACGGTCGTTTCAGGTGTCACACAGCCGGGCATCTGTGGAAATTATGCTACTGCTAAACATAGTGAAAACAAGAGCAGAAAGAGAGAAGGAAGGCGAGTGAAGAGGCAGTGGGAAGTGTGGAAAGGAAGACGCTCACTCATAAGTGTGGGTATTTTAAATACTGGAACAATGACTGGAAAGGGACGAGAGATGGCAGATATGACGGAGCGAAGGAATGTAGACATATTGTGCCTGCAGGAAATAAAGTGGAAAGGGAGGAAGCAAGGAACATTGGAGGTGAATGCAAACTATTTTCAACGGAGCTGATGGAAGAAAAAATGGGATAAGAATAGTGGTGAGGGAGGAGCTGGTTGAAAGTGTCCTGGAGGTGAAGAGGGTGTCAGACAGACTAATGGCCATGAAGCTGGAGGAAAAAAGGTCCATTCTAAATATAGTAAGCGTGTATGCTCCACAGGTTAAAAACAGCATGGAGGGAAAAATAATTTTTGAGAAGACCTGGATGGTGTTACATGAACTGGCATTTGATTGGCTTTTTGGAAATCGCTACAACGAATTACGATTCGTCCTATAAATTTGACTACGTCACTGTCACGGGATCGCGCGATGGCACAAGATCGCACGAGGCACACATGATCAAAAATCTTGGGACCTCATGTGACTCATCCCTATAAAGACCAGATTTGAAAACGGTGTCTTACTTTGGTCGTGGCTAGGAGCGACGAAGTAATGCATGATAAGCAATCTAGAATATTTAATATAGATAAAATAAATTAACGTACGCGGGATAATGTGGCAATTGTAAATTGTAATAATTTTTGGTTATGTTTATTTAGACAATGGAATAATCAAATTTAACTCCTTAAAATCTTTAAATGGCTCTCTGACATATTAAAATTAAATACACTATTTGATTGAGGTTCTCTGATTGCTTGAAGATTTGGTGTTAAAATTTTCCCTAAGTCTTTTTGAGTAGAGTCACTAAAAACTTCAGAAGCGTTTAAAGGGAGAAGCTTACATTAAATTCGATTTCTTGTGTGGGAGTATCGCACATTAAATTCTTCACCTGGGAAGAATTAACTTACATTAAATTCGATTTCTTGTGTGAGAGAATTGCACCTTAAATTCTTTACCTGGGAAGAATTAAGTGACATTAAATTCGATTTCTCGTCTGGGAGGATCGCAGATTAAATTCTTCACCTAAGAAGAATTAAGTGACATTAAATTCGATTTCTCGTCTGGGATGATTGCACATTAAATTCTTCAGCTGGGAAGAATTAAGTGACATTAAATTCGATTCTATTTGAATAAGATAGCAGATAAATAATTTCTTTACGTGGGAAGAATTGAGTAACTGCTGTGATACTTATTAAATTCGACAAGCACGCTTATACTGGAAGAAGTGTCAAGAAAATATTCTATCCAATTGTCCGTCCGAACCATGAATTGTCGGCCAAGGTTGGGATTGAAGGTTGTCACGGTTATTGGTGCGGCTGAAGAACGCCGAGCCAGGCGGAGATTCAGGTTAGTGCCTTTCGTGTTTTTGTCGACGTTGGGTGTTGGTGCTGCGCTTGGTTAGTCGCTGGTTACGTGAGATATTAGCGGGAGGCGTTGACATTCGTAATTGTGGAAGGGTATCCCCGGATTTTTTTATTCATTTATGATAATCCCTTTAAGTAGAGCAACTCTTTTATAATTCCGCTTAATTTAAAATTAAATAGTTTATCGTTTCATTATATCGGTCACTTATTAACATAATCTTTGTTATTACGATACATTTAAGCTACTTAGCCGTATTTAGCAATTAATAATTTAAGCAATTGTAAACTCTACAAAATGAACTTGAACACTGTAGAGAATAAGGAAGTTAATGAGGGCTTGGAAAACCCTATAATTGTTAGTAGAGATCAAAACGACGAAGCAGTAGGTGCTGCCTTAGATGAAATTCGGACAGCATGGGTAGACCATCCAAGCACACCGCAACTGATTAGTCATCGGCATTTATTTAGGTACTCGCAAGAGCTGACAGTGATGCAGATTACCTTGCGCGAGTACGTTTACAGCGAGGATAACAATGAGCTTGAGGTTGTAAATGCGGTCTTTGAATACGTCACGCGAGCACACGATGTTTATCTTAATGCGCTATACTCATGGATCAAAAAGGAAAGTGCTAAGGAACAAGAAGGTGTTTCAGTACCAGCATTGCCTAGAATACGAAAGCTGCTATCACAATATAATCCTTTGATTAAAGAAAAGCTTAAAAAATATCACGAAAAGGCTAAGGTGAATATAGCGGAAAGATGTAAATTATTCTCCGTAAATAGTTCAATCACGGAAAATCAGTCAAGGTTGAGCATCAGGTCAGCACGGGAAGTCAGCCACGTTGGGCAAGAACATAAAAAGAAAGTGGCAGGAATGTGCAATCTATTGTCTGACGCAAAAGAAAATGCGGAAAGCACAGAACAAAGGCCCATGACTGAAAAGGCAGAAGCTTATAGCACTCCACGTTCAACAAAATCAAACAAACAGGGAATAGAAAAGAAAACCCTAGAAATGCTGTCGTCAGATGAGGAAGAGACTAAAGGCTCCTTGATAGGTCTTGAGGATGAGGAAAGGCATACTAGAAGAAGCGCGCTTCTTCTAGTGATAAAGTTACGCTGGATGGTGGCATCACCGGGATGCCGACTAAAGGAAATCCAGCGCTAAATCAGCAGAGGTTGGAAGGGATAACTGCTAGGGAAAGGATAAGCTTGCCCTCAGTCACTCCGGTCGTGACGGAAACAAAGAAGAATGACTATTTGGTGGACGAAAGGCTTAAAATTGCTATAGGGCCCAACAAGAGTCAGCTGGGAGGAGATGGGCATCCGTAGATCATCCAAAGTCGGAACCTCTGAAGCAAAGGGTAGCAACGGAAGGTGAGCACCCGATAAATATGCTAGAGCTAAATGAGTTCGACCTAGCCCAAGCTGGGCACAGCCAGTCTCTATACAGAGATAATTTCAAACCAGACGTCGGTGCTTACCGTAGGACCGGAGAGCACTCTCAGTGGAGGAAACCTGAAGAAAGGTCCGTGAACGGCCTCAGCTATCCATGGAAAACAGGTGAACAATTATTTGAAGCCAACAGATACAGACCGCCTTGGGCGGAATATGAGAGAGGAAACTTGGAAGAGAGATTGTATGCCAGGCACTCCCGAATGTACGAAATAGGAAAGGTGAGGCCAACCGTAGATTTTCGGGAAAGAGATCTGATTACCCAATGTTTAGACAGCAACTTCTTCGCGATTATAGTCTGCTGTGGGAATGAGATCCATATTATTTGGTTCAAAAGATAGCAAATTTGGTTATAGACGCAGTGTATGAAAACATCAAAACTGCATGGGTGATGAGAAATCCGCGGGAGGCTTTAGATCGCATATGGGAAATTCTGGAAGACTTACATGGAGATTCTAGAGAATTAATAAAAAATGCAATTTAGGAAATTAAATGGCAAAGAGGATCACTGCTGAGAAAAGTGTCAGCTCTACAGTGTTACCGGACAAAACTGCGTAATCTGGAAAGCCTAACATCGCCTATAAGCATGGCAGCAGAGCTCTCAAGACCAAAATTACTGTTTAAAATCGTAAATTGTTTTAATCCAATTTTACGAACCCAATTTGCACAAGAATACAGAGACTGCAGACGATGGACGTTTGAAATTGTTCTTGAATTTATAAATAGACAAATTTCTAATTTACAATTTAGGGAAAGTCACTCTTGCGACATATCAGCCATCATTGACAAAGACGAGACCAGCAAGGCTCACAGGAAGCCGTACTTAGAAAGAAAACAAACAAGGGCCAGGCCTAACAACTTGCAGGTGGCTATTAAAGAAACCAATCCCAGCTTACCCAAAACTGCACTAAATTTCTCGATTTGCTTAATTCTCAACATAATAATATTAAATTCACAGTGGAGCTCCCTTCTGACACCATACCATTTCTTGACGTTGAAATTAGGCTCAATGAAACAGGGATTGATACTTGGGTATACAGAAAACCCACAAACACCAATCTAATTTTGAATTTTAACGCGCTGTGTCCCATTAAATGGAAGTCTGGATTAATTCTATGTTTTTTAAATCGAGCCAAGCGTATTTGTTCCTCCGATTTTTTGTTTGATAAAGAAGTTAGTATGTTAAAAAAGATGTTTTTGAATAATGGTTATCCTTCATCGTTTTTTGATAAAATTCTTGCGAGCTTTCAATCTTCTAACAAATTTTCTCAAAACATTAGCTTTGAAAATAGTTTTTGTATTCCGTATTTGGGTAAGGAATCACATCACTTTGCAAATTGTCTTTCTGCATTAATAAAAAACAAGTACAACTTAAAAATATCTCCTATCTATAAAACTTTTAAAGTGGTCAATTATTTTCAGTTAAAATCCAAAACTCCTGTGGCTCTTTGTTCAAATGTTGTCTATAAATTCTCGTGTTCGTGCGATACGAACAAGACATACATCGGTATGTCGTCCAGACATTTGATCACTAGAGTTCGGGAGCATCTGAATTTCAAAAGTCTACAGGATAGTGCAGTTAAAGATCATATTTTGTCGTGTGAAAAGTGTTCTAATAATCGGTCTGATGAAAACAATTTTGTAATAATACGTAAATGCAAATCAGAATTTTGTTCTAAGATTCATGAAGCTCTACTCATAAAAAAGTTAAGTCCAAAATTAAATAGACAAATGTTCGCAAATGGAGCTTCATATTTATTGAATATATTTTGATTGTAATATTTTTTCTTTTTTTCTTCAATGACATCATAATCTGAAATTTACTGTAATTTGTATCAATTTAGTTTCTCTCTCGTTTTGATTTAAAATTTAGCCTGTTAGTCAAAAGTACAACCTTTTTTAAAATATAAATTGTTTTTTGCTGTTGTTAATTTTTAATTTTTTTATGTGTGTGTGTAAATTTAAAGTTAATTAATATTACTAATTGTAGAAACCTGATGAGGGCTGAAGTAAGCCGAAAACGTTTGTTTTTTTTTTAAATAATAATTTTTAATGTTTATTTAATAAATGCTGAAAATTCTGAATCCATTATAGTCCATAAATGCTGAATCCATTATGGCTGCTATTTTCAATTGTTGTCTGGTTGAAAAAAACAACCTCTTTGCCGAAACTTTAATTTTAAATTTATTATCAAATTCATCGTCATGCATGGAGGCAGAAAGTGGGCTCCTCAACTTGTGTAAGTGTTCAACGGACTGAGTTGCAAAAATAAGTCTCCTCTTGCAACCATGACTCGAAAAAAGGCACGGTCACTCCTACTTAAGATGGCACAACAGGTTGAACATGGAGCAATAATAAATGAAATGCTTCGCCATGGCGTTACCTTTGAACAAGCAGTTCTCAAAATTCCCGAAAAAGAACGCCCGCAACACTTAGTGCAATTATTTAAGTATGTTCCATTCTACAACGGCGAGGGCTTGCTTAGAATAGGAGGAAGGTTGCAGAACTCTGATATAAATTTTGAAATTAAGCACCCCATTCTACTGCCTTTTAGGCATTGAACTACGGAATTATATATAAAGAAAAACACACTGAACGTGGGCATTTTGGCTCAGACTTTGTATTTGGGTCCCTGCATTACGATAGCGGTTTATGGCCAATAGGTGGGGCGACTGCAGTATGGCACTACATCAAAGACTGTCTAGGTTGTAGGTTAAGGCGGCAAAAAAGGGGGAACAGCTAATGGCACCGCTTCCCGCCAGCAGGTTAAAACCTTTTACGCATGTCTTCACGTGTACAGCTTCTGGCCTTGCGGGTCCCTTCAACGTCGTGGTCAGCAGGAGCACGGTCAGGTGCTGGCTGTGCATCTTTGTTTGCATGGTTACCACGGCTGTTCGTATTGAAGTGGCAGCTGATTTAACCACGTCTTCCTTTATAAACGTCTTTCGCAGGTTTTTGTGCTCCACAGGGTTCCGAACAAAATTCATGAGAACAGACAATGGAAAAATTATGTGGGAGCAAACAATTTGTTAAAAAGGGAAGTCCAGATGTCCCTGACAACAATCCAAAACTCACGTGACTTTAATTCAAAAATGGATGAGTGGGAGGTCGAATGGGAATTTGGAACTCCTGAGGCCTCACATCACGGAGGACTACGTCACTGTCACGGGATCGCGCGATGGCACAAGATCGCACGAGGCACACATGATCAAAAATCTTGGGACCTCATGTGACTCATCCCTATAAAGACCAGATTTGAAAACGGTGTCTTACTTTGGTCGTGGCTAGGAGCGACGAAGTAATGCATGATAAGCAATCTAGAATATTTAATATAGATAAAATAAATTAACGTACGCGGGATAATGTGGCAATTGTAAATTGTAATAATTTTTGGTTATGTTTATTTAGACAATGGAATAATCGAATTTAACTCCTTAAAATCTTTAAATGGCTCTCTGACGTATTAAAATTAAATACACTATTTGATTGAGGTTCTCTGATTGCTTGAAGATTTGGTGTTAAAATTTTTCCTAAGTCTTTTCGAGTAGAATCACTAGAAACTTCAGAAGCGTTTGAAGGGACGAACTTACAGATGAGTGATAGAAAGTGTATCAAAAGAGAATAGTTTTTGGTGCAGACCTTAATGGACATGTGGGCGAAGAAAACATAGGGGATGAGGAAATAATGGGGAGGTGCGGTGCTGGAACAAGAAATAAGGAAGGATCAATAGTTGTGGATTTTTGGAAAAGGATGGATTTGGCAATTGTCAATACTTATTTCAAGAATTCACAGGGTGACGTATAAAAGTGGCGGAAAAAGTAGCCAAGTACATTATGTGATGTACAGAAGGAGGAACTTTAAGGAAATGTGCACTTGTAAGGTTATATTGAATGAGTGCGCGGCTAAGCAGCACTATGCAAAATGGCTTTTATGGTGAAAAAGAAAAAAGCAAAGAAAGTAAAGCCAAAGATACGATGGTGGAAACTGAAGATGACAAGCTGTCAAAAAGCGTTTAGACAAGAGGTGACCAGGATTTTGGGAGGCAAGGATAGGTTACTTGATGAGTGGGACAAAACAGCAGAAATACACAAAAAAAACAGCTGAAACTGTACTGTGAGTGACATTTGGGAAACGAAAAGGAGACAAGGAGACATGGTGGTGAAATGAGGAAGTTCAGGAGAGCATAAAAGAAAAGAAAGAGGCAAAGAAAGCATGGGACAAAACAAGAAATGAAAATACTAAAAAGGTATACAAAGAAAAAATAAATAAGGCAAAGAAGGCAGTTGCGATGGCAAAGGGACGTGCATATGACGATTTGTATGCTAAATTGGAAACAAAAAAGGAGAAAAAGAGTTGTACAGATTGGCTAGACAGAGAGACAGAGCAGGGAAAGATGTACAGCACGTGAGGGATAGAAAGGATGAAAACGATAATGTTATGGTAAATTCGGAGGCAGTGTTAAAGAGATGGAAAGAGTACTTTGATAAATTGATAAACGAGGAAAATAACAGAGACCCTAGGACAGAGGAAGCAGAAGTGGTTAAGGAAGAGGTAAATTGTGTCAGTAGAGAGGAAGTAAAGAACGCACTAAGAAGGATGAAAAAAGGTAAAGCGGTTGGACCAGATGAGTTGCCAGTAGAAGTTTGAAAGTGCATGGGAGAGATGGGGATAAAGTTTTTGACCAGACTGTTCAACAGACTATTAATGGGTGAATGGATGCCAGAAGAATGGAGAAGGAGTGTGCTTATCCCAATCTATAAAAACAAAGGGGACGCACAGTGCTGTGGAAACTACAGAGGAATAAAGCTAATGAGCCGCACAATGAAAGTATGGGAAAGAATTATCGAAACCAGGCTAAAGGATAGAGTAGAGATCAGCAAACAGCAATATGGATTTGCACCAGGAAAGAGAACCAGTAATGCCATGTTTGATTTAAGAATGTTGATAAAAAAATACAGGGAAGGTGAAAGGGAGCTACATTGTGTATTCGTAGACCTAGAGAAAGCTTACGATAGGGTTCTGCGGGAAGATCTGTGGTACTGTATGAGAAAATCAGGAATAGTGGAAAAGACGCTGCTGATATCTATGAAATAAGCGAAACGGTGGTGAGGTGTGCAGCAGGAACAACAGAAAGTTTCAAGCTCGAGGTTGGACTGCACCAGGGATCAGCGTTAAGTCTGTTCATGTTTGCAGTGATAATGGACAGACTAACGAATAAAGTAAGGAGAGAAACACCATAGAAGATGCTGTTTGCTAATGATATTGTGGTTTGCGAAGAGACCAGGAAAGAAGTGGAGCGGAGACTAGAATCCTGGAGATATCCACTGGAAAGAAGAGGGATCAAAGTAAGTAGGTCAAAGACCGAATATTTATGCATAAATGGAGGAAATGACGACGAAACAGTGAAGATGGAGGATACAAAAATGCCAAGAGTAAAGGAATTTAAGTACTTGGGATCAACGGTGCAAGAAAGTGGTGGTTATGAGAGGGAGGTAAGGAAGAGAGTACAGGCAAGATGGAACGGATGGAGAAAAGTATCAAAAATAATATGCGACAAGAGGTTACCAGCTAGAGTAAAAGGAAAAGTGTACAGTTCAGTGGTGAGACCAGCAATGGTGTATGAACTTGAGACGATGGCGGTTATAAAAAAAACAAGTGGAAAAGATGAAAGTTGCAGAGATGAAAATGTTGAGGTTTGCCATGGGAGTGACGAGAAAAGGCAAGATTAGAAACGAGTACATTAGGAGTACAGTTAAGGTAGAAAGGTTAGGAATGAAGATGAGGAAGAGCAGGCTGAGGTGGTATGGACATGTCATGAGGAGAGACCAAGAATATGTAGGAAGAAGGCTGATGAAAATGGAGTTGCCAGGAAGGAAGAGAAGAGGGAGACCAAGGAGAATATTCTTCGATGAGGTAAAGATATGGTGAAGGAGAATATTCTTTGATGTGGTGAAAGAGAAGAGGGAGACCAAGGAGAATATTCTTCGATGCTCCTTTGCACCAACCTCCCCCATATCCTCCTTCACCACATCGAAGAATATGTGGTTAAGGATGGTTAAGGAGACGGACGTTGAAGACAGGATGGTTTGTAAAAAAATAATATGCTGTGGCAACCCTGATTGAAAGAAAAGGCCAAAAGGAGAAGAAGATATTGTGCAAAGCAGTGTATGTTGAGTGTTTATGTGTATTGATATGAAATAACTAGAATGTTTTCTGTCATTTATGGTAATAGTATTTTCTCTAGTGTTTTGGTAATAGGTGATAAAAGTGATATTAATCAGTAGTTTCTGCCAATGTTGTGGTTCTTGTTTGGCTTTTAAATGGAAATGATTGTGGCCTGTTTCCCAAGATGTGGTATCGTATTAGTATTGAGGGCAGTGTTGTACTTGTATAGTATCTAATGGCAAGTGTTAGGTTTTTCAGGTGTTTGATGTTTATATTGTACTATCAGGTCCTGTAGTTGTTTGTGCTGTTTCAGATAGCTAATTAAATTAAGTAGTGACAAGTAGTATTTTGTCAGTGGGAAGGTTTTTATTTTATGGTCTATATGTCTGCTAATTTTTCTTGTGCGGTAAGTGACGTATGTAAATTGTTTACTAGCTTTTGCTTTGTTCATGTCAGATGACTGTTTTAGTTCCAAAGTTGATATTTCTATTCTGTTATGTAGACGATATTTTATTAGTTTTGCTATAGTGCCCACAGGGAGTCAGAAAATGTTAGTATTCAATTTTGTCAAGATGTTGCTTTCAGGTGTTTGTTTTGTGTTCATGATTGTGAAGGTAATGATTTATGGATTTGATCTGTTTTGAGTGCAAATGTGATTTTGGTGTTGAATGAGCTTGGAAATATGCATTGGCAAGTGAGTGCAATTCGTGCTATTTTAATTTCCCGTAGGATTCAACGGTCTGTTGGCATCTAGTATTGCCTTGACAAGATGCTTTTTTGCTTCATGGACATTTGTGAAAAAGGGCCTGTGGGAGATGAGGCTTTTTATATGTTGTTTAAATAATGTCCAATTGCCTTTAGTTAATTTGCTATTTTGTTATTATGAGTGAAATGGAGTTGTTTTGGTGTTGTGATATGTGCTAAGGGTGGTGAGTGAGAGTAAATGATCTAATATGAGGAAGGAAATGGTTTTCTAGTTAGTGCAATAATGCAAGTTTGCTGAAGCTATGATCCCTGGTGAAGTAGGCTGTTGTGATTGGGTGTAGAAGTGTTGGAGTGTTTGTGTATAATGTAATGTGATTGGAATTCTTAATCATTTCTCCTCTATAGTTTTTGATGGGCGAGTACCATAATGGCGAGTGAGCATTGACATCTGCAGTAATATAATTCACCTGACGGTTCCAGCAAAGTGAAAGATTTTAAATTTTCAATGATTAATATATCATCTAGCTATCCTTTATTGGCCAATATTTACATAAGTACATGTATTATCTAGTTGGAGCCAGAGCCAAGCCAGAGTCAAACATTGGCTCCAAGACTGGAACCAATAGCTGCAGTTTAAAAATAATTGGCTCCAGGCTAAATTAGGCTAGCTCCCCATCCCTGACTAAAACTAGGATTTCTACTACTAAGAGTCACAGACAGCATCTTTTAAGTGTCTAATTTCAATCAAAATCTCCCCATCTTATGACTCATAGTTTAACTGTGGCTACAAAGTCCTGTTACTAAACATTAAAAAAATTTGAAAGATAAAAATTTCCAATCATTACTGAGGTGAATCAGTCACAAATAAATAAATAATATAACTAAAATAATAAAATAATTTTTTATGACAGATGCAACACACTTATGAAAATTTATGATTGATAACAAAACCAGCAAAACAAAGAAAAAATAACTGTATGTTAGGGATGCAGTTATGAAAGCAATATTTGAATAATACCTTAAATTGTTATATAAGATTGTTAAAGTAAATTTGTAAAGTTGAATGTGGCAAACAGGATGCAAATGGAGCAATAGCGTAAGAAGAACTCAACAAGTGGACTCTAAGAAGAACATTTGTTTTTTTGGCCACTGAACACATGTTAAAATGATGAAGAAAACAACCAGGATATGATATACAATGTACACACCTGAATTTGTACTCATCATCGAAGCATTTTCTGCAGGAAGATATGAAGGGGATGCAGGTGCTGAATACGTCTGATATTGATATTTCAAATGGAGTACAAAATTGCACAAAATAGATAATCCAATTAAACAAGTTAAAATAATATACAGCATTTATATATATATTTTTTGATTATTTAATAAAACAATAACAAATATATAACAACTAAAATTAACAATTTTATTTTAGTTTGAAGAATTACAGTTCATATTGGCAACGCCAAAAAAAATTTATAATTTTTTACATTAATTTATTTTATATTAAAACTTCATAATTTTTATTAATAAAAAAAGCAATGTTGCAACCATTAAAAGTATGCTATAAAACTGAACAAAATCTATTGTGGTAGTCATGATTTGGTACCCAAGACACAATAGCTAATGAATAGTGATTTATAGATTCATATCAAAAAGAACCAAGCAAAAAAAAATAATTAAAAAGTTTAAAAAATTATCCCAAATTATGTGTAGGAATAACACCAATCCTTTGCTCAACTGCATGGGGGCAGTCACGACAAATGGCTAAATTATTAAAAAGGTAATGATAAGCATTCATTACTTGAAACAACTGCCTGATAGAAAATTTGGGTCTCTTCAAGAAGTACCCTTAATTTATATTTTTCCATAACCCAATAATTGATTGAACGACACTTAATCGAATTATGAAAGAGAAAATTTAGAACAAAACATTGCAAAGCCATCTTGATTTTCTTTGCAAGAAAGAATCTTTGTTTTGCAGTTTTGCAATCTATTGAAAATAATGCAAAATCATATAATAAGGTTAATGTCATTTACAAAAATAAAAGATAAAGTCAATTTAAATAAGTTGTATCTATCATTTAATATTCTTAAATCTAAAGTTTTATGAATCACCTGTATGATAAATCTTTAACATTTCTGGCAATGTTATTCCACAATTTAATGCCTAAATATAAATATGATGACTTTTCTTTAGAAGTGTGCATTCTAGAAATGTAAAAATTTTTTTTAGATGCATTTCGAGTATTGTAGCTATGAGATTTTGATACTAATGTAAAATAGTCAGCAAAAATTATTATATTGTAGATATATAAATTTACAAATTTTAAGCTCAAAAATATTTTCAAGTTCAAAATATGCCCCTAACTAATACATTAGTATGATTCAATGCATTATTTGCCTTATTTGCCTCTGTCACATTAAAATGTGACAAATTTTTTCACAAAATTTGACAAACTTTGCATTATTTGCCTCTGTGATATTGATATGTGGCAATTTTTTCAGCACAATTTTATTGAAATTTTACACAATTTACTATTATAAAAAAAAGTGTTTGCTTTGAAACTTTATGTATAGTATAAGTATGCATGGTGTATCTTCTTTGTATTACATGTATATACAGATATTAATTTTCAATTTGATAGCCTAACTTTTTTGTGTGCGAGTGCAACTGTATTAGTTTTTGTACAAAAACAATTGTTCACGTTACTTTAAAGAATTTATCAGTAAAATTAGAAATTTATAATTGTCGATTTGACAATACTTTACTTAACAAAAAAAAAGAGCGCGAAGACAATTTTGAAGCAATTCGGTTAGTAAAACGTGCCAAAACGTCTTCTAAAATTTAATTTATATCGACTTAAGAATTTATATGTAAGTAATGTATGTGTTAATAATTTTTATGTTAGTAATGTGGTAATAAATTATGTGTGTTTTAGCGAAACCCCAAAAGAGTTTTAAAAAGTAAAATTTGTAAATTTGATGCTGCTTGTGGGAGTAAATTGGCGGACAGTTATTGCAAGGGGCCCAACTCGTAGGTGTTTCTGGGATTCACTCTCCGATACTTATTAGCCCGGTTTTGATTATTTCTTGAGAATAGGATAAGGAGTATAACAACTTCTCACCTTTTGGGAATTGGAGCACAAGTTCAGGAGACAGCAATGTAATCTGCTTTGCAATTAATATTATCACAACTGTTAGTTTTTATTTTTTACTTTCTCTTTTTTGTTAAATGCTTGTGAATTTAAATCTAGTTTTTGTTTTAATTCTTATGTAAGGAGTAATTGATTGGTTGGCTATTTATATGGCTTTTCCTATTCCTTTTTAAGCAACACTGGCATATTATTTCTATATTGCTATTTATTTTTGTTTCTTTTTTGTTTTTTCTGTTTACGTGTACCTGCAAATATGTAATTAGTCATTGTAATTTGTAAATTCTATATGTAGCTGCCTGTTTTCACACTGGATAAGTTGTTTTGAATTTGAATAAATAGTTGCGACTGGAAAATTTAAATTTCTATCGGACCAACAAAAAGAGCGATAGCACGGATGAAAATTTACATTTTACACAGGAAGTAGGTTAACCATAAAAACAACAACAAAAAGCAAGAAATAGCAAAGTTTAATCAAAAACTGCTTAATGTGCTACGAAAAGCTATGATTGTCTTATATTTCTTTCAAACCATTTAATTATTTATAACTATCAGAAACGATATATTTCAGCCTGTTTCGGCCTGGTTCAGTTTTTTTCAAAGACGAATCAGCATGACGATAGCATTCTTACTAAATAGCAAATGTTTCTAGTGAATTTCCATGCATTTAAAACTTCTCAAATTTGCCAGCTCTTCTGCTACAGCGAGGAAAACGTTAATCTTGAGACTCGCTGTAACATAGAATATCTTACAATGTGTCATTAAAATAGGACAACAATGTAAATAGAATGCAAAAAAATAGCAGCAATAGGCATCTAAAGAAACATAACCATGACAAGAGATCTACTTATTGGCCCCTAAAAATGCCTTGCCCAGGGACCTTATTGAGAAACCATGACCTTGACATTGGCAAAAAAGTTAGAAAACTTAAAAACAAACTGTCTTCTTATTGATGGTATCTGCTTTTTATGAATCTAATTTACAGTAACAAAGTGATTGTTTAATTGCTGAAACATACAAAAGTGATTCTTTTTATATTAACTGCCATTTTGATTAAATGTCGTTTCAATCAAGTGTCGTAGTCAGTGATGGCTTTAAAAGGGTGCAAACGGTGCGGCTGCACCAACACCCCCCTAAAATACATCAAAAAGTGCCCCCTACACAAGAAATTGCTTTATTTTTCATAGCAGCACCAGAACGTTGATGGCGTGTCAAAAAAAGGAGAAAAATATTGAAAAAAAGGGGGCATCGTCGTGTGATGACCATTTTTTTCTGATCGCTTTGTCTCACCCTGCTTTGAATCACTCAAAGGTGGCCCTCCTAAATTGAAAATGTTTTTTTTTTTTTAGTAATCATTTTGCTTTCATATACTAAAAATGGTTTCAGCTACCTTTTTTTAGTACACTCAATAGTGGGACCGTCTTACGTTTCTTGCAACGGGCCTCCCTTTTTTTTAAGGCCATCACTAATCGTAGTACAATTTTTTTCGATGAAATTAACCGGTAATCCTTCTAGAGCACCTAGATAAAATAATATACAAACCAAGAGGAAAAGGATCTCTTCAAGAAGCGGTAGTAACCGCAGGGGGATACCGGTTACTTTCAAGAAAAAAAATCGCTTACGGTGACTACTTGAAGAGACCCAAATATTCACCTTATTCCTTCTGTGTAATTCAATCTCATAAAAACGAATATCAATGCAGAATTTTTAAAAACTGAGATTAAGAATGATTTAAGCAATGATTATAAGTTACTGCTTAAGTATAAGTTCGGGAGAAATAGAAAAAAACTGGGCTTCAAGAAAAATAGGTTCTCTTAATATACACGAGAAAAGAAACCAAATGAAACATTAAAGAAGCTTGTTCGTCATATTATTAAGGTTTACGCTCCAACATAGTTGAAAATTAAAGCATCATTAAAAATTTATGAAGCTCCTAAATTCTGTTTAAACCCATTTTGCGATTAAATAAGCTTTCCCATGAAGCTGTCAAAGAAATTGCGCAGAAATGTATACAAGGAAATGCTTTTTGCCTCCTTTCAGATAATTTTGAATAAGCCATGGTAAAAGAGAGTAATTCTGTTGTTTGCCGAAGTGGATTTAAACGTATAGCAAAGTCAAGATAAATTACTGTTATAAATAGCTGTAGTGTTTGTTATAAAATGGTATTTAGCTTAATTTTATATTTGTAAAAATTAATAAATAAATGAAAGGCCCAGATGGTAGGCGCTTTCTTGCAGCCTGGGCCGTAAGTAAGTCTATTCATTGCTGTTTAAATGACAGACCGAAACCAAACCTACCAAAACGGAAGGGTATCCACCCATTCCGATGTTCAGTGTGGGTCTGCTAGACGGCAAACATTCTTCTCAGGACGGGGCAATGTCAGGATAAAACTACCCTTTTCAGGGCACATTGCCAATAAGTTCCGAAGACCCACTATTTTTCAGCTTAACATCGAAGGCTTCACTGCAAGCAAGATGAACGTTCTTCATCACCTCGCTATGCAGTCTGAGGCACTCGTAATTCTACTGCAGGAGACCCACTGCACTGATGCAGAGAAGTTGGTACTTCCAAACTACCAACTACCTGGGTCTTCTTTAAGCAGGAAGCATGGCCTTGCCACGTTTGATCACGAGCGAATGAGATACACGCTTTTGGATTAATCTCCACCGACATCGGAGATCGAGTGATTGTGTGTGGACGTTGATGGCTATAAAATAGTCAACGTCTACAAACCACCGCCAACGCGATTGCGAACCCTGGATCTCCCAGTGTTTTCTCACCCCTGTCTGTACGCTGGCGATTTTAACTGTCTTTATGCTGACTGGGGTTACGACGACAATAGTCCGGACGGTGAGTGCTTGGCTGGATGGGCAAGTATTAATTGTCTTGCCCTCTTATATAATGCCAAGGACACTGCCAGTTTTTATTCCGGCCGCTGGAACACTGGAACCAATCCAGATCTAGCTTTCGCTAGCATAGGTCCAAACAGTCGTTTACCGGATAGACGTGTCCTTGAAAAGTTTCCCCTTTGCTTATTACACCACCAAGGTTTGCTATGGCAGTGCCAAGCATGCCTGTTAAGCGATGGAACTTCCGCAAGGCCAAATGGAGTCACTACATTGCTTTGACGAATAAATTCGCAAAGACTTGTTGCCGCCTGATTGACTTGATGTGGATGCGGCTTACCAGGACTTCTGTAACACCATTAAGAAAGCAGCCAAAAAGACTATCCAACGCGGGTATCGAAATAACTACATTGCGTGTTGGGATGCAGAGTATGAATCCCTCTATAAAACCTTTCTGCAGTCTCCTCAGGGACACGACTCGAGTTTGGCTGCTACAGCTCTGCTTGCCAAGCTTAACAGGAAGCGAGGGATCAATGGTCCGAGGCAGTTCGGAACGTCAACTTTTCACACTCTAGTCGGAAAGCGTGAAGTATTTTGAACAACCTTACTGGTAGGTCACGACACTCTCCTCGTTGTAGTCGCGATCCCCAAACCAGCAAAGCCGGTGGGAAACCCAAAGAGTTTTCGACCGATATCTCTACTCTGTGTCTCCTGCAAGATCCTCGAGAGGCTTATCTACGCCCGCGTTGAACCATTAGTCGATCCACTGCTCCCTAAAGAGCAGGCTGGGTTCCGACGCGGGAAGTCAACCGTAGATCAAGTTGTTCTGCTAACCCAGAACATCGAGGATTCTTTTGAGGCTAAAAAGAAGGCCGGTGCCGTATTTGTCGATCTGACAGCTTCTTATGACATTGTCTGGCACCATGGTCTCACCTGCAAGCTGCTGAGACTACTTCCGGATAAGCATATGGTCAGAATGATCATGGAGCTTGTCCGAAATCGAAGTTTCACCCTTACCACCGGTGACAGCAAGCAAAGCAGGCTACGGTGTTCCTCAGGGATCGGTCTTGGCCCCCCTCCTATTTAACATCTATACGTACGATCTTCCTTCCATGATCTCCAGAAAATTTGCTTATGCTGATGATTTAGCATTGTTGCATTCTTCTGGAAACTGAAAGGACTTGGAGAAGACTTCAAGCCAAGACATGTCGACACTTTCATCGTATCTCCAGACTTGGAGGTTGAAGCTCAGTCACACTAACACGGTGATGGCAGCCTTTCACTTAAATAACCAAGAGGCAAAACGTGAGCTAAAGGTCTACAACAACGGTAGACTTTTACCGTTCTGTCCAACCCCTACTTATCTTGGGGTAAAACTGGACAGATCGCTCACGTTTTGTCACCATTTAGTGGCATTGCGCGAAAAACTATCCTCGCGCTGTTGAGGCGACTCGTGGGCTCGGGACGGGGTGCTAGTGCTAAAACACTACGCATAATCGCCTTATCTCTAGTCTACTGAGTACTGTGCACCAGTATGATGTCGCAGTGCTCACACTCGCCTCATCGACAGTGTCTTGAACGACGCCTTGGCATAGTCACTGGATGCCTGCGTCCCACTCCAACGGACCACCTATCTGTACTCTCGGGCATCCAGCCAGCTAAGCTTCGCCGAATGGGAGTGACGCTCTCCTTGGCTTACCGTGGATTTCTGGACCCCGATAATATTTTGTATGGTTTTTTAAGTGGGTCCTCAGATTCTCGCCAAGTGAGACTAAAATCCAGACGCCCGTTTGTGCCAGATGCGCGGAAACTTTTGGACAATCTTGCCAGACTTAGCATCCGCGCTTCTGAATGGACAAATCACAAATGGAAAACGGAGTACTGTGAAAATGCTTCCAGGCTCCGTGCTTTTGTGCCCGGGACCGGTGCCAGGCCTGTTGGGATGGGCTTACCCCGAGAAGCTTGGGTTAAGCTCAACCGCCTGTGGACTGGTGTTGGGCGATTCCATTCTTCCATAAACAAATGTGCCTCGCCCTTTAACCAAATTGCGAGTGTGGCGCCTCTGAGCAAACTGCAGACCATGTACTAACAGCGTGTCCTATACATCGGGCACCACATGGAGCACGAGGTCTGACAATTTTGGATGACGAAACTCGATGCTGGCTTAATAACACCACTGCCAGCATCTGATTCAGGCAGTGCAGCAGTCTGGGATAGTAAAAGGATAAACCCTCGGTCCCAGTCCTGCTTGTTTCTGATCTGGAGTGGATGCCCTTCAAACGATGACGAAGACGACGACGACGACGAATAAATTAAAGTTTTATGATTTTGCTAAACTAAACCTTATATTTTGTAAAATTTCTACTTCTCTAAAGGTAAAACGTATTCCTCCTATTAAGTGGAATGCATCTACAATACATGGTAAGAGTTGATTGACTTGACTGATATCGAATTTCAGGAACCAGCCACAACGCAACACTTGAGCGATGCAGAAGTTTGTTCTTTCGCTGAAAAAAGTGCTTCATGTGAAATTTCGATTTACTAACTCATTTGCAAAGCGTTGAGCGAAGTGTTAAATTGGTGTCTGACGCTTCACACACAGTTTACCGTCATGAAAACCAACACAAGTCAATTTTGACCAAAATTTTAAGCCGCAAACAGCGTCAAAAATTTTCATCTAAAGAACATTATCATCAAGCCTACAAGGATTTATACTTATAATGTTGCATATTTTATTAAATTCGATAATTTAAAATGCTCATAATGTTTTTCTTTAAATTTTACTTCTATTTAATACTTAGTTAATTATCGCAAGCATTGATATACAAGCGCAGTTACCATTTCCTGCTTATTTCTATGCTTTGCGCTACTTTTAGAAGCATTTTTTAGAAAATTTTATTGCGCTTATTTTATATTTTTTATTTATTTTTAGTTACAATGGTCTAATACAATATTTTCCTATTGTGAATAAAAAAAAGCTTTTTTATATGTTTTAGAAATTTAGAACTGCTTTTCAAAACTGCCAAGCAGTGAAAAGTGCCGTAAACTGTCTTTCCCCAGAACACAACAGAATGGCGCGAGTAGGTTTTGAACCGAGACCATGTCAATCCCAATCATGGCACTCTAACCACTTGACCACGCTGCGGACAAATACTTCTTTCCGCGCTTAAGCGCTAAGCGAAATAAAAAAATAAATTAAGAAAATCAAGAAATCAGCCGCTAATTATTCAAAGGAATGGTGCCAGACTATCCTTCGACTGTATTAAGTCCAGGGTTGTGAACTCGGAGCCACGGAATCGTATGTTTTAGGGCCGAGTGGAGCCGGAGTCGTTTTTTTAGTTTTGCTGGAGTCGGATCTGGAGTTGTTTTATTGAATTTATTGGAGTCGAAATCGGAGTTGCAATCGCTATTGGTTTTTGCAACTCCGACTCCGCTTTAAATTAAATTAAGCTGACACGTCCGCTATAGCTAGTCAAGTCAAATGTACCAATGTAATAAACAAGCATGCGCTTACAAGATGAATGCTTTTCCAAAGGCAGTGTCGGTTTTGACCCTAAATTTCAAATAAAAAAAAGAACGGTTTTCGTTTTAAAGCTACTGACCAAAGGGTAGATTTTTTTGAAAAATGTAAACTTATCTTTGGTTCAGTGACTGTTTCTTAAAATTCCACTGAAGATTAAAAAATAACTTTTATATCATTTCGGTGACAAAATCACCTTTGAATTGATGTGAAAACTTTTTGTATAGACTTGATTTTTGGAGACAAAATGACCCATTAATCACTGTTGTCTGGGCAGACATAGGCATACCATATTTCCGAAAGGACAAACTGGGACGCTCGTTAAATAGAAAAAATTTGTCCTTAAAAAGCAACGTTCACTGAAAAAGGTCTTACTTTAAATCATATTTGGATTTCATGATTTTCGTCTCGTTCTCTAAAAAAAAAGGTCTTCATTTTGAATCTGTTTCGGATTTCATGATTTTCGTCTCTAAAAACTAGCAATCTTTAAGAAAAGCAAAAAAAGGAGGCCTGTACTTGGAAGTCTGTCTTTGATTTCTGGCAGGATTTCTGCCGAAATGGCCAGGACAAAGCCCTAAAAATCGGGACTGTCCCACCAATATTGGGACGTATAGTAAGCTTAAGCAGACGTAATAAGCTTCAGCTTGAATGGTATAAAAAGCTTACCCAGTTTAACATATGCTTTTCCAATTAAGATATATGATTGATTGGGTAGGTTATTAGTTTTTGAGATTTCAACTTTGAAACTGTAAATCTTTATTAGTTCAAAGTGAAGGCCACTAAAATAGAAAAGTCTTTATTTGCAACGACAACGTTCCACCTTTATGAGTATGTCAAATCAATACTATTTGCCGGCCAAGTAAATAATACATCGCGACTGAAAAGTGAAGACCTTTGCATTTACTTATTGTTGTTTTTTATTAAGTTTTTTAATAAAAATTTTCTCCAACGCTAATATTTGCGTTTGTTAAGAGTGTTTTTTGGACCAAAAAAACTTCCTTTTTTAAACTTTGCTATTGCCGCCCCAATTTTTCCGGTGCCCCTAATTGCGGCACCTCTTCGATTCTTACATGCCAGCCGCAACTGCTGGTGAGGGTTGCATATTTCATTGAGCGGTGGTTTTGTTCAAGACTTCTTAAACTATAGGTTGCGAGATTTTAATGTAAAATATTTAAATACATAAATTTATAAAATCTAGATATGTATTTAAATCATGTTCGAATGTGCGCGCGCACTAACACTTGGTTGTGAATTTGAAATTTTTGCCAGTGTAGTCAGTTATCTCTGTTTCATCGTAACGCAAGAGTAATCATCGCAAGAATAATTTAATTTTTATATTGATTTGGTAATTAGAACATTCAGTCCTAATTTCCAAGGTTACGTTTTAAATGTGACGCTAAAACAATTTCGAGCGCAAGTTACAGACCTTGGTTTTGATCTATGATGTCATAGACAATTAATGCTTTGATTAAGGAGATTAGCTGTAATTACTAGGGAAAATTTTTGCAAATTTTGCAACTTTTTTTACAGTTTCGGACAGCTTCTTAAAACTCAGAATTTACTTTGTACGTTGTTTTAAGCTGTTTCCAAGAATTTTATATTGCAACTTCTTGCAACTTCTATTTTTTTTATATGCAACTTTTTACTGCAACTTTTATCAATTATTACAAAAAATGTACAGGTATGATTTAAAAACAGAAATGCATTATATAAATTGTACGTGGATCATCGATTCAAACTGAATAGTGATCTAAAAGCAATTGCAGAAATGACCAGGTGAAACATCAGTCCAGAACTCCACACCAATGGTTAAATTGCCAAGCAATTTATGCTTGTGGAACAAAGTTTTAGCATGCTATGTAAAGTATTAGTAAAAATTTTTCCCAGATAATATTTGAAAATATTCAGTATTGTATGCAAATAAACCGCTGTAGTTGATCAATGTCATTTAAAATGCTTGTGCATAAATGCGAGTTTTTTTGCAACTTCTCTTAAAAATAAATGTAATTTTCTGAAAATTTTATTGCTACAAAAACTGGTCTTAGTAATTACTTTTAATGTAAAATTACATTACTGAAATTTATGTGAAATTATTTTTTCAGCTTTAACACATATTAAATCCCAATATCATTCATCGCTAAAAAATGCTGAAGAAATTTTACGTCGAGCAATGTCAAATATTGCACAAAGATTTAATTTGTTATGCAGTAAAAAATAAGCAAATTCGTTGCATTAACAAACAATTTTTTCCTTTAATTTTTGTTTACTTAACAAGTTAACAACTGCGCTTTTTATAATTATCAATATAATAAATATAATTTTACAACTTTTTGTGCAAATTTTACATTTTTGTATGTTTCTAAACAAATTCTAAAACTATATCTTTCATATGTATGTATATTGTTATCTAATTCAGGCAGTGCAGTGCAATTCAGGCAGTGCAGCAGTCTGAGGTAGTAAAAAGATAAACCCTCGGCCCCAGTCCTGTTTGTGTCTGACCTGGAATCGATACCCTTCAAACGACGAAGACAACGTTACCTAATCAAAAAATCATCGCAAAATATTTAGATATGTTTAATTAATATTTATGAGGGTTTGAAAAAAAATTACAATCATAAATGGGGTCGTGAATAAAAAAGTTTAAGAAACCCTGGTTCTGTTAAATAATCTTTTGGTATAGTGACGACAGTAACGTCATAAAGTGGAGCATTAAATTTGAACTCAAACAACAAACTTTTTGAACTTCAACTAAAAAAAATTTATTCCTGTTAATTATTTATTTTTTAAAAAAACTATACCTATTAAATACTCAGGGGCGTCGGAAAACGATTTTGTCAGGCGGACAAAATTCAAAGAAAAAGGTAGCCCACCTTATTTTTTAAAAAATCATACAATTTTTTTAATAGATTTTTGCACTGAAAACGATTGTGATACCATTCCATATCGCGATCATTTTTAGCAGAACTTTAGTGATTACTAAAAAAAATTCAACATGTTCAATCGAGACAATGATTCCTATTTTCGTCCTAAATTTAAGGTGCAGATAAAAACCAAAGTAAAAGCCTTCACCTTTAATCGATCTGACATTTTGCTCGAGTTTCCAAATGCTTTTGTATTTTTCCACCTGTATCTTCCCGCTTCAAAAAGAAAGGAAAGGGCAATTTGACTCCAAAAATACCAAGAACTGCTAAAGGGATCAATTGACTCTTGCTCTTAATATTGCTTGAAAACAATTTCCTGGATACTTTGTTGTTAAAATATAGTAAAAATAAAATAAGTAAAAGTCGAACAATTTCAATCTGCTTTGTTATGTATGTTTTGTTTATTTTATAAAAAACAAAGCAAAAAAGGTTAATTGACCCCTTTCGGTGTTATACTATTAAAGGGGTCAAAAAAAGGCGGTCCACCTGCCCTTTTCAGTGCTCCTCGCTTTCCGTGCCCTGCACATACTTACAATGGTGGGCACGGTACTTCTTAAAAGTGCCGCTGTACCGGTACTCGGTACTTTTGAATAACCTAATTTAATAGTAATGACTGAAAATCCTCTGTCGTACATTGGATTTTATTTGATATTCAAAAATTGTATTTAACGAAACAAAATAATTCTCCACGTATCTAACGGAGTGTCGCATCATAAGTATTTTTTGAAAATTAGCTATTACAGAGATAAAAATTAACGTCGTTATCAAGATGCAAGTCAGGATTAATCGATAACTTTTTTAACTATTTTAGATTAATTATATTGGCCAAATCAAAGAATTTATTAGTTGCTAGGGCTTGTCGGCAGCGTGATCGAGTGGTTAAAGCACCGCACTGATGATCAACGTGGTCTCGGTTAAAACCCACTTGCGCCATTCTGTTGTGTTCTTGGAAAAGACACTTTACGGCACTTTCTCCTGCTTGGTGGTCTTAACAAGCAGTTCTAAATTACAGTAATACCTCTACTAAATTACTAGCAGACAGCAATATCTTGGCATCTCCGGAAGCAGGTCGGGGTAATTGCTTACTCTATGTATAGCGCCTCTGTCGCTTTCCTGCGAGTCAGGAGAATAAATATAGAGATAAAGATAAAAAATAAAAAATAAAAAAAGTTTAGTGGCACAGGGTGAGTACTTTTCCAAGATGCGCACTTACGCTCAAACAAGTCAAGTAGCAATTAATTGATTAAAAAAAAACGGTAGGCTAAAACAGGGGTCGGCAACCTTTTGAACGCAGTGTGCCAGTTTATGAATAATTTTAACATTTAATAGTCTTGCGTGCCAAACATTTTTTGTGTTTGACTGTCACTGTCCACTGCCTGATTTTTATAGCAAATGACAAATTTAGTCGATTAATTTTATTAAACTAAAGAAACCGAATGCAATTACAAGAGTCATTTTTAATGAGATCCTTGTCCTTGTTTTTCCTTGCTCAACTCAGTAATATTGGGACTATATCTGGTAACTTTGAGTTGAACAAATGCTTCTGAATGATCTTCGGTAAGTCAGCTGCGATGGGAACTCAGAATAAACTTCATGTCTGAAAATATTTGTTCACGCAAATAAGTATATCCACATACAGACAGCAAAGCTATTGCCATTTTCTTCAAACGTCAAATTTTTCTGGCAAAGATTTCCAACTTGTTAAAATGCTTGTTTGTGAGTTTTCAGCTGTTTCTAGCGATTTCCGCAGGTCGTCGAATTTCGATGCCCACAATAAAGATGCTTTGAAATCGATCAGCTGCATCTGGAAGTCTTCGATATCCATCCATTCAAATGCAGATAAGTCCAAGTCTTCGCTGCCCTGGGGATTGATGAGAAAAGAAAACAATGGACCGAAACGCTGAAAATCTTGAAATCTATTGCGAAATTGAGACGTTAAATCCCTCATGTATATATTAATTTCAGTTCCATTAATTTGGTGATTAACTGAGAAAGCCTTCAAGTGTTTAAATTAGCGAAAAGTTGCAGTTTGAATGTTTCGTGTGTAGACATCCAATTTAGCTACAAAACCTTTCCATGCCTCAAAAAGACCAATCACTGTTTTTCCTGGACCCTGCAGACGAAGATTAAGTTCGTTAAGGTGCATGGTGATATCCACGAGAAACATTAGCTTTACAAGCCAATTTCTTCCTCCAGTTCAGGGTAGGCCTTTCCTTGTCATATCAAAAAGGCCTTTATCTCGACTAGACATTCGACAAGCCTTAAGAGAGCCTTACCGCGACTTAACCATCTAACACTGCAGTGCAGATGCAGATCACAATACAAACTTTCCATCTCTTCAAGCAAAGATCGAAACTGCCTGTGTGTTGTAGCAGAGCGTGCGACAAGGAAGTTTATTATTTTCGTTACGGTTGACATTACATCATTGAGAGCTGAATTTGAAATCTTCGCACAAAGGTTTTCTTGATGAACAATGCAGTGCAACTTCATAACAGGATGCCTAATTTTTTGCTCAATAAGATTAACAAATCCACGGTGTTGTCCTATCATGGCAGGTGCACCGTCTGTTGTTACCGAGAATATCTTCTTCATATCAATCCCCCTTTCTTCAAAATGCTTAGAGAAGGTATCAAGCATATCTTTTTCTGTAGTAGTGCGGTACATAGGTTTCAAGTAACACAGCTCTTCATGCACCTCACCGTCACAGCAATACCTAGCTACAACCTCTAAACGAGGATTATCGTTTATATCTATGCTTTCATCAAGAGCTACGCTAAAAACATTCGCAGTTTTTAACGCAATAGTTTGCTGCTTATTTACGTCTTTAGCTATGTCTGTGATGCGTCTCTCTATTGTCCGGGCAGAAACAGGCATATCCTGGATTCTCGAAATTATGGTGCTTTTGTTAGGTAAATCATCAAACAAGACGTCGGCACAACTGAGAAATGCCTCCTTTATAAATACTCCGTCAGTAAATGGTTTTTCATGTTGAGCAATGCACTCTGCAGCTTTGTAGCTACTTTCGGTTGTTCGATTTGCCCCAGAAATCACTTTCTTAAAAATGCTGCTTTGCTTTTCGTAGCGAGATACTGCCTTTTTCAGCGATTCGATCTTCTCTGCATCGTCCTTAAAGGATTTCTCGTGCTTCGTTTCAAAATGTCGTTTTATGCTTGATGTCCGGCAAACAATGTTTTGACAGCAGAGCGCACACACAGCTCGGTCGTCTTAAGAAACGAAACCGAAATCTGTCGCCAGGATTCTTGGAAAGACCTGACTTCTAGTTTAAGTCTCTTGCAAGCGGCCATTGAACCTGATTTCATAAGCTAAATTCTAAACGTATATTAAATTTATCAATATACTGAATTTAATACACCACGAGACACGAAGGCTATCCTTACAAACTTCTCACTGCAATGAGACAATCGGCATAGTTACCAAACAAAGACCATTATTACAAGGCATGCGACCTCAAACAAAACAAACTTAGGATCAAGAAATCACGTCATGAATAAAGTGTATATGTAAACTTACCACGATTATATAGTGCTTGGCAAAGCAAAAACACGCTCAAAACGCTGCAGCAGGTAAGAAATTTGGTGAGTATAAAATCACTTGGTGTGCCATAAAAAATCAGCTCGCGTGTCACATTTGGCACGCGTGCCAGGGGTTGCCAACCCCTGGGCTAAAACATGATGATGTAATGAGTCAACATTCCACAACGTCCTTAACAGATGTTTTTGAAATGGAGGGGGGCCTTACAACTACAATCAATTATGCTTGGTGGAAAAAATTTTTTCAAGTAGTAAAAATAGTCTTCATTTTGAATTTGTCTCGGTTTTGTCAATTTTTCTTTTCAAAATCCAAGTGATCTCTAAAAAAAAGATCTTCACTTTGAATCTGTCTTTGATTTTTTGTATTAGTGATCTCACTCCTATAATACGCTACTAGTCCTCAATAAACGATGTTTTAAAATAGATTGTTTTACATTTTATTCTGAAGTTTCACATTGAAGATTACAAATACCGCACTTTGATTTTATTATTATTTGTGTGCTTGAATGTAGGCCTAATTTTGTTTTACCATTATTAGTTTGTTAACAACAAAAGAAATTATCAAATGATTATCATTCAGTTAACAACATTTATCAAAAATTTCTTATTGCAAATGTAGGGGAGGTAAAAAACACTTTTACATTGAACAGGTGAGATAGTATGTTAAAAAGGTTGGAAACTGGGTTAGAGGATGAAAGAAGTGACACCAACTTGAACTTCATTTGAATTACTTTCAGGAACTTTTATCTTCCGGAGAGCTACCTCACTTTGTAAAAGCAATTTATTTTTCTATTGAAAAAGCTGTTGATAGTAGACTGGCGCTCTTGTGCCATTATCTAGCTTTTAACTTACAAGTAACGTCAACTTGAACACTGAAGGCAGCCTGCTGGGTGTTGAGTAAAAATTCCAGTTTCTATTTATTGCCCCACAATGGTCTTAAAATATCAATTACTTTTTTTTATCATGTAAAATGAATAGCTAAATTCTTTTTCTTTTTTTGCTACGTTCTAGATAAGCTGGCCTATTTTGGAAAACATAATTGGAGAAATTATTTGCGATAGATTTTCATATTTCAGTAAAAAATACGAAAGAAAATATACTGCTTTTGCTGGTAAACTATTGCAAATCCCAACGAAATCTATAATTTTAACAAACTGTAACTTGCAACAGAAAGCACTTTATTATAGATTATAGATGTTTGATTGGTTTACAAAATACGCTTTTAACTGTTGTCCGAGGTAGCTACAAAAAAATGCGGAAAATGCGATTTTATGACTAGACGCGTGAGCGTATAAAAATGCTCAAGTCATAAAATGCTCCCGCAGTAAGTGTTAAACCTATTCAGACCGAGATTTTGGAAAACTTTGTACAACTGAGAAAGGGGGGAAGAAAATGCCCCCTCTTTTTGCTTGCTAATATCTTGACAATTACTAGCGCTGGAAGTGTTATTCAAGGTTGCATAGAAAAAGAATTTCATACTTTTCGGATATACTAGATTCTTAAATATTACAATAAAATATTGTTTTGGATTAAAAAAGCAAGTTGAAGAAGGGTAATCAACTTTCGTAAATTGACTGAAAACGAGAGAGCGTTTTCAGAAAGTTAACAACTTTGGCGGTTTTATTGATAGTACAGTTAAAAGTAAGATTCTTTTACAGTTGAAATTTCCTGAGGAAGGTTACTGAAGTTCACAGAAAAAGAAACTCTATTTTAGCAAAATCTTATTCTATTATCAAAACGCTTGGATCTTTGCAAAATCATTAGACAACGCTTAGATCTCGGCAACAACGAATATTTATCGAAATTCACCCGATTTTTTGAACAATTTTGGAAATGAACATTTTCACACAAAAAAAGAAATACAATTCATTCCATGAAAAAATGAAATTTTAAGTCTCACATCGTACTTTTTTATGATTATTTTAAAATGTTATAATAAAAAAAATTTAGTTAAGGTTGATTGCTTTGATGAAATTAAATAGTTTTTGTTTTTGCAAGCTTTTTTTTAGTACGTTGGGCTAGCCTACATAGTAGAATATTTTATAGTCAAACTCGGGTTTTATTATTTGATAAAGAGTTTTTTGATATCTCAAATAGCTAAGACACAGTAACTTGCAGAATAAATGTAATATTAAAATTTTTAGCGCAGGAAACGATCAATCTGCGTCAGGAGTACAATAATACTTTTTGATTTAAGATTTATGAATTTTATTGTTATTGATATTCAAGATACAAATATCTTTTTATAAGCGTAGCTTCCAAACCATGTGTCCCCGACAAACAACTCTTTAATAATGCAGTTAACAAAAAAAAAAAAAAACAAATCTTCATTGTAAACAATTCCATGAAACAAAAAATGTCAGAAAAACTATGGAACGATTTCGGGCTACTTAAGAGGGAAGGTCTGTAGCAGCAAAAACAGTTAGAAGAACAGTTATTAAATTTGAACACCATGGAACAAACAGTACATAATAGAAACAAAGGAAACTCAGGAAGAAACTTCCTTAATAGGATCCAAGAAAACATTTACAGCCTGGGACAAAAGTTTAAGACCACTTGAAGTTTTTTAATCATTTCATGTTAAACCTGCCATAATGTGCACAAACCACAAACTTTTTGCAAAAACTTTTTTGTATTTAAACGAACATCTCTTATTCAAGCAAAATGCATTGTATTTTGGTAAAACAAAGAACAAAAATTTAAAAATTCTTAATAGTTGGTGTGACCGCCTTTATTTTTTATAACTTCTTGAAGGCGACGTTGCATACTACTTACAAGGTTAAGGCAATAATCCGGAGAAAGTTCATGCACCCAAACTTCTTTGATCACCTTCCGCATTTCCTCAAGACATGAAGGCTGTCTATGAGATACTTTTGTCTTCAATAAAGCCCACAAATTTTCTATGGGGTTCAGGTCAGGACTGTTCCCAGGCCAGTCAAGCACATTGATATGCTGGCTATTGAGAAATTGCTGTACAACCTTGCTTTTGTGGCAGGGAGCTCCATCATGCATAAAAATTGTGCAATTATGTATTTGCATGTGTACCACCAACTTCTCCTTAAGCAATTCGACGTATTTGGAGCCGTTCATTGTGCTTCCTGGCGGCAAAAAATAAAGACCAGCTGTCCCATTAGCTGACATGGCCCCCCAAATCATTTGATTTGGAGGGTGTTTCACTGTTGGAATGGTGAATTTCTCCTGATACCGAGCTCTAGGTGGTCTCCAAACTCGATACTTCCGAACAGAGAATTGCTTCATTGAAGATTCATCTGAGAAAAGAACATTTTTCCACATTTTTGTGTCCCAGTCAAGATGCCTTTTTGCAAACTCTAACCTCTTTTTTTTCATTGCTTCGGTTAGACGTGGTTTCTGAGCTGGTCTGTATGACTTCAGGCCAAAATCCACAGACAATCTACGCCTAATAGTCTTTTCACTCATGTTGATTCCTCTTTCCGCCATTCCTGCCTGTATTTTTTTAGCAGAGCTCATAGGAGATTGACTCACTACCTTCCTGATAAAACGGTCATCCCTGCTACTGGAAATCCTTGGACAACCTGACCTTTTGCTGTCCTTAAAAGTGTTTTCTTTTCGAAATTTTTCGATAGCATTGTGTACCGCAGTCTTGCTAACCTTCATCTGCCTTGATATTTTGCGTTCTGAGAGCTTCATTGTGCTAAGACTAACTATCTGGGTACGTTTTTCACTACTGAGAGCTGCTTTTTTGCCCATTTTTTAGCTGTCAAAATTTTGTATTTCTACAGGTAATTTATGGCTAAATGTCTGAAATTCAAATCGAAAATAATAATATATTATTTTTAAATAACAAGACCTAATTCCAAAACCTAAATATGCATTCTGACGCAACAATACTTAGTTTTGCGTGAATAAGAAGCTTTTTTACTTAAATGTGTAATATTGCAAAAGGTGGTCTTAAACTTTTGTCCCAGGCTGTAGCTAGTTAGAAATGAAATCGATCAGTTTTAGCATGAAAGCGTGAATAGTTGTGTTTGAAGCTAATCTCGCACAAAAAATTTAAAGTTACATTTATTCTGTGTGTTCCTGTATCTTAGCTATTTGAGATATGAAAAAACTCTTTTCATCAAATAATAGAAGACACTTTTTTCTTTAAGATGAGACTAAGAAGAAATCTCTATGTTTAATAATTCCTGAATAACTGCAATTTTAAAAAAAGTAAACATTTTTGTGGCCCACCCTGAATAAGAATAAAACAAGTAAGTATATCAAACTGGTGACCTTTTTTGTTTGGTCTTCAACTAAATTTATGGTACGAATTCCGGTTATCAAGAAGGTTGGTTCAAAAATAACACATTAAAATTATTAATATAAAAGTAAAGACAAAAAAGAAGATACTTTAATTTCTTCACCGATTGTGACCCGCAATAAACTTTCCGAACACATTTGGCCCATCATGGCTAAAAGGTTGAGCAGCTTTGCATCAGGTATAAATCAACCTAACATTTTCCAAGATAGTCATTATCATCAAAATAAATTTCTACCTTGAGTAATTTTGGGTTTGTTATTGATTTGACCATAACTTACGACCCCGACATTTTTTCTTTAAGATGTATTCAATTTATAGTACGAAGTTTCACATTAAATTAAAAAGATAAAATATTGGTACAACCAATCAATGATATTGCCCTCAAGCATAGCACAATATATGAAATGTCTTTTGACCTTGTTTACATAAATGTTCGATACAGTCCGCAGCGTAATCCAAAAGTAGGACAAAAGCCCTTTAAAGTTTTCAATTACCTTAAGCAAACTACAACAAACTGTATTTTTAAAATTTGACTTCTAAAATGAAATTGTGTACGACCTATTTCGATTTTTTGGTTTTTTCATTACACTCTCAGTGCAACAAAGAAAAGTAAGCTACTCTCTCTGAAATTATTTCTAACATATACTTACAGGTAAAAAAAATGAACACAGCATTATTTAGATATTGTACTGTACAGAATGTCACATATAAAAATGAAATAGTTATTCCCGCCAAGTCATTTATGCAAAATTTTATACCGGTGCGTGATGTCGTAACATAATTTCCACTGCTTGTTCTCGTAACAAACAAAAAATATAGAAAAAAAATGAAACAGGGATCTTTTAGCTCTGCTACATTTGTTGTGTCATCTGCTTGAATAAAAAAGTCAAATAATTTTTGTTAGTGAGTTTTCTATTAAGTTTAATATTAACAATTAAAAATGTTTGTGCTATTTTTTGTGTCAATCAGAATCTTATTAGTTGAATTCATTTCAGTAATCTCTTTTCATTCTGTTGAAATTTTTCAAAAATTGAAGTTTGTGTAAAGTTTCAAGAACAAAACAGATATTGGATATATATGAAAAGGTCAAATAACAGAGACCGACGCTGTGGTATAAAAAAGGATACAAGTAATTAGATAAAGTAAAACTTCAAGCGCATAAGCAATTAACGACCTTTCTTCAATTTAATCAAAACAAAACCTGATATTTGAACCAATAAGTTATAGCAACATTTTTTAAACCACTTTTAAGTTTTGTGTTTTTCTATGCACTTTAATAACATGATTGAGAATAATTGAAAGATATAAGCCAAAATAAGCTTCATTCACAAACCCATCATTCGTTTTCAAAATTTAAAATATTTATTGATTTTTATCGTATTTAGCCTCTATTTATCCTTCTGACACGTTCAAGACGTTATACTTAGGAAAACCTTTAAGCAATACCGTACACCTGCTTATTCAATGCTATATATGCGGCCCCGCAAGAATTTTTATTTATTTTTATTTTTTAAATTTTTTTCTCTATATTTATCCTCCTGACTCGCAGGAAAGCGCCGGAGGCGCCATACATAGGGCAAGCAGTTACACCGACCTGCTTCCGGAGATGCCAAGATATTGCAGTCCGCTTGAAATTTTAATGGAGATATGAATGATATTTAGAACTGCTTGCCGAGACCACCAAGCAGGGAAAGTGCCGTCAAATGTCTTTCCCAAGGACACAGCAGAATGGCGCGAGTAGGTTTTGAGTAGGTTTTGAGATTGTGTCGATCACGATCCCAGCGCTTTAACTACTCGACCACGCTACCAACAGCAACCAGAAGATCTAACAGATAATTGCTTTCAGAGATGCCAAGATATTACAGTGAGTTGAAATTTTTAATTTAGATTTTTAATGTTTATTTGAGACATAAGTAAAATACTAGTCTACCCAAACTGCCCTACTAGCCTGAGTAAGCTAAGCCTAAACAAATAGTACTAAAGTGGCTATTGGCAATGAAGTGCGTAAAATGTTTCTGAATTTGACGCAACTTAAAACTAACGATTAACTAATATCGGAAAGACGGGAAAAGTGCTGGTAAACACTTAAGTATAACAAATGTAAATCCGTGTGACACTATTGTAAATTCAGAAACATTTTTGAAGCTGCAGTCAATACGAAGAACAAAAACATGTTGCAATGCTTGCAAAAAAACTTCCACATAACCTTAAAACTTATGCAATGGAATCATCGTTCTTGAAGCGGCTGTAATGCTGCATGACACTGATATGGAGTTTGCAATTATTAAATCAGCTCACAAAGCCAAAAAATGCGCAAGTACCGCGGTACTTTATAAAAAAAATACTTTAATGTAATTTCATCTTTTGGTGTGACCCTTTCCTAAACTCGAAAAAATAAGAGATGAAAAACTCGAATTTGCAAAGTTTTTTAAGTTTAAACGAGAAGTTGAATAATAAAAATCTATTGAGTTTCCGGCGGTAGGCCTACTTAGCAAGTGACAAAGGCGCGTTTCAGTGATCAAAAAAACTTGGTTCGGACAAACTTTTCTGCACGTCGACTACAGAAAAAATATTTTATCAATCCTCTAATCAAGTACACACTATTAATTATTTAACTAGAATATTTACTTTTGTTTATCTTCACTTTCACGCAACTATGCTTTTTTTACATTATAGTGAGAGGAAGCAAGTACTGTAAAGACTAAAAAAAGGTTTTTACATTGACAGCTATGCAATTTTGAAAATTTTTTCACTGATACTTTTAATACTGGAGTAAATTGTAATTTTTGTTTATCAAACCCCATTCGAGCTCTTAGATGTTTCAATTGACCACTTGAAAGAACACTGGTCTAAACAATAAACTTGTTCATCAACATAGCGCACGACTAGACAATATTCATTGGTGAGACAAAATATTTCGGAAAAGATTAATAAAAAATTTAGTATTAGTATGTTAACTTCTTTCCGGAATAATAACTATTTAAATGTTTAAAGTAGACATGTCATTTGTATGCACAGAAGTTTACAATTGTTTTTTATTTTTTCACTTGGGCTATTATAGGCATCTTCGGATATCATTTTTTTGTGTCCTTGGTAAAAACACTTTACAGCACTTTTTTTTGCTTGGAAATCTTGGCAAGCAGTTCTAATTTCCGCCGTATTTCTATATAAAAAAAACTATATGCCAAATAAAATAATTCAACTCGTTAGAAATATCTTGCAGGGGTGATTATTTGACCGTTGCCTTAAATTTAACGGCTGCGAAGTTGTCACCCAAATCAGGAGAATAAATAAAAATGATAAACGACTGATTTTCGCCCACTTTCTGTATCTTCTGATTTATATATTTCTTTCTTTATATCAATCCACAATTTGTGCCGCTCTATGCAAATAAAACTTAAACAGCAATAGATAGTGAAACTATGAACTCCAAAGATTCTGCTTGTAAATAGATTTGAAACGACTGTTTCTGCTTATTATCTTTAAAGTTGCTTGACACGACTGTTTCTGCTAGTAATCGATGTGCAACAGAACTTATATAAAACGACTCGAGTTCTTTTTTCTTTTTTTCAAACTAAGATCTGACGTTACCGTCACGGTTGAATGTGGCTCATAGATTGGTGCAAGACGTCAGAACTTGCAAATGTGAAAAAACAAAATTAATTAAACTTCTGGCGTCCACCAATTAATAATACCGTGGATCGTTTATTGGATAGAAGAAAAACTTATGAATTAATCTTTTAAATTAACGACAATATTAAGCAAAAAAGATTAACAGACCTAAAAAAAAACCTAGGATTAAAAAATTCAATCAAAAAGCAAATGTCACAATTTAAAAGTAAATAGATTTTTCAGTGTTTTTAAATATTAATTTTATGATAAACAATCGGTAATATACAGGGTGCGGCGTAAGTAACGTCCTTTTTATACCCGTAAGTAACGCCTATATTTTCATATAACAATGCTTAAAAACTTTTCAACAAGTTATTGTCAATTTATGTTCAATAAAAGTTACGCATGAAAACTTTTATAAATATTTTTAAATACAAAAAGGAATACAAAAAAGGCGTTACTTGCGCCGCATCCTAGAATCGGTTGAAATATTGATATTATTTTAATTATTGAATAGTCTTATTGGAACAAGGTGGTGGATTGTCATTGTATAATGACTTGGACTCAACTAGATTTCTCAAGTCCACTATGGATTCGAAATTGATGCTGGTTCAAATAAATATGACTCAATTGAAAAACTTTTGATAACCATGCTTATGAAGAAAACCTGCAACAGATCAATAAGGATTATACTTTAAAATATTTGAAGTCTTTACTTCACGTTAGAGCTAAAAAAAAAGATTTAAAATTGAACAAAGATCACAAAAGGTCTTCGCTTTAAAATTACCAAAAACATTAAACTCGTGAAGTTTGCCATGAGTTTGATGCCGAAATGACTCCAACTTTGATGGACTTCGAATCGAATCAAGATCTTCAAATGTTTGACTCGTTACAACTTTGTTCTGGAGTACAACCTGATCGCAACAACAGTTTAGATAATATTATTTACACTTGGTGGTCATTTCAATTTAATTAATTTTTTTATTTAAGTTTTAATTACATTGAGGAAGCATGTGATTGGCCGTAGTTTGATGAATATTGGCTTAAATCAAGCACGTCACCAAGTGCACCGATTTCTACCCCTGTTGTGTTTTCCGATTATTCTTCATTATTATTTATAGGTGATAAAAGGGGTCCTTTATAAAATATCGAACAAAGCTTCTTTAAAAAATTTTTTGGAGTTCGAAAGTTGAGAGAAGAATAAATTTTTGTCTTTAAAATTTATGTATCAAGAAATTTAATTAAATTACAAAAGCCACGCAGAGAACTTTTATTAAAAAATCTAAACAGTCTGTTTCGCCTTTACGGCTTATCAGGAAGTGACTGCTTCCGAAGATCACACGATATTGCTGTCCGATTGAGTTTTTTATTTTGGTTTTTCAGTTTTAGAGAAATATGACTGAAATTAGAACTGCTTGCCAAGACCACCAAGCAGGGGAAGTGCCATAAAGTGTCTTTCCCAAGGACACAAACGAATGGCGCGTGTAGGTTTTGAACCGAGACCGTGTCGATCACAATCACACCGCTCTAACCACTTGACCATATTGCCCACATCTTTCGCTTCTGGGTTCTCGCATCTTTTGATTTTTTATGACAAAAATATAAAATTTTATAAAGATTGCTTTTATGAATAGAATAAGCTTGTATTGCACCATTAAGTTCATCAAACAATATTGTTATAGATAAATAATCTTATGGATAAAGGAAAATGGAGAGAATTTTTTCAGAGTGTAATTACGTTGTCATGGCTTTCAGCAACAAAATCTTCTTTTTCCTGGTCAACGTAAAGATTCGAGCTCAAACAACCAGGACAACATTTTTGAAATATTGAAACTTACAGCAAATTATAATCTTTGTCTACGATCGGCAAAGTTACAAGTCAAAGAAACTGCTCTTTACAGAAGGATTAACCGTATTAATATGTCAAGTTGAAATGTCAATCTCCGGTGCAATCATTAATTTTCTGTATCTATAAACGTCGGCATAAGCCATAAAAATAAGTAAAGATTTTATTAATACCAAATACTATCTTTTATTAATAAAAAATTAAATAACGTTGTATTTTGTTTTTTAGCAATGAAGTTGTTTATAAATAGATAAAAAAACAAAGTTAAAAATCATTGGTCTAATCTAAATTATCTTTTTCGTGTTGAATACCAGTTTGATACTTGTCATGCTAAATAACAAATTTAGTCGCAGGCTACTCACAGTCCGGGCAACGAGAAACCAATTTCCATGAAGAAATATCCAAAATGACTAGCAAAATAAGAAAGTGAAAATTTATTTCTGGATTGATAATTTTCAGAAATACAACATTTGGTCAACATAGCCCGTCAGAAAATGAAGAACTTGGCTTCTTTGCGTCAACCTTTTTAAAGGTATTCGTTATATAATTTTTGTTTCTTACCCACAATGCCGTTTGAAGTGTATTACTTTACATTGGAACTTGTTTTTATCGGTCACCGCAAACTGTCAAACATATTATACGATATTACAAAATCTAATTCTGCTCTTTTACCAGGCGCATGAAGATTATTTTTAGCATCATCATTATTATCATCATCATTTCTGTTGATTACTTTGATTTGAAGGCAAAGTCGGTGGCAGTAAACTTAAAGTCAATCAATAACAGATTAACCGGATCTGCTTTGGGAAATGACAAGATGTTGTTGTCCTATAAAGAGCTTTATATTTTTTTGGACTTTAGCAATATGACTAAAATTAAGAGCTTCTTGCTAAGGCCATCAAGCAGCGAAAAGTGCCGTATAGTCTCTTCTAAGAATCCAACAGAATGACAAGAGTAAAAATTTTGTCGATAGCTTTCGACAACAATACGTATTTTACTTTCAGTTTTATCAGTCTATGGTTCTAGTTTTCGATTAGAAACTATTCGTGATGATTTTTATCATGTTTTTTGCTGTATACAAATGCCTAGTCTTCACTTGGCCATATTTGGTGCATACGTTTGCCATATGTTTTTTTTTTATTGAAATTCCTAGGACCAGTGTATATAATCGTCGTACGAAATTTAATAAATCAACAAAGAACTCGAGCGTATACGACCGATAAAAGGTAGGTGTAAAGGTTGATTTAAACTAAAACAGAACGCGGAAAAAGTAAAGCATGTGGCGGAAAGCGTAAAAAATACAAAGCAAAAAGAGCGTTTAAACAAAAGCAAAAAGCGCAAAAAAATTCTCAAAGCACAAAATTTTTCGTGTATTACGTAAAACGATTGAAGTTATAATATTTCAACTTTTGACTTTAAGCGAAAAGCGGAATTTTTCGTTACACTTTCAAGAATTCCGCTTTCCGCTTGCTTTTCTTGCGACCACTTTTAGTCTGAACCGATCTTAACCAGTTCTAATGATTATTATTTTTGTCATTATAAAAAAATTTTATATTTGTACCAAGAAGCAGTTCTTTGATAGTTGTGCCCAAAGCACTATCAAGTCTTAAACCAAATGAGTTTTTGGTTTGTGTTAAACTATGAAGTTTTTCAAAGTTTATACCTGTATTATTACTTAATTTGCTAGATTGCATATTTTTGGGTCGACAAGTTTGTAAAAATTTGCAAAATATAAAATACAATATTTGATAATAACTTACTTTTTTTCTTTTTAATGATGTTCGGTTGTTGATTGCAAGAATAAAGAAAAATCATATCGTTGTTTTACAAGACGAAATATATTCTTGTTTACTTCCAGCAGAACATGTTCAGAAGGTTCTTGCCATCGCTTTGCTTATATAGTTTTTGCTTAAAGAAATTATTATACTTGTGTATGGTTTTTCGTATACGCCGAAAGCGTGGTTGCAGCATGCTCGGCTTATGCTTTTATTTTGTCAATTGTGCTACACTTCCCATAATATTTATTGTGTAAAATTTTGTGCCATGGCGTTTCTGTGTCCCAGGGCGATTATTTGGATATTCGGTCATGCTCACTATATATAGTGACGTGGCTGTACCACTCAAGAAACAGGCAACGAAATTACGCATAACGTGAGAGAGAGATCTGTTTATTTGCATAAAATCTTTTCAATAAATTACTGCTTAAAACACAAAAAAAGAACAATAATTTTACATTTTGAAATTAAAACAAACTGATAATAAGCCATATATATCAAATCAAAGAGCACTATTAAAGATGTGATGCAGGGGTAGGAAGGGACAAAAGTCATTTAATCACTACCCCCAGCTTATTTAAAAGTTTCATTACAAGCAATTTAATAAATTAAGTTTTTGGTATGTAAAATTGATTATTAACTTAGAAAAACATTAGCATAAGACATTTTACATCATAAATTAAAATAAAATTATAAATCAATTTACAAACATGATGAAAACAAAACAAACAACAAGAAAAACAAAGGCCGCATACATGTAGATAAAATTAAACGACAGAAAATAACTCGGCATAAATTCGATTTGAAATAAAAGCAAATAGTGTAAAAAACGACAGCACGACGATGGAAAAAAAAACAAAACAAAAAACAAACAATCAAACCGGCAGTAAAAGGACAAAAAAAAAAAACCAAAAAACAAAAGCTTATAAGATTAAATTAAACAACAGAAATAGATCTTACCATAAATTAAATTGAAAATAAAGGTAGTAGCATAAAACAAACAACATAACAGATTTCAGAGTAGATACAAATAGCACAAATCTAACAGCACAATAATGAAAAGGAGCATAAAAAAACAAAGAAAAGTACAAAAACAAAACAAAACAAAGGCCAATAAGATTAAATCAAACAACAGAATAGGTCTCAATATAAAATTTATTGAAATAAGACAGTTAGCATAAAACAAAAAACAATAGATTTCAGCAGGCAATTAAGGATTAAAGAGGTGCACAAAGAGCAATACAAAACATAATATTTCTTAAAGTAAAACCTTAAAGACGTTAAATTAATATGCATTATGCATGTAGTTCATTTTGCGCGGTAGTTCATTCAGATAGCGCTACTCTGAAACAAAGACGTTGTTTTTATCATAATTAACTAATAAATTCAGTTTGAGTAAGTAAGATTTAACTTTGGTTTAATACAACGAGCATAGGTTATTGTTGGTTTGGTGTGCTTATCACACAACCTACCTGCCAACAAATCAACGCAACTATCTTGCTTACGTTAGCTTTTGTGTATTATTTGTAAACACATCATGATGGATTTTTAGACCGCTAGAGTAGTAGCAAATGTACCAAAAACAGCTTTACTTTAATCAATCGCAACTGATTAATTATTTCGCTATTTTATAACTAATGTCAATCGCTAACTTGTAATCCATCATTATACAAAATTTCAACAAATTCTGGACAATAGCTCGCTTGAAAATTAAATTTTACATGCGACAAGTGTTCTAATGCGCAGTATAACGTGAATATTTTTTAATAATTAGTTAAAGTAAATCAGACTTCTATTTCAAATTAAAAAGTACTCGAAAAAATAAAGGGTGTTGATGATTAAAGTAGTATAAGTGTTACCAAAAAACTCAGGTGAACAAAAAACAAAATTATGCTTTCATGAAAAAAAACTGCATCGATTTAATTATAGATATATTGGTTGTGAAGTCTAATGCAAATAACTATCAATGTGAAAACGGAATTTTTAATTTCGGTTTTTTTAGTGCCTATATTTTGATATAACAATTGCACCGAGTTGAATTTGAAGAAACAAAATAAAAGAACAGGTACTTCTTAAAAAGCAAAACGCTAACCAATTAAAAAACTTTTTATACAGTAGCAGGAAAAATGTATATGGGAGAGTGTATGTGTTGCAGCAAATATAAACAACAATGCAATTTATGGATAAGTAATGAATAAATGCAATTTAGTTGCAACAAATCTGATGAAACGAAATATTTGTTTTGGTCTTAAATACAGTTTACATTTAAACTGAAAACAAAGAAGCGGAACAGAAAACTGGCATAAGCAATAAATCTTACACTTTTGTTGGTCGTGTAGAAATGTTATAAAACAAACAAATCATCAGCAAATATCCCAACAACTTAACAATTAAACAACCCAAACACACGCTTCTAATTTTGAACAGAACATTACGATAGTTCCCGTTAAAAAGAAATAAAAAGAATTACGAGAAGTGAGAAGAAAGCCTAGTCCAAAACTCTTTACAAATTTAAATCTTCAACCGTTTATGTTAAACAATGCTTGAATTATCGACTTAATAAGATACATTTGAAAGTAGACAAGGTCTAACCCAAAGTTTCTCAAAGGGGCCGCGTGCAGAAGCTTGTTTTTCAGTCTTAACTTGATTTTTGAAACAACAATGAAGAAATCAAAAACAGATTTAAAGTGATTTCTTTTTTTTTTGGTCTTTACTTGACTTTTGGGGCAATATTCTAAGCTGGGGGCCACAGGTGTTGAGAGTCTCTAAAAAGGGACCACAAACTATGAAAGTTTGAGATCCACTAGCCTAACCAATGTAACAATTAAAATTGGACATTTTTACCTTAACATTTTTGGTTTATAATGCGGCAATTAGAGTTTAGATGACGACGTTGAGCAGTAATAGGCTGACGATGTACCGTTTGTTTTTAATCTGGTTATATGAGGCTAAATTGAACTCTTAACTGTAAACTACTGTAGAATCTCTGGTTGTGAATAGAGGCTAAAGACTGAACGTTCAATTATCTGCTATTTCATAATTCAGTCAAATCTCCTAGTAACAAACGTCAAAGTGCCGTGTTTAACGTTAGGTCCAAACGTATATGTCATAGACATAATCCAATTGTGGCTATTTTATTCCTGGATTAAAGTTATACAATGTTTCAAATCGCAGTCGCTCACATCATATCCATATAAAATCGTTTTGTATTAAATCGGTAACAAGAGAAATGATAAACAGCAACTATTTTTCTCAGACGACTTTAGGTGTTCCGCAAAAACGCAAACGTAAAAATGAGAGACTACAGACAAGGCTAAGTCAGGAAAACAAGTAGAAATTCCGGCAAAAATATTGCTAGATGTTTTTCTTATTAGCACAACTACATGTTCATAGACTGGAAAGGTTTTTCTGATCTCAAGTTGACTGTATATTCTATTAAATAATTTTGTAGCTTATTTATCAGCGTGTTGGACTTTAACACTAAAATGGCAGCGGTGTCGAAATCGACACCAAGCGAATTATGAATAAGATTTTCAGAGGGTTTATATGAGTTTATTTATATGAAATTCTTTGACAATTATTTTTTTCACAATATTTATGTGTTTCACTTCGTGGTTGCGACTTCTCAATAAGATGATTAAATTGTAGATAATTTTACCTTTGTTGGCCGAGGTGTCAATTTCGACACCTGTTACGGCAAGTATCACTTAAGTTTTGAACCCGGGTTTGTTTCTGCCTTTAATTTACTTCTATTTTTGTTTGGCACTGATTTGACCTGCTTCATTATTTCACGGCGCTGGCTTACTTAATTTCTGCTACCTTTAATTTAAACACAATACACAAATATAACACGAGAAACTCAAAGAACTCCAATTAGTATGTTCATTCGATCCGGACAAACTTAGGAAAATCTTCAATCATGTTTGCAGGGCCACAAGTGTGGCAAAATGTTCCAAATAAAATTAAGAACTATTCAAAACATACATTTAAGAAAGCCCATACAAAATTTTTACTTCAATCTTATAAATAGAAAAAAAAGAATAATAAGAAAGAAGGAAACAAACATGTTCGGATTCAGTTAATACTTAATTATTACTTTGTAAAACAAAACAAAAAAAAAGAATTTATTTATTTATTTTTTTAAATTATTATATTATATTGATAACTATGTGTTGCTGATTGTACATATTTGTTGTCTCTGCTGTTTTATTAGTTGTTAACTATGTATTGCTGATTGTACATATTTGTTGTCTCTGTTTTTTGTTTTTTTTGTGGGTATTTCTTTTTTTTGCTGTTAGTTTTCTCTGTAATTTTCTTTTGGGTACTCGATTGTTAATTTTTTTTCCTCTGCAAAATGTTGTTCATCTGTGTTTAATAATCTTTCAGTGAAATTTAAATTATTTCTAGTAATGTTTTTTTTATTCTTTAAATTTTTTTATGGGGTGGCAGCAGACTTAGATGACCTGATGGTCTTTCGCTGTCTCCTCGTCAAGTGACTGGTTGGTTAATTACTACATTTTTTTTAAATAGTATTCTGTAAACTATCTTGTCATTCATATGGATTTATTTGGATCTTACATATAATTTTGAATAATGTACCAGTATTACTTGACGAATAATAAACTGAATTGAACTAAACTGAACTTGAGCTGCGTTTTTCTCCACGAGGGCTGTAAACTGTAAAAAGACTGGGCAGTTAGCTTTTCAGCATTTGAGTGACGGTGGTCGAATTGCTGTTGGAAATACTGCTGGATGTCGTTAAAGGTGATGTTGGAGCTTTTAAACTGTTTGAGACGCTGTTTGGGTATATACTGTTCTAAACTGTTGATTTTTGTCGGTCTGCTCTTCGTGACAGTCTATAGTTGATAAGTGTTTATAATTGTTTCTTTACGCATTAGTTGTTAGTGTTTTACGTTTATTTATAGAAAACCGTCCGTCCAATTTCGTCCGTCCAATTTCATCCATCTTATTTTGTCCGTCCTATTTCGCATCGTTTTATATCTCATTAATACAAAATTAAATTGAATCAAAACAAGGACGCGTAAATTTTCGAGACAGCCACCCGGAGTTTGACCATGAGGAACTTCCTGTAACAAGACCTCTTCCTTTTATCGCAATTTTCGTACGAGAAATTAGGTCATTCAAATAAATCTTGTTGAAATCATTGCAGAAACTATCTCAGAACAAAGGAATTGCAGCGTTTTTGTTAATCTTTTGTTTAACACTTCTTTCTTATCTTATATCCAGCTGAGATAATTCGAAATGCCAACTTACAGACAGTTCCAGGTCATTAGAACAAAAGATGCCGCTTTTCAAAATTATTACAGGTAAATAAGCTTGAAACTAGTGAGAGTTTTCATTATTAAAACTCATTTGCCAACTTCGCACGCCGGGCGTGCAAGAGCCTCAAATGTTTTCAAGTCAACGCCGGGAATGGCATTTTGTTTAAGAAGACAGGCTTCGAAGTCCCCGTATATGGCTTGGAAACTATTCATAGATGAATCAATATTTCGTCAGGTTCAAAACTATACGGTTATTGAAGCAAGAAAGCAGAATTCGCAGTGGGGCGTCAGTTCAGATTTACTTGAAGCATTTATAGCTTTGCAATATGCAAGGGGTATTTATGGAAAAAGACACTTTTTGGAATCCTGTGGAATGAAAGGTATGGGCCAAACATTTTTCGTGAAACAATGCCTCGAAATACGTTTAAGTCTATTTTGCGCTTTCTCAAATTTGATGACAAATCTACCAGAAGAGGACGACTAGACACAGATAAGTTTACGCACATTAGGGAGATTTTTGAAAAATTTTCAATTAATTGTGCTACAAAATATACACCGACGTTTAGCCTTACTATCGATGAGCAATTCATGCCAATGAAAAATCATTGTTCATTCATCGTATACATGCCGAATAAATCGGACAAATTCGGGAAAAAGTTTTGGCTTTTGGTTGAAGTAGAGAGCAAATACGTGGTCAACCTGCTACCTTATTTGGGAGCACAGGAGAAAGAGAGTAGTCAAGGAGTCCTTTTAGCCCAACATGCCGTACCGCGACTCGTTTCTCCTGTGAAGTTCAAAGGATACAACATCACTACTGACAAATTTTTCACAAGCGTAGCTTTAGCTGAAAAATTTGAAGCTATTGCAACTACTGTTGTAGGAATTGTTAGAGCAAACAGCAAAGACAACACAAAAGCCATGACAGCTCCTGTAAAAGGTGGCACAAATAAATCAACATTCTACTATAATGACAAGCATCACTGTTTGTTTGTAAATTATCAATGTAAGATAAAGAAAAGTGTGTGCCTTTTCGCAACAATCCACAATTCCCCTTCCATTGATGATTCAGCAAAAAACTAACGGGACGTCATCTTGTTTTATAACAAAAATAAGGTTGGTGTAGATGTAGTCGACCAAATGGTCAGAAAGTATTCAACCCACTGTGCTTCAAGGCGGTGGCCAGTTGCTGTGTGGTGCAATATACTGAAAATTGCCGCACTGAATGCTTAAATTTTGTGTAAGAAGGCAACTGGAAAGACAATTTCACGAAAAAATTTTATACTTCAACTTATTAAAGAACTGAGAGCACAGTACGTTTGACGGAACACCGAAGAAAGCATGGCCAATAACAGAAAACTGCAAAGTCACATGGGGCCTAAAAAAAGACGAAACTGCACAAAAAACAGGGTGCACTAACGCAACTGTGACAATTTGCAGAGCATGTAAAAGTACTACCTGCGGAAAGTGTGCAATTGAAAACAACCGAGAAATTTTGGTGATGTGCAAACAATGCCAGGCAAATCAGCAGTGATAACTTTTTGCAGTGTGCATATGATTATTCCTGATTATACTTGTACTGAGTGTTTTTGTGATTTCTGATGTAATTGTTTTTCCGCGTGTTGCTTTCATACATTGCAAGTTGAAACTGTGTAGAAAAACTTCTGCTTCAATAAATTTGTCAAGCGGTGTCGAAACCGACACCACGGCCAACAAATTTCCATAAATATACGAGAAACAAAGAGAAACTTACATAACAATTATTTAAAATTAAAAGACATATATTTAAAAATTTCTTTAATTAATCACGTGAGAACACAACAAAGAAATGACCAAAGCAGCAGCTTGAATCAAAGTAAATTAATTACGATGAATTCGTGAATCACAAAGATGTGTATCATAAATCATGAAAATGTAAACCTTACAAAAATGAATCATGCTCAATAATGTTAGAGTCGGGTATCGCGTATTTTTTCTGATTCACACTGTCGAGAAACACGTCAACATAAGCGTGGAACCGGAAATCAGTCAGCTATTTTTGACGCAAAAGCGCGGGAATAATGATGACTTGCTTTTAAAATATAAATACATCTACTTCAATGAAGCAAAGCGCATGAAGTTGCTTTAATTTAAAATAAAAGTAAGCATTAGTAGATCGAGAGTGAGAGATATTTAGGATTTCATCAAAAAGGTGGCACAAGCTTATACAAACATAAATGTAACCATCTAAACACCAAAGTTTGTGAAACTTTAATAATAATGTCAACTGTAAAGACCTTATATATTTACCGAATATAAAAAACATTAAAAACAAATCAATTATATTGAGGTTCTTGTATACCTTAGAAAACATGGGAAAACGATAAAAAGCGGGTGAATGGATAAATCCCTATAAAATCACGATTTGCTGTGTCGCAACATAACTAAAAAAATCTGGACTGGTTTCCTCTTTCTTTATACCGAAAGTCAAAAAATTACTATATTAAAAAAGCGTGAACCTTTCTTGAAAACCGTAACTTGGACTCAAAGCAAGCAGCTTTCTAAAAGCCAAGACTTTTTAAAATCCAAATAGCTTTCATTAACCTATAGAGCTGTTTCTGAAACTCCGAGACAATTTACATTGCAAATACAATTGATTGAGCAACTGCTTTTAATTTACTATTTTAATTCTTTGTTTAAGAACGAATTAATACTTCAAATACAAAAAAATAAAAAAAAGATGTAATATGCTTCTTACAACTGACAGAAAGTTGGAGGGCAATTGTAGATAGAAAATAACTGAGCATTATTCTTTTTTAAATAAAATCAATAATGTTACCAATCTTCAGAGAACTTTGTACACAAATGGAAAATCAACATTGAAAAAACTAATTATTCAATCAAATTTCATGCCTTTATTTTGTTATAGTGTAAAATCTTAACGAACGATTTACGGTTAACGATGAATTTGTAATCAATGTCTTCATAGAAACAAAAGATGAATTAAAAATTCAATGTATTTGGCTGCTTGTTATTATAAAATGAGCAGTCTAATTGTAGTGAAGACGTTTACCGATTTTGCTTAGTAAAAGAACGCAACTTTATCTCGGAATTTTGCCTGCCAACGATCATAATAAATATAAAAGTTTAAAAAGTTATAGTTACAAGCAAAACTTACCTTAATGTCTGTTGTATTTCTTCAAAATAAGGACGGAAGCAAGGGTCATACGAGCAGCACTTTAGCATTAGCTCATAGTGATTCAAAGACCAAATTATAAATTCAAATTTTTGGTAATGAAGAGAATAAATTTAAATTTTGGTGGAAACACTACTTATAAATTCAAATTTGTTGTTAATGAAGGAAAGACTCAATCCGCTCCCCGTCGAAAGGTGCCGGCGTGTTCAACAATAAAAACGGAATTCAATAACTAGAACCGTCCTTGAAATGCTGAACTTGTCTAAATAAGATGAGCGAAATCCCTCCAAGTTAAAACCACCCTTGCTTAAATATGCGTAACTCTATGACGCCCGATGCAAAAAATTATAGTTGCATCTTAAAAGAGGAGAGAATTTATTTTTTATCTGCGGTTTGCACACACGCAGTCAATACTATATAGCAAAAATTAATAATACAATGGTTACCTGACTATTCAGCAAACACGGTCACCGTTCTCTGAGCCAAATTCTAGTTACTGTCTCATAAGAGCTCTCACTCTATTTATAATAAATCCGAATTGGGCCACGTGGCCGACGACAAAATTAACAGTAAAATTCGATTTTATGCTCTTATACAAGTTACTGCCAAAACGAGGTCACATTGGGATTAATTAAATTAGGACGATGTATTTAGGTTATTTTAGAAAATGCAGTTAATTTAAAATCTATAAATTGATTGATCTGTTAAAGGCGTCAATTTTATCACATTTCCTCGCTGTTGGCAGCTCATTGCATTTCTAATAGGTCACAGAAAATTAATCTAATTTTTTAATAGGTCATAAAAATTCACAAAGAAGCAATTTGCATTACGTAACACATAGTTTTTATAAGATACGAGTATTAAAACATAATATTCAACATTATTTGATATTCGATAACAATCAATATTTGATATTGTAATTTTTATAACATATTACAACATAATATTCAAACAACTTAATTCTTTATATTCTATTTTACAACTCTCGTCATAATTCGACGTCACCAGTGTATCGGCCAATGATTTCACTCTGACCTTTGTGACGTCACAGTTTCCAATCATAACCTCATCAATTAGATGAATACATTTGGAGAAGGCAATGACTTTCTCGTCCCCAATATTGTTTTCACCAAGATTAAATACTTTAATCTATAAAATATTAATGATTAATAGATGACAGTTTTAGAAAATAGAAAAACTATTTTTATGTTAAATCATGAAATTATATTTAATTGTTCATTGTATTAATTAATCAAATGTTTATACAAAAACAATCAAGTTAAAAAATATTTAAGTTAACAGTGAAGTGACACAAATATAACCAGTTGATAAATTTAATCAATTTATGTTTAATATTTTATTATAGCTATTAAAAATGTTTAAACAATTAATTAAAAGATACTATAATTTTTATAACATATTACAACATAATATTAAACCAACTTTATTCTTTAAATTCTATTTTACAACTCACAAGATAAATTCAACGTCACCAATGCATCGGCCAACAATTTCATACTCATCCTTCTGACGTCCCAACTTCTAATCTCAACCTCATCAATTAGATGAATATATTCGGAGCGCAATCACCCCCTCGTACCAGATCTTGTTCCAATCAAGATCTAATATTTTGATCTATAAAATATTAATGATTAATGGTTGACAAGTTATAAAATAGAAAATTATTTTGATGATAATCATGAAATTATATTTAATTGTTTATTGTAATAAGTAATTAAATATTTTTATGACAACAATCAAGTTAAAAAATATTTTAATTAGTAGTTAAATGACACAAATATAACCAGTTAAAAACAGGAATTAATCAAGGCTTTATATTTTATAAAAATCTTAACCAAACCAAGAGTTTAAACAAACAAGATAATATTAGCAACATAATATTCAATCGACTTAAAACAATATTGTTATAATCAACAAACTTGATTTTGTTAAACTAAATATTTGCTTGTGTAAAAATAAATAACATCACAATAATTTAAAACAAAAATGTAAACTTTGTTATTTGAATTAAAACCAAGACACTTTTTGCAACTAAACGAAATTTAGAGTGAGCCATAGAACTTCTAATCAACATAAGTTGTTGCCAATTAATCAAACAAAGCAAAATATAAAACAGAGCAAGTTGTTGTTCTCTAAAAGGCGCCAAAAACAAAAACTAGCAAGAAGCAAAAGGTCAAATTTCACTGATGAAACCCATCATTGCCAAGCACAGAATTCCCGCTTTTATTACAACCATGAGCAAGCAACATCAAACATAAAATTGCTATGGAAAGCAGCCATATTGGATTTAGCATTTCTCAATTTATTTATTTACATTTTCAAATCAAGAAAAAACAAGACAAAACGAAACAAACGTTTTCGGCTAACTTAAGCCCTCGTCAGGTTTGTAATGAGTAACATTACTTCAATTTGAACAGAGATATAAATATTATAAATGCTGATTAAATAATAATTATTATAAAATTATCTAGTCATCATTTACAATATTTTTGTTGAGGGTTGCGAAATATTCTGTTTGAAAAAATCATTTAAACAAGGTAATACGATGTTTAGTTGTAGGCTACAATACACAAAAGTTCTTTAAAAACTTAGAATGCACAATTTATTCATTCACTGCAACATAGGGTGGTGAATGAATTGGGACGTTCGTTAAAAGTAGGGTTGCCATATCTGAAAAGCAGAATACCGGTCAGGCATAGGCGGTCCAGTAAAAAACAGTTTTTAGGGAACAAACAAATTTGTTTGAGATTCTCGGATTTTCCTGTTTTCGTCCTAAAAATAAGGTGTTCTTCAGAAAAAAAAAGGACTTCACTTGAAAGCCGTCTCTGATTTCCCAATTTTGGTCCCAAAATTGTAGTGTTTTCTAAAGAAAAAGTCTTCACTTGAACGTAGCTACAATTTTTCAGTTTTCTTCCCAAAATCATAGTGTTTTCTAAAAAAAGAAAATAAAAAAGTTCTTCATTGAAAATTGGAAATACATAACGGGACAATAAAAAAAACAAAGCATATTGGTTTACTGGGTGGGACGCCGGGACAAGGCCTAAAAAGCTGGACTGTCCCGGCTGAAACGGGACACATGGCCACCCTAGTGCAACACAGCAGTTTTCGCGTTTTAGCATTTGATCTAGCTCAGGGGTACGTGTAACCCCTGGGGGGTACGAAGCACCAAACCATGAGCTACGAGATGCGGTGTTAAATTGAAAACTGCTTTGGGCTTAAGTCATCGCGATCGTTTAAAATCTTTATTATTATTATTATTTTTATTGCTAGCTCACTTATTGCATCATGATTTCTGAAAAATGCTGTGTCAAAATGCTTACTATGTAATTTTTGCTTGAATAATTATAATCTTGTTTTTTTTTATCCTAGAAACAAAGCATTTTTCTCTCGAATCTTCTCGTAGACTTGAGCATGACTTGGGTTAATAATTTTGTGCTTTTATTTTTATTGTTTTTTTTTTTCTTCTACTCTTGAAATTTTTGTAATTATTTGGAAATCTATCTTTTTCTAGAATGTTTATCGCTGACTATAAAAGCAACATTTGTTTATGGAGGATTATTGGTCAAACCGCGTATAGTATAATAGAGTTTAAGCGTCGTGAGTTTTTTGACTAAAGTGTAATTAGTGTTTAAAATACTTTGGGGTAGCCTGTCATTGAGAGTTTACTATTGTCCAGTTGGCGAGTTTTGTATTAAGTGTATTGTGGTTCAACACAACTGATTTATAGTTACTTATTTGAAAATCTAGCTGACTTCAGTAGAGAGCTAAAGTCTGTTTTCGGTTGTTAAAGATTGCGTATAAATTGAGAAAATTATTTTGAGGGCTGGTTCTATTTTTTTTAAAGTTTTTTTTTTTGAGTTAGACCATAAACCAAATTTGGCGCATCTCTTCTTGAATCTATTAGTTGTGTTAACTAGTGCTCTATTATTATATCAAAATCATTTTTATTTCAATATATTTCTTTATTAACACAGTTAAGTGTGCTAGATTACATAAGTTTTAGACAGACGAGTATTTATCAGAATCGAACAGGCTGGTTAGTTTATCAACAATTCGTTTTTAGTTCACGTCACAATTTATACACCGGTTTGACCCTGTAATATAGGAGGCGTGACACACAGTTTGAAAATGGTGTGACATAACAATTAACGTTTGTTGGGTAATGCAAATCGCTTTTCCGGAGAAGAATTAGATTATTTTCGTGATCTCTCGAAATGCAAAGTAGCAGCTGCCAATAGCAACAATAGCCGATATCAAAATGAGTCTTTAGTTCAATGCAGGGCTGTAACTTCTCCAGGTGGGACCCCGGTGCAAACATCTATTATGGAACCCACATTTTTTTTTGTACTAAATATTCAATTGAGCTACTTTTATTAACACAGAAATCAATGACGACTCCGCGTTATTGAATTATTTTTCAATTGAAATTTTGAGTCAAAAAAGCACTATCGTTGAGGATGTTTCAGTTGTAGTGCTTGCAAAATCGCTAGCTTGAATCAATGTTGAAGGTGCAAAATCCTCATCCTTGAAAATGCATCTGCTAAAGGGAAATATCCCCGTAGATGAAAACCCAGCAGAGATATTTGTTAAGGAAAAGGCAGACCCAAAAGCTGTCTTTACAACTCCTGGTATGTCGTAAATTGCGCAGGCTTTATCGGCATTACTTCTCATCCATTCATCCAGTGCAGTGTTGTAAAAACGCTTAAAGGGACCATATACAGCTACATCAAGTGGCTGCATCCTATGACTCGTATGAAGTGGGATTGTAAGTATATTAATTCCATTATTTTTACAAATATCGATAATGTTAAGTGACACGTGTGATTCATGATTATTTAAAAGTAAAATAATTTTTTTAGAGCATCGGAGAATGTTTGATTAAGTGAGGAAGATATACATCACAAAAAATTTCTTCATTGATCCATCTAGAGCGTGAAGCGGCACCGCATAACCCAGTTGGACCTCCATTGACAAAATAATTTTTATATTTCACTCGAGGAAAAATAAATAGCGGAGGAATGCTATTTCTAATGGCATTTATTGTGCAGACCAATGTCACGAGTTGTCCACGTTCTGCAGACACAACAGACCCTAGTTGTTTTCTTACCTTTTTGGCGACAATGCTTTTTGGAGTCTATACGGTGGTCACTTCCGTCTCGTCTACGTTGAATATAGATTCCAGAGAAAACCCGTGTCAAAAAAAATAAAGCTCAATGTTGATGCTTAGTAACGAAACGTGTATGGAAGCTTATACAATATTTCACCCTATGATTTAGTGCCATAGTTTCTCCATTGTTGCGGAAAACACAATGGCGTTAAGTTGATATCATTTACATACCCTCGCAGTAAGTAGGCTACTAAAGTTTTAATTACGTTACTTCGTAAGTGTTACTGCATTGTTTTTTGGTTATTTAAATTTTTTATGTAGTTAAACCCTGAAAAACAATAGAAACAAGAAATCGGGTAGTTGTGCTGTTTTTCCAGCATAACTCAATTTAACCCATTACCATCGGCACATCTTACCCCACTAGCAGCCATAAGAATAAAAGTTTACCTTCTTAGAAATGTACTGAATGCAAAATAAAAATACTTTTGCAATTGAAACTATTACAATGCATTTTCCTTAGCTTATCTGTCCTATTTAAAATTACCTTAAACTTTTTCATCAAGTCGTGCTTAAATAAACTCCAAAAAGTTCTCACATATGGTTGTAAAACGTCATTTTATTTATAACTCATCTGAAGTAAATATTTTCGCCTTCAAAAAAACTGCTGAAAGTCAACACTCTATGAGTAATATTTTTAGCGTAGCGACATGTGGTGACAGCAATTATTTGAAAAAAAAAGGGGTGGAACAATTGGACAATGGCACAACTTACCTCAGTCTCCCCTACATCATGTATGCTGCACAAACGTCAGGATAAGTTGTGGCAAGTGATGCATTTTCAAAAATCCAAAAAGAAGCCATTTTTTCGCAGATTTTAATTGGGCAATTTTTTTCTAAACGAGGTTTTGATGAAGAGCATTTGGCTAGGAAACAACGGAGAGACGTTATCAGAAAATTTGTTAGAAAATTTTTTTATTTGAACCTCACGATCCAGATGTGAAGCATTTGATAGAAAACTTGGTTCCAAAACTTGATATGACGTCACCAGTGATTTCATTTCTTCAAAGTAATTAATTAGTTGGCAAGAAAGTATGTCCATCATCGGAAGAAACACAGTTACGCAAAATCGCTTCGTAGGATTGCTTTACTTTATTCCTTCGGATATTTGATCGAAGTAGGCTTTTGTTTAAAAACTGTCTTGGCAAACCCCGTGTAGAAGCAATAGTGGAAGCTTCGTCAGTACTGTGCCGAAACTCCTTCTGAGTTGAGCAATGTCTTCAGCAGCAGTTTGCAAAAGTTTATGGGCGGAAATTAAGTTAATTGTTTTACATTGCATAGCTTTCGAAGGAACGTTGGCGATCTGCAAAATCTTGCATTGCACAACCAGCATGCTTACAAAGACAAAGTTTTTTATCCGTTTTTTTATTGCCATAGCTTTATCTCTTTCCTTTGGATTCGTGCTGATAAGTATTATGTGAGTCAAGCATTTCGTAACGACACAAAATCTTTTTTTCAAAGCATTGACAGCATCATATTGACTAGACCACCGAGTTGAATTTAACGCTTTTAATGCAGGATTTGAGCAATAACGATCACGGACATTCTGAAGCTTTTGCCACCGCACAATATTATGTCCGAAAAAAGTATATACCGACTCAATGGTGTCGTAAAATTGACGGGTCTCAGTCACGGCTTCCATGGCATCTTTTAACACCAAATTTAAATTGTGAAAAGCACAATGCACGCAGTAAGTATGTAAAGCCACATCTTGGATCTTCTTATGCAAGTCGGAGTACTTCCCGCTCATCACTGCAGCGCCATCATACCCTTGTCCAGGACAGTTTTTTATGTCAAGCCCCCCCCCCTGTTAAATAGAATTTGTTATCAGTTTGTGCAATCCAATAGCAGATAAATCTTCAGCTTCAATAAATGAGGTAAACGCTTCAACAACTTTCAGTTCTGATGTTGTTTCATCATCGTGGTAATCGATTTTGATGTAACAAAATACTTCACTTAACTGGTCTTTTTTGTTGACACCTTGTGTGGTATTGAGAATAATGGCACAAAAAAAGGAGTGTTTTGTAGTTCGCTTTTTATTTCACGAAGAACTTCTTCAGCTAGTTCTGATATTAGTTTATTTTGTATCAAAGGACTTAAATATTTTGGAGAATCTTTAGGTAGTTGTAAAAGTTTGTCTAAAACAATGTCGTATTTGGCAAGAAGCTGTATGATGAAGAAATGTTGTCGATGTTTTGTTTATGTCTCACATCTAAATATTTTTATTGTAATCTAGCCTTAGTCTATATTTTATAGTAACAGGTTACCAAACAGTTTTTCAGTAGAATTAGGCCGCGAGTGAAATAGGTTAGAAACCACTTATCTAAGAGAACGAGTTTCTGACTTTGCTAAACCTAGGCCACTGTATAAGCACTATACAGTAAAACACAGATTCATTTATTAGTTATCACATCGATAGCGACGTAGCAATGCTAATTATCACAAACTGGACCTACAAACACAAATTTCTCTTGTAGTAGAGAAAGATAGTTGACGGTGAAGGCTATCACTTTAAGCGGCGAAAGTCTATCACTTTAACCGACTAATTCGGTTATATCATTCTTTTGTAGGACATAGTTTCAACTATTGTTTTCCAAAATAAACTTTTCTTTCTGATTACAAAACTGGCCTACAAAAGCGCACGCCCACCGGAAAAATTCCCGAACTCCCGGTAGGCTAATCCGTCCCTGCTCCCTTGACAAATTTTTGAGTATGCACTATATTTGCTTTCAAAAAATCAAAGTCTTTAAAAATTCAAGTTATAAAACTGCGTGTCGCCATTTTGTGTTATTCAGTCAGCTCGTATTCAAAATGTATTAGTATAAGCAGAGATAGGCATATACAGTTAAAAATTGTTTTATTACCAACGTATTATCGGTATCAACAGCAAATAGTCTAGTTATTTATAAAAGAACATTTTGTGGCTTGTTGCCAAAAGAATAAACAAAACCAGTTACGGATATTGTATTAGGCCTAATTGCTTCATTAAGTTACAAACAATCAATAATGAAGAATTCATTATTTTTATGCTTTTATATTGAAGTTAATAACATTAATCAAAGTCTAATTGCCATATCTAAAGAAAGTATGTTGTAATTAAAGGTTTTAGTAGGCCTACTAAAATCAAGTTTTTTTCTGGCAAGATTTTACAGCACTGAAAATGATTTAATTTCTTTTAGTTTATAGCCTAACTATATAAATGTACATTACATTTTGTTTTGAATCGAATACTTTTTGTAAAGACTTAGTTTTGTAGTGTAAAATTTTATATCATAACCGTTTTAGATTTACAAATAATATCTATTGCCGCTTAAAATTCAATATTTTAAACAACAGCTTTCATTTGAAATATTTGAAATTTGTAATGATTAGCATTAAGTATATGTACTTCAGTTATTTTTTTCTTTCCTTATTAAAAAAATATTGTTTTATTTAATTTTTTTACCATTGTAGCATATTGTATTAAAATTAATTCAGAATTTTGTAAATTGTTTTCATTTATTGTAAACATTTATAAAAAAAGATAATAACTAATAATAAACGTACAAAGCAAGAAAAAACTTTAGTAAATTAAAGGTTGTAAATAGTTTTACCATCGTGAATAACATAGGTTGTTTGGTCAAATTCTTCAAAGCCAAAGACTACATTTTTGGAATATTTAATGTAAAGTCAAACAAAAAAAATGCCATGAAGTTACGTAACAAAGTAGCCTAAACAAAACTGCAATACAATGAAAATAATATCACTAGCAACAAACCATTAAAAAAAACTGTTAAAATTGAAGTTCAGCAAAAAAAAGGCAATTAATATTAAGAGATTAAGTAAAGATAAGTTTTCTTTAAAAAGGCCTAATACTGTAATACCTGCCTTAAATTCTTAAAAATAAGCTTTTTTAAGGTTACACTTTTAATTAAAACTTATAAATAATTATCCTAGAAAGTACATATATATATATAGGCTAATTGTAGATTAAAGTTTTGTTGGAAAAGTCACGTGAGTAGTTTTTGTTCGTAAAACTAACCCAAATCCCCATGTGGCTATTATCAATTCTTGAAGAGATACTTTTTTTTTTTGTTTTCTTTTTTATTTCATCCTGGTGATGAAGCAGGAATTCCTGGTTAGATTCACTGAAAAAATTTGTGTATGGTGACTTCTTGAAGAGACCTGATTAAAATACACAAAAATGCTAAAATCAACACAAATGCATTATAGAATTCACTAAAACATTTAAGTAAAAAGCAAATCTTGACCAAGCCATGCACTCTTAATTTGTGACTTGTAGAAGTGTATTTGTAACTTTTAAAGAATATTATTATTTTTTTGTGCATGTGAGTGCTTTTTTAATTTTCAATGCTAATGCATCAGTGCAATGACCATGCACAATTTTTAGTGTATGCTATAACATAAATCATGCAGTTGCAGTCTTTCTATTTGCAACTTTTTCTCTGTTTTGTTTTCAATTATCAGTTGTTTTTTTGTATGCAATTAAAAACAAACTAAGACTTAAAATACTGTTCTATAAAGATGTAAACAGTTAAAACAATTCTTTGCTTAAAAAAACATAGTCAAACATAAGTTTACAAAATTAATATTTGGTAAATGCAACATCCGTTTGATTTTTTTCCTTAATTGAACTATTGTAGACCCTATGAATATTATTATTTGATAGAAACTTTGAAGAAAATGAGTCAAAAAATATTAGGTCTCATTGCTTGCCAGCACTAACCTTGCAGGCTTTGGGATTCCCAAAAATTTAAAAGGTAAGCAACTAAACTCGGCAATAATGAATGAAAACCGCGGTACTGTACCGAAGTACTTTTTTAGTACCGTTACCGGTACTCGGTAAAAAGTACCGAGGGTACCGGTACCGCGGTACTTTTTTTTATAAAGTGTCGCGGTACTCCGTCTAATTATAGGGTCATTGAAAGTTTTTTTTGCAAGCATTGCGACATGTTTTTGTTTTTCGTATTGACTGCAGCTTCAAAGAAGTTGCGTAATTTACAGTAGTATTATCACAAATTGGCATTTCTTATAGTTAAGTGTTTACCAGACCTTTGCCTATCTTTGCGGCATTAGTTACTAGTTAATTTTAAGTAAGGTCAAGTTTACGTACGTTTTACCCTTTTCCGACTTTTTTTTTAGGCTTAGCTTGCTCAGGCTAGTATGGTAATCTGGGTAGACTAGCATTTTAGTTATGTCTCAAATAAAGACTAAAAAAGTAAAGTAAAAATTCCAACTCACTACAATATCTTGGCATCTCTGAAAGCAATTATATGCTAGATCTTCTGGTTGCTTGCGGGCCCGCATATATGGCATTGAATAAGCAGGTACGGTATCGCTTAAAAGTTGCCCTTAGTATAACGCCTTCAAGGTTTTTGTATGAGTCTGGAAGATAAATAGAGTTGAAACACGATAAAAATCAATAAAAATTTTAAATCTTGAAAACAAATCATGAGTTTGTCTATGAAGCTTGTTTTGTCTTTTCTTTTTCTATTAATCTTAATCATGTTCAAATGTGCATAAAAAAAGAAACAAAATTAAAATTGGTTGAAAAATATTGTTTTAATTTAATTATCGATTTAAATATCAGGTTTCGTTTTGATTGAATTGAAGTAAGATCGTTAATTACTTATGCGCTTGAAGTTTTACATTATATAATTGTATCATTTTTTTATTCGCCAGCGTCACTCTATGTCATTCGACCTTTACATACTGTACATATCCAATATCTGTGCTTTTCTTGAAACGTTATTTGAACTTCAATCTTTGAACAATTTTAACAAAATAAAAAGAGGTTTCTGAAGTGAAATCAACCAATAAAATTCTAATTACTCAAAGAATAACACTATCACTTTTAAGTGTTAAATATTGAACTTAACGGAAAACACACCAAAAGAGGTTATTTGACTTGTTTTTATTCAAGCAGATGACACATCAAATGTAACAGAGTTAAAAGATCTCTGCTTCAGCTTTTTTTGTATTTTTGCTTGCAACAAAAACAAGAAGTGGAAATTATTTTACGCACCAGTCTTAGAATTTAGCATAAACGACTTGGTGTGAATAACTATTTCATTTCTATATGTTACATTCTGTATAGTACAATATCTTGATGGTGTGCGTTCATTTTTTCTTGTAAGTTTATGTTTGAAATACCTTTAAATAAAATAGCTTACTTTTCTTTATTGCACTGAGCGTGTAATGAAAATGACCAAAAAATCAAACTATATAAATCTATTTAAAAAGTGAAATTTTAAGAAATATTTGTTGGAGTTTGGTTGGGGTAATCAAGAATTATCAAATGACTTCCGTCCTACTTTTGAATTATGCTGAAGACTGTATCGAACATTTACATTAACAAGGTCAAAAGAAATTCGAATAGAATATATATTGTGCTATGCTTGAGTGCAATATCATCAGTTGGTTGTATCGATGTTTTATTTTTTATTCTAATGTCAAAATTCGTACTATAAATTGAATAATTCTGAAAAAATAATATCGGTGTCGTAAGTTATGATCAAATTAATATTAAAATCCAAAATTACTCTCAGTACAAATTTATTTCGATGATAATGACTGTTTCGGAAAATGTTAGGTTGTTTTATACTCTGACGCAGGGATGCTCGATCTTTTAACCATTATGGTCCAACTTTGTCGAAAAGTTTATTGTGGGTTGCAATTGGTACAGAAATCTTAATTTGGTACTTAATTTTAATGTGTTATTTTTTTGATGAACCTCCTTGATAACAGGAATTCGGACTACAAATTCGGACCACAAATTTAGTTAACCCCTTCAGACCTAATTTTTTATTAGACTGTATAAAATAGTAAATTTGTTATTTCTTTGAAAAATGTGTTGCCGAAATATTGTTGCACAAAAAAAATTTGTCGGGGCCCGTCTATAAATTAGTATAGGGGCTTTAAATATTTGAGACTATTTAGTCCCAATCGGTTCAAAGCGTACTTTTTTTCAAAATATCAGCTTTAATTTTTCTTGTTATGCTCAATGAATTCGAGTGACTTTAAGGAACCTGGAGTTTTAGAAAAATAGATATTTATAACATCGTCAAAACTTTTAGTTTTTTTTTTAACATTTGAATTTAAGCAATAATTATTTAAAGAGCATTTGCGTTTATTGACAATTTTCTGTCATAGTGGTCTTTCGTCGTTTCAAAAATCAGCACGATAATTACTTTTTTTTCTGCTTTATTAAAAAGCATAACAATTGAAGTAATGCACACACATTTTTTACACTAAAATATTGCTCTCAACACCGAAATGCCATTTCCTGAAACAATTTTTTTTGCTCACTTCACAAAGAAATAAATTACAATCATCACAACGAGTGCAAGTACGAAAGTCTATTTTTCGCTTGGTACAGAATTGGCATGTACCACGGTCTTAATAAGGAACTCGTGTAACTTGATGAATATCGAAACCGTCTGAGGGAAATCTTAAAACCACAGTTAAAGAACTCTTTGCTTGTTTTCTACTTGAAAATTCCCCAATCAAATTCGTAACAACGTTGTGCTTGAAGGCCTTTAACGTTTTCAAGCGGCGCTTTTCAAGAAAAAAGCGTGTCTTGCTGCAATATTTCTAGGATTAGAGCGAGGTTCTATTTTCCAACAAGGTTTTAGCAAGTTTTTGGTCGAAAATGCCATCGTGGTCAACAGAAGAGGTAACGACGTCAATAAGAGAAGTTGAGTTTAGACGTTGTATATGGAATGTATATAGCGACGACTATAAAGACAAAATTGATCATCTTTGTCAATGGTTCCAGGATGGTTGTAAACTTGAGCAGTCTGTTTCATTAAAAAATTGTGTAACACCACGCTTGCTTGAACAACCAATAAAGCTTTATCGGGATTTAAATTAATTGGCTTTAAAAAAAAGAAATCCTGCAGCTAACATACCAAATGCACTTTCTACTGTTCTTCTGACACGACTTGGACGATAGTTTAAAATTCGTCTGAGTATATCTGCGTCTTTGTAAAGGTAAGGTTCTAGGATATTGTTTTGAAGCGGAAAAGCATCATCAGCCACAATGACATGCGTTGCTTTGCTACGATCAGCCCAAGATTTTCAAAATAGGAAGTGATAATTTATTTTACAGGCGAATATCAGCAAGTTTCTTCCGCAAAAACCGCAGACATTTCTTTCTACAAGATGTTTAGACAGAATAAAAGCTCGCTCTGTGAAACCTCACGCAATACTTGCGCAAGAAACTTGATCGTGTAAAGCCAGCCTCTGAAATGAAACGCTATTTGGCGAAAACTTGAAAGGGAGTGAAATGCTATAGTTGGGCGACAATGCAACAAAATATTAATCACAGATTAACAAAACAAACAAACTTTATTAATGATATTTTACAAACTCTTTGTAAAGCAAACGAAAGCATTTGCAACTAATATCTTTGAAGCAGTGTTTCCAAACTGCTGGTCCGCCGCGAATTATTTCAATTTTATATTTTAATCGCAAGGTCATTAAAGTGCTGTGAATTTAGATTTAAAACAAAAAATTTAGTGAATTTGATGAAAATTTAACATAAATTCTTGTTAGATTTTAAAAAAATGCTTTGGTAGAATTTCAAAAAAGTTGATTTTGTTTTAATTTTATGTTTAGGGCAAAAAAATCTTCCAATAAAAAACGATGATTGAGAAAGGTGTGAAAGAAGTATTTGGTGAAAACCTTTTTTTATTCTTCATTTAAATAGAAATATGGCCGGACCCCAAAAGTTGTTTTGATTTGGTATTGGCAGGGGAGCCGGAGTTTTTTTGGCCAGGGTCGGGGACTTAATTATGAAAAAACGGCAAATTTTTTGTTCAAAGGCCACAACCAGCAGAAGCGAATTTTGGCAGCCTTTGATTTTTTAAAAAAGCATCTTTGGTAATTGCGCAAAAATCTAATAATCTCTAAAAAAAGAGGAATTACTTTCAATCAGGGACCAAAATTTCGATTTTTATTCGAAATTTAAAGTCGAGACAAAAACCAGAATAAAATCCTTCGTGTTCAATCGACCATGGGCTACTTGAGGTACGGCCTCACATGTTACATTTCCCGCCGAAATTCTTAGCGCCCGACGTTTCTTCGTAAATGTGCGCGAAATTAAACTTTCAAGAAAACGTTTATGACGAAACGTTAAAAAAAATTTAAGTCGTCTAATTTTTACTGCTAGAGGTGTAATAGGAAGTTTAACTATAACATTTATAAAATCACTAGTAAAGTCAGTCGCTGCAAACTTCCTAGACCAGGGGTCGGCAACCTTTTGAACGCAGTGTGCCAGTTTATGAATAATTTTAACATTTAATAGTCTTGCTTGCCAAACATTTTTTGTGTTTGACTGTTACTGTCCACTGCCTGATTTTTATAGCAAATGACAAATTTAGTCGATTAATTTTATTAAACTAAAGAAACTGAATGCAGTCACAAGAGTCATTTTTAATGAGATCCTTGTCCTTGCTTTTCCTTGCTCAACTCAGTAATATTGGGACTATATCTGGTAACTTTGAGTTGAACACATGCCTCTAAATCAGGGGTTCTTAAACTTTTTTTAACACGTACCCCTAAATCAATTTTTTTCGTTTGCGCGGACCCCCTTTTTTCGGTTAGTCTAAGTACCTTTTCTACATCAAAAAATTGGACACAACATTATAAAATTGAATGAATATATGAACAAAATTGATGTTTTATTAAGTATAACGAATAGAAATGCAAAATTTTTCAATCAAATTTTTATGCCAATTTTCTTTTATTGTGATGGATGCTCCTGTTTGTCTTCAATAAGAGCATCAAACTGTGGTTTTGTCTTTGACAAGGCAACGCGCATGTCATCTTTTACATTCAACCGGTTTCGACTTTTGGTTTTGATAGCAACCAAAGACAATATCCTGACTCACATAAATATGTTGTAGTGAAAGGTATAATAGCAACCATGGCTAGCTTTACCAAAAGAGGATATGCTTGCTCAATAAAATCCTAAAAATCGCCGATACTTTTGAATTGAAGGGCATTCTAATTGATTCCATTACCTTCAATTCAATAAGCTCATCTTTAGCAAGGTCGTGATCGCTGATGGACCAGTTCCACGAGGAAAGGATTATGGATCCAAGATTTATTTTTAAGATCCTCTGTGGCGAAGCAGTAACTTTTGAAAAATTTTTTCAATGCTTCCAAATGTCTACACTGTCTATGCGCAGAGAAATGGGAGAGGTTGGCAAATTCCAGTTCTAATGTCAAGCAACATTTCTTCAAACATCGAGAAGTTGGAATAGTTTTCAGTCTCTAATCTTTTTTTCCACAGAGATAGGTTGTCGTGAAAACTTTTAATTTTTTTAGAAGCTTCCATCACTGTAACGTCAAAGCCTTGAATGGAAAGATTAATCTCATTCAAATGAGAAAAAATGTCTACCAAGTAAGCTAAACCCAGAAAAAACTCTTTATTATCAAACCGATTTGAGTATTTAAGATTTTTGTTTTTTAGAAAAGCAGAAACTTCTTTTCGGAGTTCAAACAAGCGCTTCAAAACTCTTCTCCTTGACAGCCAGCAAACCTCTGTGTGATAGAGGAGAACCTCATGTTCTGCTCCCATTTCTTGGCATAACTTCTTAAATATTCGATGATTTAAGGCATGAACTCTGATTAAGTTAACAATTTTCACACTATCAGACAAAACTTGTCGCAAATTTTCAGGGAGAGTCTTTGATGCTAATGCATAGCGATGTAAAAAGCAATGAGTAACATTGACTTGAGGAGCTTCTTTTTTCACCAAAGCAGTAAACCCAGATGTTTTATCAAGCATTGCAGGTGCTCCATTTGTGCAAAAACTTCCAATTTTTTTCTTCCATTTAAAATTTTGATTAGCCGAGAAATTGTTAAGCATTTCTAAGACGTCAGTGGCTTTTGCATGTTGTGGAAGTGATTCACAAAATAAAAACTCTTCTTTGATGGTATCAGCATGAACATAGCGAATAAAAACTAGCAGTTGACAGCAATTAGAAATATCTGAACTTTCGTCCAGCTGCAAACTGAATGGAAAGGGTGCGTGTATGGAAAGGAACTAATATAATATAATAATAATATAACAATAACTGAAGGGAAAGGAACGCGGCAACGTACCCTGCGCGGTTGACATCACTATATTTTCTTTGTTAACGCAATGTTTTTGGCTGGTACAGTAAAGATTTTTTACTAAAAACCAAACTGCTTAAATTATAAAGATTTTTTACCGTCACTGTATGAAACATTTCCATTCGGTCTTCACGGACCCCTTAAAACTTGTCCACGAACCCCTAAGGGGTCCGTGGACCCCGGTTTAAGAACCCCTGCTCTAAATGATCTTCGGTAAGTCGGCTGCGATGGGAACTCAGAATAAACTTCATGTGTAAAAATATTTGTTCACACAAATAAGTGGATCCAAATACAGACAGCAAAGCTATTGCCATTTTCTTCAAACAGTCAAATTTTTCTGGCAAAGATTTCCAACATGTTAAAATGCTTGTTTGTGAGTTTTCAGCTGTTTCTAGCGATTTCTGCAGGTAGTTGAATTTCGATGCCCACAATAAGGATGCTTTGAAATCGATCAGCTGCATCTGGAAGTCTTCGATATCCATCCATTCAAATGCAGATAAGTCCAAGTCTTCGCTGCCCTGGGGATTGATGAGAAAAGAAAACAATGGACCGAAACGCTGAAAATCTTGAAATCTATTTCGAAATTGAGACGTTAAATCCCTCATGTATATATTAATTTCAGCTCCATTAACTTGGTGATCTACTGAGAAAGCCTTCAGGTGTTTAAAGTAGCGAAAAGTTGCAGTTTGAATGTCCCGTGTGTAGACATCCAGTTTAGCTACAAAACCTTTCCATGCCTCAAAAAGACCAATCACTGTTTTTCCTGGACCCTGCAGACGAAGATTAAGTTTGTTAAGGTGCATGGGGATATCCACGAGAAACATTAGCTTTACAAGCCAATTTTCTTCCTCCAGTTCAGGGTAGGGCTTTCCTTGTCCTATCAAAACGGCCTTTATCTCGACTAGACATTCGACAAACCTTAAGAGAACCTTACCGCGACTTAACCATCTAACACTGCAGTGCAGATGCAGATCAAGGTACAAACTTTCCATCTCTTCAAGCAAAGATCGAAACTGCCTGTGTGTTGTAGCAGAGCGTGCGACAAGGAAGTTTACTATTTTCGTTACGATTGACATTACATCATTGAGAGCTGAATTTGAAATCTTCGCACAAAGGTTTTCTTGATGAACAATGCAGTGCAACTTCATAACAGGGTGCCTAATTTTTTGCTCAATAAGATTAACAAATCCACGGTGTTGTCCTATCATGGTAGGTGCACCGTCTGTTGGCACCGAGAATATCTTCTTCATATCAATCCCCCTTTCTTCAAAATGCTTAGTGAAGGTGTCAAGTATATCTTTTCCTGTAGTAGTGCCGTACATAGGTTTCAAGTAACACAGCTCTATATGCACCTCACCGTCACAGCAATACCTAGCTACAACCGCTAAACGAGGATTATCGTTTATAACTATGCTTTCATCAAGAGCTACGCTAAAAGCATTCGCAGTTTTTAACGCAATAGTTTGCTGCTTATTTACGTCTTTAGCTATGTCTGTGATGCGTCTCTCTATTGTCCGGGCAGAAACAGGCATATCCTGGATTCTCGAAATTATGGTGCTTTTGTTAGGTAAATCATCAAACAAGACGTCGGCACAACTGAGAAATGCCTCCTTTATAAATACTCCGTCAGTAAATGGTTTCCCATGTTGAGCAATGCACTCTGCAGCTTTGTAGCTACTTTCGGTTGTTCGATTTGCCCCAGAAATCACTTTCTTAAAAATGCTGCTTTGCTTTTCGTAGCGAGATACCGCCTTTTTCAGCGATTCGATCTTCTCTGCATTGTCCTTAAAGGATTTCTCGTGCTTCGTTTCAAAATGTCGTTTTATGCTTGATGTCCGGCAAACAATGTTTTGACAGCAGAGCGCACACACAGCTCGGTCGTCTCGAGAAACGAAACCGAAATCTGTCGTCCAGGATTCTTGGAAAGACCTGACGTCTAATTTAAGTCTCTTGCAAGCGGCCATTGAACCTAATTTCATAAGCTAAATTCTAAACGTATATTAAATTTATCAATATACTGAATTTAATACACTACGAGACACGAAGGCTATCCTTACGAACTTCTCACTGCAATGAGACAATCGGCATAGTTACCAAACAAAGACCATTATTACAAGGCATGCGACCTCAAACAAAACGAACTTAATTAAGATCGAGAAATCACGTCATAAATAAAGTGTATAGTAAACTTACCACCGTTATATAGTGCTTGCAAAGCAAAAACACGCTCAAAACGCTGCAGCAGGTAAGAAATTTGGTGAGTATAAAATCACTTGGCGTGCCATAAAAAATCAGCTCGCGTGCCACATTTGGAACGCGTGCCAGGGGTTGCCGACCCCTGTTCTAGACGATAATTAAGTGTTTAGTTTCTTAATTTAGCATCTTAAAATAAAAAGGAATTGATAGATTGGTATATAGAATTACAGTAACTCTTAAGAATAAACTTAATCTATTTTACTTAAAATCTGCTTAAAAAAGCAATCAAGTAAAAATAAATACCGGCAGGCGAAACAATGCAGTGGCTATTTGCCAATCTATGAACTACTAATTAATGTCCCGGTTGGAATATTTTATTCAGTAAGGTGTGGCAAAGTTGTAGCCATCGATAGTAGTTTTCGATATTTTATTTATCATTGTTTTTTTCTTAAAAAAGTATTTACAAGTTAGTTTTAAACAGCCTTCATTAGATTTCACATTTGGCTAAAACTTTTGCTTAATGATGCATTTCGCTTTCACCATCTATTTCATATGAAACCAGATCTTTTAGCTTTTTATTTTTGGAAATAATGATTTCGACTCTTTGTACTTATATGCTTAGTGCTTATAAATGTAGTTAGTTTAGTACTTTTATTGTGAGAGTAAGCAATCACAGATTAGTAACAATAAGCAAAAATTTTGCTGGAATCTTTTACACAACGCTGTTGTTTCAAATAATGGTAAAAGTTTGTTTCTTGAAGCAATGTCTAATTAGATTAAAAATTGATCTTCTTCAACATCTACGTTTTGTTTCTCTAAGCAAACAGCAGATGCGTTGGTAAGCACTCTCTGATCCCAGGCTCTGCTAATTAATGCATTGCTTCAAGAGGGTTATGAGTTTATTTTAACTGCAAGCTTTTAAACGGACTCCCTCGAAAGAAAATTTTCGTGACGTAGACAAATAAACGGCGGAAACGTTTTGGTGAGCTTGCAGGAAGTTCTGTCTTCGGAGAAAACTCTGCTTTGAAATTCATTATTGAAAGAAGACATCGAAACCACGTACTTTTTAACCGATGGAACATATGAAAATTTTTAAAATGAACTTGCTCATATTGACTGAAATTTCGGAAGCATTGTTGTGTGAGGACAGCGAAGAAGTTGCAGTTTACATTGCTTGTTATGTATACCAACAGTTAATCAGTAAAATTAATCACGGAGATTGCATGATAATGCGTGCAAGTGAAATTAACACTGCTGTCGGACTTTCGTTAAGCAGTATTTCCAAGCTTTTTTGGCCACGGACCCCTATTTGCAAATCTTTTTTTCACGGCCTCCAATCTTATTTCACATCAATTTTCTGCCCAACCAACCAGGAAAGATAATACAAACCCAAAAATAAACAACACAAATCTGTAAAAAGAATAAATTGTTATAAACAGGCAAACCATTTTTCTGAAGTAGCAGGCCGGGACTCTGGTTAATAGAAAAAAATTTGTCACTAAAAAAAAGTGTTTCTAAAAAAAGTCTTTACTTCGAATTTGTTTCGGATATCATGATACGAATTACTTTTCTAAGTACATATGTTTGACAAATTTTGTCTTATCGTCGCGGGTCCCTTGTGCAGTCATCACGGATCCTCAAAGGTCCTTTTGGGAAAACCTGTATTAGAGTACTAACAACTCTTGTCCCGTGGTAGTTTATCAATATCATCGAGTGAAATTAAGCACTACGTTTATAATGGCTTTGCTATTTTAGAGTTGGTTGAACACATTCTATTAAACAATTTTTCTTATATTCCTGTATGAAGAGCAACACGTTTTATTTTACTTCATTTCGGCTCAAGCATTGCTTTTTCATTCCCCGATCATCTTGATTCTACCGGAAGTCTGGTGTCAAAAATTGTTGTAAATGTTTACTTTAACAACATGTAAAAACTTGTCAATGATACAATGCAAAAACATCAATTATCAGATTTAAAAAACATCAACAATCAAAACAACATTAGTTACCGACAATGTGAAATCAGTTTACCTTGCTACTTTGTTACAACGAACAGTACTAATCAAAAATTAAACCGCTGACTCTGTTGTTTGTTGTATTTGTATTTTGTGTAGTTTTTAATCATTATGCTCAAAAATTTAATATTAGATTGTGTATCCAATTTTATTTTAAATGCTTTTTTTGCCAAGTTTTATGTTGTATATGGCTGATTTTAAGTGTGTTTGGGATGGGTATGGAACCTGGGGCAATATGCTTTTCTGTCAACTAATATAGTTTAAATATTTCACAAATAAACACGTTAAAAGATGCTTTTGTCGTGTAGATTAAAAATTTTGTAAAATTTATGCGCAATATTGTTACTTTCAAATGCAGCAATAGGTCTCTTAGAAATCCGCCTTTCAATGAACACCCGAGGCCTTATCTTAAGTAGGCCATGAATCGATTTGATTTTTTCATCGAGTTTCAAGATTTTCGGGGCAAATCTAACCCCATGATTCTTCAATTTACTTCAAAGTTACTCGATTAAAACAACGAAGAGACGGATTAAGGTAGAAATTACTCTTTTTTAAGAAGTAGCAGACTTGAAAATTTGTTTGCTTTGACTATATAGTATTTGCTTTTTTTACCATGCAAGATCCAACCATTTTTGTTGAATGAGTGAACTTAACCAATTATTACTGATCTGCAAAAGTCGACACAAAAGACGTTGTAAGTTCTTTTTTATTCCATAAATAGAAATCAATGAGTGTTTTTAAATAAAACAAGTTATAAAAGTGCTCATGTAGCGAGCAAGCAGCACTAGTTTTGCACTATCCACAAAAACTCAACTAGGTGACTTTGTTAATGTGCACTGTTATTCAAGGAGCATTTTAATTTTTATGGCAATATTATGCGTTTTCTAATCAAGGGCACATTTTAATCAAAAAAATACGGTACATGACAACAATGTTAATTTTTAGAAGTTCTAGAAAGGTGTACAAAAACTAATTGGTGATTTTAAACGGGTGCCAACAAAAAGAAGTTAACCCTATTCTCCTCAACGGCAGGGCTACTAAAGCCCGGCCTTAGCAAAAACGTTTGAAATTACTTCATCTTTTTAGATAAAATTCTGGAATTTCTTGACTTTTCCTCATTTGAATTGTTGAATAAGATGGTACTATTTTTAGGTGCCCCCAAACAAGGGTTAACCGGTAAAATAGACATTTTTTAACAAATTTGTTAACTTTTGCTTGTTTTTGCAAGCAGAGCGTGGAATTTCAATTTCACGCTTTTATTAAGTGACATGACTTTTACCAAGAATTGGCTTTGCGTGTTGAAGCGAATTTCGTCGTTTGGTGACGTCGATATAACTTTCTCTTTTCCTGATTGCGTCAACTCCAATTTCGAAAATCTACGAAAGAGCGCCTATAGTCGCGATTCGAAAGACAAAGAAGGCTGTATAGAACAGTGCTATTACACATGTATATATGCATATAACAGTTATGATGGGACCAGTTAAGATTATCAAATGTATTCGGAACCGTGTATTGCATTTAAGGGTTTTCAAGGCACTGTGTGAGCGCATGGGTTTACAACATCACCATCTCATTTTTTATGCAGAAGTGATACGGTTTTGGAGAGGACGCGTTCTTGCGCGTCTTTTTGATTTAAAAGCAAATAAATTTTTAAGGGAGTGAAAATTCCCTATTAATAAAACTTCGATTCAAAAAGATGTGAATAGGCAAACTTGCTTACTTAGCATATATATTCAGCCGCTTGAACGATTGTATTGGTTCTCTTTAAGTATATTGCATCAACATATTTACAGTGTGCAACAAAACTTTTAAAAAAAGTTGTTTTTTTGTGACAAATGTTTGCAAGAAAGCGATATTAATATGTTTTCAAGTGTGCAAGATTTTGTGGCAAGTACCTCTGTTGGCACTAAAGAGTTAGTTATTATTATGAGTCAACACTTAAAAGGGTAAGCCATTAATTTTTGCCTATGTTTTTCCAACAATAAGATCTTCAAAAGAAAAAGTTTTGGATCGTTAATCTCTTTACAGAGGATACAAAGTTGTGCAATCCTAACACTGCTAAAAAAGAATCGCTGATTGAATTCGTTTGCGATATTAAGTTAAAGATTGCATATAAAAACTTACCACTTTTACAATTTTAGTTCCGTAAATAGGAGATAAACCTTTTTTTAGTCTTCAACTAAATTTCCAGGTCATGCATCTGCGTACCTGTTTGAAATACAGTTGAAGACAAAAAAATGCTATCACTGATTTTACCACTTACACTTTTTTTTTTTTAAATATATTTCGAACAGGTGCGCAAATGCATGACCTCGAGAGTTAGTAGAAGACTAAAAAAAGAAATTTCATCTCTTGTTTACGGCAGTTAGTTCACCCAACGACCTTTCGGTTTTCTTATATATATTCAGAAAATTCACTCTGATTTTACCTCCTACACTTTTTTTTTGTTTTCAAATATATTTCGAACAGGTGCGCAAATGCATGACCTCGAGAGTTAGTTGAAGACTAAAAAAAAAAATTTCATCTTCTGTTTACGGCAGTTCGTTCACCCAATGAACTTTCGTTTTTCTTGTATATATTCAGAAAGATTTTTAAATTTTGTATTTATAGAAAGTACCTTATCAACCAAAAGAGTGCCTCTTTTTTTGATTTTGCGCCCTTGTTAACTTACTGTTTTTTTGCTGTTGTCGTATCATTGTTTTAAAAACTTTGTTACGCTTAATTCCGGTCGAATTTATGTAAGTGTAGAGACAAATCGAACTCAATGCTTTTGTACTGCAAATTTAAAGGACACTATTTGCCTCCTTGTGCGCCCCGCTTCTGGCGCCCCTGATTTTGCCTTTTAAAAACTTCAATAGAGCCACTTTTACTACGTATTATATCAAAAAGGTAGCAGCGAAGTTCACAATAAATAGAGTTCTTCTGATGCTAAATGCTCATTTTTGTTATATTAAAATTTTTTTATCAATTTATCGCGTTTATTACAATTTTGTCATTAGAAAATATTACCGGGCCGCAAGATTATTTTGAAATATTAAGGTTGAGAAACACTACTCTAGACCCGTGCTCCGCTACTTTTTGGAACCTGCGGCACACTTCGAAAAATTTTTAAAATTAGCAGAACACCTGGAACAGGTGTAAAGAGCTAAATTTTGCATGCTTTCCGTTACCTGAAGTTTCATTTGGATGTCTTAAAAAACCTAAAAATTTCAATCTAAACTAAAGCGATGACTTTTGCGATCTGAAGTTACCAATTTGCACATATTGTGCACAATCGAGCTTGGGTGAAAATTGATCAATAAAAATTATCAATTTATTTTTATAGAGCTTTAATGTTCACTAAATAATGCTTTATTTGAAGAAAAGCGTTCAATAATGTAGTGGTGTGTAGTGCTTAGGAGCGTTAAGTTCAAGTTTAATTGGTGCAGTTGATACTCGCAAGGTTAACCACTAACTTAATTCTATTTACAGCACATTTATTTACTTATTCAAATGGAAAATAAAAACAAAATAAATATTAAAACAAATAATTACAATAATGGAGACGAATTTAGTATAGCATTATCATGACAGAAGTTAACTTATCTAACCGATATCTGCCGGAGAGCAACTCATTATATTACAATTTGTGACTAAGCCACATTGCTGTATAGAAGTGGGCGTATTACCACGTGATTATACGATATGGAACAGCAGGATGTGAATTTTGAAAGTGCATAAAAATAGAGCGTGTGAAAGTTAAATCCAACATTTTGAACTAAATTCTATAACTCCGATAATAACTAAAGTTATGTTTCGTGTGAAAATATTTGGGCTGTCCAATTAATCGCTACAACTTAGTAAAAACCAAAAACAGGTCTTGACATTACACAATGAGATGAACTTTTTTAAGTTTTTGGACAATAAATTTTTTAAGTTTTTTGGTTGCTACTTCAAAGAAACAACTTTTTTTCCATTTGGAAGTGTATGTTTCTCGTTTTTTCACAGCACACGAGTTGCAGAACACTGCTCTAGATGCTGACTATGGTTTATTTATCGGTTATCAATGCCTGCCGATAAATACGAAGGTCTAAACGCTTGTTTGTTCCTGCTACCCAAAAACGTGAACAATTTCGCTGAACTAAACATCCGTTCTACCTATCACATAAATCATAGATTGAACACAGAGTACTATGAAAGTAAATTTGGCCTCATGCTTTTATTACCAGCGCCTTGCCTTACCCAGCTCGTTCGAAACAGCGTGTCCAGAACAGTTTGCGTTATGCTTAAACTCTTTTAGACGGGTTAAAGACAACTGGCCGCAACCGACTGGCGCCGTCTAACTAATCAGTCGGCTGCGTCTACTTGGATTGCGCCCAGTCTGTTGGGGCCAGTTGGCCCATTACGGCTGCGGAGTGTACTTGCACGTTTTAATTTGTGCATTGACAAATAAGAGCTCGTTCGTTTTTCTCATTGCAAATGCGGTGCCATTGCACAAACCGGAGATAACGTTGCATCGGAGTGTAACATGCATTGAGCATTACAAGGAGCACGAGGTCGGACAGTTTTGGATAAAAAAAGAAACAATTGTGACGTGGTACATTGTTAACAGCATTTAACCCAGACAATACAATAAAAATTTGCTGTAGAAAAATTAAGCACGGAAACCAGTCCTATTTATGTGTTTTACTTGAAGTGAATATTTTTACATGCTACAACAATTTCGGCATAGAATTGCCCTGTTTTACGTAATGTTAAAAAAGAGCCTTTACAGCTTAACATCTCTTTTTCGAAGCTATCTTGGAGAGTTCTTGTGGTCATCAATATCTTCTAAAGTTGATTAATCTAATCTTCCACGGTGTACAACAAAAAAACGCACTTTTTAATTAAATATATCGGAGCCAAAATGTGTTATTTTACCTCGTATTTTATGCGACACTTTTCATATTACAAAATAAAAAATACAACTGCCTTTGTTACCCAGATGTGCTTATTTTCTAGTTTTGCTTTTAGGTTTTCACTTGTTAATTACTTTTTTACCTTATCGCTGGTTGTTTTTCAAAGGCTTATTTTATTGTAATTTTTTTGTCATTTTGAATGACACAAACAAGTAAGTGCTTAACTTAGTCACCTTATAATTATTTCCCAATAACGTTGCCCTACATTTAATCTCAATTATATGTTAAGCGAATATTTGTAAATGTTTAGTGACAAATAAACAAATCTGAATCTTGAATCTTCACAAAGATTAGGATATTGTGGTATAGAAAATTTTTTATTGGGCACTCTAGTTTTTCCAAACAGTAATTTAGAGTTGCTGATAAAGACTTTCAAGTAGGGAAAGTGACGTAAAATGTGTTTTGTAATAGAACAATAAAACGTGAAAAGAATCCGTTCCCATGAAAACGACACTTCCAACTTCTCGCCAGTCCTAATTCAACCGCACATTGAAAGGCCTTTGACTGGCTTTACAGTTTGATGTTCAACGAAAAATTAAATTGATCTTGTGCGAAAGTCATTTTTGTGCAAGTGACTCTAGTGTGGTAACATTTACACCTCAAAATTATCCTTCAAAGTCTAATTTTAGAAAACGTTGTTGTCTCTGCTATGATAATGAAATTGGACCAGGCCAGAAAATGCAAAAAAAACACGAACAAATCACCAAATCAGGGTCAAACATGTGACTCTTCCACGTGTTTGCGGTACTGCTTACAAATTTCCGCTTCATGCATTGATCAATGCCGAGATATGTTCCATGACTAACAATAACAAATATATAGAGTAATATTGTTTTTCTCAAGTGTTTTTTTTAAAGTAATGCAATGATGTAGTTTCATTTTAATGATTAAAAAAACTCTTTTTGTGGCGGTGAAATACGATGTGCATGTAAACGATGATATATAAAAGATTAATTTTTGTTGGTTTTATAATATCTGTAAGTTGATCTTTTAACACTGCTAAACATCAAAACATGACCAATTTCAAATTATTTTATGTAAAAAAATTCATTTTCGTTTTTTATCCTTTTTTAAAAAAAGCAGCAAGAACTACTAGTAACCACAAAAACATATGGACAAAACGTGTGAGCAAGTAAATAAAACTGATCTAAAATATTTTTTATAATTCGACCATTTAAACAATGAAGCAAGCTTCCTTAGCTTCTTCATGTTTGTAATTGTCGTGGGCGTTGACGTCAGTCTTTACGTCTAATTTTTAATTAGTTTACGACTGTTACAACAGCGAATCCGTTACAATTGCATTTCACGCTAGTCTAAACGTAAAAATTAAAGTGTCCTTGATACATTACAATTTTGCACACTTTATCAAATAATTTCAAAAAAAGTTTTTTGCTCTAACAAAAATTAAATAAATGATTTTCATTCTGCTTAAATTTCAAAAAGATAGTTTAAATAGTTTTGAAATTATAAATCGTTAATTTAGTGGGCTTCTGAAATCCGACCGTTGAGGAGTCAATAGCTCGAAAAAGGTTGAGGAGAATAGGGTTAAAATTCATTGTTCTATAGGCAGCTCGATAGTTATAAAATTTTTTCTTTGGAGACAAAAGTGAATACAAAAAAAGAATCAGGAAAAAAGCCTCATAATTTAGTTCTATAGTTTCACACCTTTTTATATCAGTCAATAATGTTTTAATCAAACAAACTTTTTTTTTTTAATTTTTATTACGAGTATTATGATCGTTATTTGTCTTTCTGTCTCGCAGTTGTTTGATTGATTGTAAAATATTGCAAGCGTTACACTTAAAGCAACACAATTATCAGAGTTTTTATTGAGAGATAAGTCTATGACTGAAAGTTAAGACTGCTCGCTAAAATCTTAAACCATAAAAAATCGTAAAATGTCTTTTACAAGGACATAACAAGGACATTTACATGTCTTTTACAAGGACAATAAATACAAGTGCAAACAAATCTTCTTATCGTTGCAGCAGAGATATTAAATTGTTTATAATATTTAAAACCGAATAAAAGTGAAACAAAATTGTAATTGTTGTTTAAACTGTCCTTATATTTCAAAGCCAATATTTTTTAGTAACTCTTCAATTTATTTATGGTAAATCCTGCGTTGTTTTCGAAGAAATTTTTTAAAGAAAGCTTCAAAGAAAATTCAAAAACTTTCTACGGGATAAGCCAAAAAGAGTTCAAAGGTCCAAATGTTTCTAGTCTACATATGTGCAAAGATTTGTAATAAATTATGTATTGCTATCAAAAATATATCACATTTACAAGTAATAAAAAGCATGTAGAGTTGAATGGTAGTACTGTAACGTTTGTTTGTTTCTGGATATGACGATGCCACCTTTAACCAAAAATCTGTAACTTAGAAAAGCTAAAGAGTTTTAGAGTTTGAGTCATGTTTTAGGTAAATCATTTGGTCCTGCAATTCGTCTTCTACATTCTCAGAAAAAGTGAAACAAATTTCTTGTAAGTGTTAAGAAAGAATGGCGTGTTCATAGTTTGTCATGGAGGTTTTGCTATCCAAAAGAACATTACTAACAGTTGAAATTAAGTGAAGATCTTTTTTTCATGTCTTAATTCTTTTTTAAGTGATATGCATGAATTTTTTATGGGAGCTTGATTTCGAATGCATACGCCCATGATAGCAAAAGGACTTCTCCATTAACTTAAAATAAATATGATTTGAATTCCCTTTCGATCTCTGCAAAATGTAGAGCCTTATTGGTCTCAAGTGCAACGTCAAACTTAGAAAGATCAGCCAGATGTTAAACATTTTGAAACTACTTTTTTGAACTTTATAGCCAACCTCCAGTTCGACAATTTCTAAACAAAGAGCATGGATTAAGTCTGCAAAATAATTATACAATAAAAGCAGAAATCGTAATTTTTTGTTTATTCTTTTCTTACAACTTTGTTGACAACTTGGTGCAGGATTGCTTCTGGTTGCATTATAGAATTAGGTTTAATTAGGTTTAATAAGGTTTAAACTAATTGTCGCTGATGAGCTATTAAGTAGAAAACTTGTAAAATATTAAGCTTCAGCATGATATGCCGTTTGCTCCTACCGATTTTAATGAAACGAAATGTCAGCACCTTTTAACAATCGAAATTATTCAAGCACAATTGGCAAAATATTGTTTTAATAATCTTTTTTATCTTGTATGCTCGAGGATAAACTGTCAAATTCGGTCAACCTCGGCTGCTATTTTCACAAACACTAAAGTTGCTACAAAATTGTGTAGTGGGCAATTTGAGCTAAATGTAAACCAAAAAAGCACGGTTATAATTGCTTTGAAAAAAAAAGAAACCTAATTAGGTTAAATTTGTAATGAAGTAAATGGTTGACGTAGGCCTATGTAAACGGCCGTATTATCATCCAAGTCCGCATGGGCCTTTTTATCATCCATGCAACGTAAACTAGTGGATTAAAGATAAGCCTTCTAAAAAATTATTAACTGCATATAGCCACCCCTACGCTAAAAAATTGGAACCAACATTAACTCGATGGATTTCTACTAGAAGTTATGACATTCTAAACTACCAGCGATATTTTTAATTGCTGAATGGAATTTTCAATGAAGATGATCCACAATTGGAGCTTAATTGATGTTTTTGGTACTGATAGCGTTCCGGGAATGCTAAGAAACAGTTCAGGTTTCCATAAAAAAGTTTTAAAGTACAGAGTACACACTGAATGATTTATCGACTAGTTATTGGAAGGTATCAAAAATTGTACCCCAAAGCTTAAAAGAAAAAACTTTTTGCACACAGGTGTTTGAATGGTTGACAATATTAACAAATACAATGAAAACAAAAAAATCTTTCAAACTTTTTGTAATCAAGTGGGGAAAATAAGCAATATTCTGCTGTATCGTACTGAGATGACGTAACCTTTTCAAAATCCAAGTAATGACACGATTGTTAGAACTTCGAGAAACAACGAGTTATTTTACAACATCGAAACTCTGCCTGCTTGCTTAAAATGACGTTTGGAACAAAAAATTACAATAACACGCTCTGTAATTTAGTTGATTTTAAAGCGAAATTGGGTTTCGGCTAGGGCTACCATACGTCCTCTTTTTTCAAAAAAAATGAATGGTCCTCCGAGGACACTCAAAATTAGCCAAATGTTCTCTTTTTTACAAGTTAGAATTTTATTTCTTATACTGCTCTATTGCAAATCCGTAACAACACCCATTGATAATTTTTCGTTCTGTTGTTACATCACAAATGTAATAATCAATTTAAATTTTCACGAGTAACTTTCGCTTGTCAGACGTTAAGAACAGTAATTGTGAGAAAGAAAAGCAAACGAGTTGAGTTGAGAGAGCATTTAGCAGTGACTGTAGGGTGTAGGTTTTTCTGATAAAGTAAACGAGTTGCGATAAAGTAAATAAAGCTAAACAATAATGCCAAAGAGAAAAAGTGTGTTTTCTGATGAACTACGGCAGAAGTATCCTTGTTTCAAAAAAGAACGTAGCGACTTTGAAGCTGAATGCATTACTTGTGGATATGGAACATTTATTTCTGTGGCAAACAAAGGCAGTATTAGCCTCGATGACCATATTAAAACCACAAAACATAAACAAGCAATTAGAGGTGAAACTTCACCTTCTAAAGTGACTGACTATTTTTGTAAACCTGGCACGAAATCAGAAGATGAAGTTGCAGCTGCCGAAGCCACCATGGTATTTCATACTGTAAAGCACCATTACAGCTATAAATCTAACGACTGCACATCCACTTTGATGGCAAAGATATTTCCTGATTCCAGAACTGCAAAGAAGTTCTCTTGTGCTCGCACAAAGATTGAAGCCATTGTAAATAACGTACTTGCTCCAGCGTCTGTTCAATGTGTGCTGAATGATTTATGGACCACTTCATTTACCGAATTCAAATGTTTTGACTTGATGCTCTTGTCTGAAATAAAAGAATGGGATAACGTTGAACGATGCGTGAGGTATCTGGCAGAGAAAAACATTGACGTTGATGATGCTAAACTGTTCGATCAATACCAAAACTTGTGCAAATTTGTGCAAAACCGGCTTGAAACTGATAAAGTTGCGTTTTCTGAAATGAAGGCCCATGAAAAATGGGCAGAATATTTCAAACATTGCAGAACCATAGAGTTTTATAGTGAATTGTTAAAAATTGCCCAATTCTTCTTCTGCATTATGGCTCATAATGCAAATGTAGAACGCATATTTTCTATGATGCAGATACAATGGTGCAAGAAAAGAGACAGCCTTTTAGTTGAGTTCGTTTGTAACATCTTAAAGGTAGTGTACAATTTCAATCATATTTCGTGTAAGCAATTTTATGATGACGTTAAAGCTGATCCTTCCTTATTGAAAAAAGTTAAGGGAACTGCAAAATATTCATGGGCTCAATCTGACAAATAAATTTGTCTTGTTTTAGTGTCCATTTTTTCGCCGTAACGTTTGGTGAATATAGCCAAGGGGATGGTCTTATTCTACTTGCATTTTGCTTGCTGGCGAAACCTGTCCTCTTTTTGGGCAACAAAAATATGGTAGGCCTAGTTTCGGCTATGTTGTTCACTTTTAAACGTTGCGATTCCTCATTTATTACGCGTTTATTGTTTTATATGTGTGTACGTGCGCAACCATGTTTGAAGTAAGGGTTTGTTTCCACTACGAGCGTTGGTGGAGTATCCTTAGATTGTTTTATTGATTTTTTTGCTTCTCTTAGCGCTTAAGCGCGAAAAAATCAATCGAACAAACAAAGAATACTTTTGCCAACGCTCTTAGTGGAAACAAGCTCTAAAGTTAAACTTTAAACTTTTTACATTTTTGTCGTGCCTTTGAAGCAATTCAAACTATGGGTTCACCTCGAAGAGAAATCATAGAATTTGGTTTAGCGCAGAGGCTTGCAGACTTTTTGAGCCAAGGGCTTATTTGGCTTATCAAAAATATTCGGGGGCCAAGGAAATAAAACAGGGACATATTTTAAGGGGGGGACGGGGGGGGACATGTCTTCCCCAATATCTGGGAAGGGGGGATAAAATACCTTTTGTCTCCCCCAAATTTATGGCAAATTCAAGGACATTGTCCTTATTGTTTGATTTTGCTGCAGATGTTTTTTCAGAGATTATCATTTAGTTGGGACGAAAAGTGGTAAATAGAAGATCGATTCAAGGTGAATACTTTGTTTTTTAGAGATCATCATGATTTTGAGAGAAAAATGATAAAATTGGAGACGAATTGAAGCGAAGACTTTTTTTTAGAGATCACTATGATTTTGAGAGAAAAATGGTGAAATCGGAGACAAATTGAAGCAAAGACCTTTTTTTTTTTGGAGACCACCATGATTTTAGGAGAAAAATAGTGAAATCGAATGAAGAAAAATAGAGAAAAATGCCCGGGGCCCCAAAAGTTTGACTGCCTATAGGCTCCAGGCTGCTTAATCTCGCACTGAATTTATTAGTAATCAAATATAAACATGTCGTAATCACACAAAATTGTCCCCCCAAAATTTTCTAGCAAACTAGGTCCTTGAAATAAAATAATTGGGCCCAATTTTACTGGTAAAAACCTTTTTTGGGTCTTTAATTTGAATAATGAATTTTTTTGAAAACACCTTACCTAATTTAGTTGGAGTCATTTTGGAAAATTCACGGACTAGACGCCCCTGGTCTAGACCAATGGTTCTCAAACTGGGGCCTGGAAAAATTATTTTATTTCTATTTTATTTTACCTCTATCTTTATTTTCCTGACTCGCAGGAAAGCGAAAGAGGCGCTCATACATAGGGTAAGCAATTACCCTGACCTGCTTCCGGAGATGCCAAGATATTGTTGTCCGTTTGTAATTTAATAGAGATATTACTATAATTTAGAACTGCTTGCCGAGACCACCAAGCAGGGGGAAAATGCCATAAAGTGTCTCTCCCAAGAACGCAACAGAATAGCGCGCGTGGGTTTTGAACCGAGACCATGTTGATTATAAGCACGGCGCTCTAACCACTCGATCACGCTGCCGACAATTTTGCCGGGACATGGACAATTGTTTTTGGGGCCTGGAAAAATTTTTCTGGGGCATGGAGATTTAAGACATTATATAAAAGGGGCCCGAGCAGAATTTTGGGCCAAAAAGAGTTTGGTTCATAGAAGAAATTAGAGATAAATTGAAGGTTCGTGGTTTCAAGCAGATGCATTGCTGCATTGGTAGAAGCGGCATTGTGCATCACGCTCGCCGATGACCAGATGCTGGAAATATATCGTATTAGAGGACAGACGGCAGCAAAGCTGACTTCTTTAGTGCCATCTGTCCTCTAACTCGATAAATCAGAGATAATTTCAAAATGATGACTTTTTTTGTCATCACTAGTCTGTTGCACGAACTCTATTGCTCCTCCCAAACGAGGGACATCAGAATTTTAAAAGAGATTAGAGGGAGCATGATCAAAAAAAGGTTGAAAAACACAGGTCTTAACTCTAGAACAGAGACATCCCGCATCAAAATCCGCGAGGAAAGAAAATGCGGCCAGCAAAAATATCTAGTTAGTTGTTCGATTAATTTCGATTGTTCGAGCGCTTTGCAATTTATGGCGCGAAGCGAAAAACTCAAAATACAAATATTACTGTAAATGATTGAAAACGTGGAATATTAAGCCTCGTTTCCACTACGAGTGTGAAATGGAGTATTCTTTGTTTCTTTTATTGTTTTTTTGCTTCGTTTAGCGCTTAAGCAGTAAAAAATCAAAAAACTTGAAATATTATGCTCCAGCAGAGCGTATAAACGTCGAGAGCCACTGGTCTCGGCTCGTCTATTGTTGTCCCCATTTTTATTCAACGTGTACCATTGCGGCCAGTGATAAAATTAATGATGACAAAAAAGGCCGGCAATGAGTAAAAGTCGGGCAGGCCTACATTTAAATAGCGGTTTTCAAACTTTTTAGCCGATGAGGCCATTTGCTTTTTTAAAATAAAAGAAAACTTTCGTCAATCTTTTAAATTATCAATCGTAAATTTAAAATTCAAACAAAAATATTTCAAGAAAACAAAATCAAAATTATTAATCAAGTTTAACGAGAAAAAAACAACAAATTCGTAACTTTATAAATCGATAAACTTATAGTAAGAAGAACAAAATAGTCCCAAAACTTCAGGTTTCAACGCCGATCGCCAAATTAATGACCCACGTACCTCCAATGGTCAGCAAATTCAAATTTGAAGACCATTAATCTAGATCAGAAGCTAATAAACTGCAGCAGCGGGCTCATTCACAAACGCGAAGTTGAGTGCAATATTGGTCGCTCCAGTGGATTTGAACTTGTTGTTTTGGATCCACTAGATGGCGGTCGTGATCCCAAAGCCGAGTTAGTTGTGTTGTTAAAACAAAATAAAATGTGTTAATTATATTAAAGAATATTTGGGATCGTGGTGGAGCGGTGGCCGACGAGGTTTTCGTTGTTAATATTTGTCAACCATAACTTCTCGACAATGCTGCAGCTGCAACTTTTAAGGCTCGTTTGCAATACGAGCGTGAAACGAAGCATTCTTCCTTTTTTTATTGATCTTTCAACACCTTAAATCTAAGCGAAAGCTGAGCGAATTAAAAAAATAATAAAACAAACAAAGAATACTTCATTCCACGCTTGCAGTGGAAACGAAACCTTATCTGTTTGTATGACTAAGTTTTATTCCCATCAATGAGTTTAATTGGTATTCAAAGTTCAAAGTTCAATTTGAATTGGTTGAAATTAAACCAGAAGAAAGTAACCTCATTATAATCGCGGTGAGGTAAAATTGATAATCGGTGTCGGCTCGGTTTCAACATCACACTGCAACCGTCATTGTCGATGAGGGAAAAGTTTTATTTCGGGGGCGAACAAATCCTCGAAATTCTACGACCCAGGCACTTAATTTCATTGTGCAGGTTATTACGATTTCAAATTTTTGTGGTGTGTTTAACTTGTAAGAAATATAATCGTTATCAAGAATTCTAATCATCATTGGTTAAAGGGCATAAAAAATATTTCTTAAATTGGAGTTAGTAATAAGCCTGGGTACAGTGAAATAAGTTATTTGGCGAATCTAGGAACGATCCTTGTTCTATTGAATTGTAAAAAGGGTTGATATTGACCAAAGCTGAACTTTTTGGAAAAAATGTCCCATTTCAGATAGCGCCACCCTTATTCTATTACGTCATAGATACGCATTGCTCGGTGTAAAGCGATATTTTTGGAGACTTGGTGTTATTATTACACCAATAAAGGAGTATCATGAAAATAACACGAAACGGTTGCCTTTGAGTTAGTGTGTCTCTCACCAGATCGGAAGGCCTAGCATTCACACACTGACTAAATCATAAAAAGATCTTGTTTTTTAAATTGTAATAAAGAACTTGGTTCAAGCAAATATCGAATTTGTCGCCAGCATATCGCGGCTTTCGATGTAAAATTGCTACTTCCGGTCACACTGATGAGGTCATCAAAAAACATACAGAAGACTTCAAAATTACCAATCTTATTTCTAAAAAAATCGAAAAGAATTGAGTTTCACAAACACTCATGATTTTTTGTTTGTGCCATGTGCCGCAGGGAGATGCTTACACACAGGAAACACTTTATATTCAAAACAGGCTCTCAACTACAACGACACTCAAGAGCCACGCCACCTTTTCTAATAGATTTTCCTCCACTAAAGCCAGCAGGGTGACGTCATAAGACAAAAATCTTTGAACAGAAGCAAAATCGACAAGCAAGCCATTGTTTAACTATTTTGTAAAAAGTAAATTGACTTTAAATCAAGTCTTTCGTGATTAATTAAAAAAATTAAAACTTTGAAGCTGAAAATGAACTGGATTGTAGCAGTTTTAAAAATGCTTTTTGTGACGTGATTGTCGTAATGTATCTAGGCTTCGAACCTATTGTGTTTTCTGCTTGCTTTGTTAATCGCGTCATGAGCGTTGAGCAATGACTGCTTCGCTTTCCTCGTCTTTTTCAGAAGAGCTTCTTCAGTTGCTTGTTAATTTGTTGAAGGATTTGTTGGAATGCGTAACCTTATCTTTAGCTTGTTAATTTCTAGATTTTATAGCGGCTATTTTAGTTAATTAAAGGCAATACTTTTGTGCTTAATGTTAAATGACGACAGTAATAGAAAAACATGCACATGAAAAGAAGTGAGCATGTGATCACATCAACTTGCTGTATCTTCAACGGACTGGAAGGAATAAAAATTGGGAAAGCCGAGTAAACTATTGAAATCAATCAGAAAAGAACAAAAAATTGTGCATTGAAGTCGACTTAGTTTTTATTAATAGCACAAGCTTTTGTGAGCTACTGCTCACTTTGTCAATGCAATTGAATAAAAAAATTGAGCACCTGACGAAGTGCGCAGTAGCTCACGAAAGCTTGCGCCATTAATAAAAACTAAGTCAACTTTATTGCACAATTTTTTGTGCTTTGCTGTATATTGTTCGACTGGAGTGTGACTTAATTTTTTACCTTATTGCGTCACAAAGAGACAAAGTTTTTTCAATTACTTGTGATTTCGTCCTAACTTCAAAACTAATGATAACAATTTCAAAGTATTTTTGAAATTTTTTACTTTGGACAGATTAAACTGAACATTAAAAAAAACTTGACGAAAAAACTGCAAAAAAGAAAAGATATTGGCCTTTGGTTACGTCTTTATAAGTTGAAGTGAATTGATTGAGAAGAATTAAAAATAAAATATTAACGATTTTTCGGCAAGAAAATTTTAAATCAATCAAATTCCAAAAAATTGTTTCACAAACGCCACAAAACACAAGACGAAACGCTATTTAAGAGTGTTTTCAAACATAAGCTATGGTATTTTTTCGCACTCAATTTGATTTTGAAGGTATTGAATAGTTTCATTTTTACTTGGCGCTCTTTAGAACGAAGTTTTATATTTTTTCAGTTTTAAAACTAAGTACGATTTCCCTTATTAGATGAAGAAAACTAAAAAATCCGTTGTTAATTGAAAAAGAGGCTGTTATGTGTTAGTCATATTTTCAGGAGTTGACAACGTAACAACAAACGCCAGAAAAACTTCCGGTAATAGATTCCAGTAAATTGCTTACTTCCGACCGGAAGTACGGAAAATCCACGCTTGAGTGATCTTTAAAAGCTTAGTTACTTCGATGTTTATGGTTGTCAATTGGTGAGAAACCAGACAAAATCTAGAAGCTCATGTCAACAGGAAAAAAATGATCAATTCGCTTCTACAGTTATTCTCGACGTCAGAATTTATTTTCGTCGCTATGCTATGACATACAATTGTGGAGCGTGAAAACAAACAATGTGATGAAGAAACTCTTCAAAGCAAAGTTTGTTAAACTAAGGTTGAAGACGGCGGTTCACAACTTTCCTTCATTATACGGCAAAAATGCGTTATGGCGGCATAAAAACAAAAAACTCCGGTAATTTACTTTTAATACGAAACTTAAGCTTGCTCGTTCGGTTGTTATTTGCGGCTATTTGCACCTGCTGATTTGAAATAGCTCAGTAAAGAATGCACGGTCCCCCTGAGGGAAGTTCGCGACCCACACTGGGGCGGATTAGCAAATTAATCTGACCCAGAATTTAAAAATTAAAACGGCCCACTTTTTCCAACTTGATTTTGTATAAAAGAAATATGAGCCTACAATGTTTAATTCACGAGCTATCTAGTGCTATTATTAACTAAGTCATTAAAAAAATATCGTGTATGCTACCGACAATATCTTAGGTGATACCAAACATTGCATCTATTTATTTGAAGAAGGCTTTGATTTCTAACTCATATTTTTGTCAATATTACTTGAATAAAAGTAAGAATATTCTGTTTGAAAAAATCATTTAAACAGAGTAGTACCATGTTAAGTTGTAGGCTACGACACACAAAAATATTTAAAAAAATTAAAAAGCGCAATTTATTCATTCATTACAACACAGCAGTTTTCGCGTTTTAACGTTTGATCTAGCTCAGGGGCTGTTAACATGGGGTACGAATAGATATGGGCAATTCAGAATACCGAATCCGAAGGATTCGAATCCTAAACCATCCGAATTCAAAATGCCACTTCAAATCGAATAATAGGATTCGGTTTATGTCGTGCTTACCAACTTTTTCAGGTCGAGTCCAATTCGAAGAAAAACCGATTGAAGGAAGAGTTAATTTTAGGGAGAAACAGAGTTAGTTTTAGAGAGAAAGTAGTTGGTTAAAAAAAAACTAAGTTGTTCCTGAGCATCTTAACAAATTTTTAAAAATTCGAAAAATTTTCGGCACGCTTTGGGCCCACGAGAGCAATTTGCGCGGCGTTTTCTCTCTTTTTATTTCTTAGAGCAACTAATCTTGTTTTTTATTCTCACTCCAATCGGTCTTTCTTCGAATTAGACTTGAACGCTGTATCACGTTGCTTGGTCACTGTTTCTGACGCACGTGGAGTCTGCGACAGCCACAGAAACTAAATTGCTGGAAAATAGCTGTACTGAACAAAAGAAACAGCCAATTAATCCAGTCTAACTACTTAAATTAATTTCTAATATAACCAATCCAATTTCTTCAATTATTTCTATTAATTTTTACGATTCAACAACCAACTGTTAAATTATTTTTTTTTAGTTAAAACTGAACCAATAAATTTCTAAGGTTGCTTATTAAAAAAGAACGGAATGAAAAATGCTATAAACTTAGAATTAAACGTGGCCAGCTTGTGACATCTATTACGTCACAAGCGCCAAATGAATCAGTGTTTTACAAGCTATAAAGTATCGGAAAATGAAGTTTACTAAGTTAATCTTTCGGACCAGTCACATATTTTTTTTTGTAAACGTACCAATTGCAAGCAACGATAAAAAAATTAGCTCACACACACAATCGTACTTATTGGTCGAATGTGGGCTTTTTCTCGTGATGCACACACATGCAAGTCTTTTTTCTCGGTCGACCAAGTGCTTTACTTTAGCTGCGTTCATTCTGAAAATTCTGTTCGACGATTTGTTACATTTACGTATTAAGTAAGAATTTGGTTAATATCACTGTATACCTGCTACATCTGCATCCTCCGAATGATATTTTTCAAGTACAGGTTTAACTGCCACTAGAATACGATCACGTTTGACAGGCAAACACGTAGAAAGCTTAAATATATTGCACTGCAATAAACTCGTGCTCTGATTGTGTTTTTGTTGTTGTAAACTTGTAGTAAATAAATGCTTCCATGAAGATTGTGCTAATTGCAGAAAAAAGGATTCGGTATTCTGGATTCGGTTTAACTATTCTACATTAGAATATTCTAGAATAGTATATTATTCTGAATTGCCATCCCTAGGTACGAAGCACCAAACCAGGAGGTACCAGATACGGTGTTAAATTAAAGACTGCTTTTGGCTTATGTCACAACGTCACGCGACTGTTTAAAATCTTTATTTTTATTATTATTATTGCTAGTTCACATATTGCATCATGATTTCTAGAAAATGCTGTGTTAAAATCTTTACTATGCAATTTTTGCTTGAATAACAATAATCTTGTTTTTTTTTTTTATCCTAAGAGCAAGGCATTTTTTTCTCGATTATTCTCGTAGACTTGGGCATGACTTGGGTTGATAATTTTTTGCTTTTATCTTTGTTTTTTTTTTCTTTCTCTTCTATTCTCAAAATTTCTTTTAATTATTAGGAAATCAATTTTTTCTAGAATGTTTATCGCTAGCTATAAAAGCAACTTTTGTTTATGGAGGATTATTGGTCAAATCGCGTATAGTATAGTAAAGTTTAATCGTCGTAAAATTTTTGATTAATGCGTAATTAGTGTTTAAAGTACGTTGGGGTAGCCTGTCATTGAAAGTTTACTGTTGTCTAGTTGGCGAGTTTCGTGTTGAGTGTATTGTGTTTTAACACAACTGATTTGTAGTGACTTATTTGAAAATCTAGTTGACTTTAGTAGAGAGCTAAAGTCTCTTTTCGGCTGTTAAGGATTGCGTATAAATTCGGGGGATTATTCTTTATTAATATAGTTAAGTGTGCTAGATTCCATAGGTTTTAGACAGTACATTTATAAGAATTAAACAGGCTAGTTAGTTTATCGGCAATTCTTTTTAGTTCACGTCACTATTATTACACCAATTTGCCCCCTGTATTATAGGAGGCGTGACACACAGTTTGAAAATGATGTGATATAACAATTAACGTTACTTTTTGTCTACGGGGTGTTGGTTTTGCAGTATTATCTCATAATAATCATTGTTACTTTTGATGTTCTATGTAGGATTCCAGTTCAGTTGATATTTAAAGAGTTGCAATTTAGCTACAATTGTCTTTTGAAATTTAGCAAAAACAGTCATGTCTAAGAAACGCAAGTGGAATAAAGATTATTTCAGATATGATTTCATTTTCATGACAGAAAAAGATGGAATTCAGAGACCGCAGTATATACTATGCTGCAGATTATTAGCAAATGTAAATCTCAAACCTTCAAGGCTTAATGAACATTTCCATAATCAGCAGGGGAGTGTAAAGTCATGAAATAATTTCAATATTTTGAAAATATTAAAAGGCCCTTTTTCATAAAAGTGGTACCTTACCAAAGTATGGATTTTCACCTGTTGAAAAACCATTGTTACATGCATCATACCAGGTTGCATTTTTGTGCGCCAAGAAAAATAAGCCACATACAATTGCTGAGGAGTTGGTGAAACCATGCGCAATAAAAATGGAAAAAACTGTACTGGGTACTGGGGTAGAAAAAAACTAAGTTTAGTAGCTTTGTCTAGTGATGTATTCCAGGATTTGTGATATAAGTAAAGACATCTCGCAACAGTGATTGCCGATATCAAAGCAAGTCCTATTAAAGCAAGTCTTCAGTTGAATGAGTCCACAGACGTCAGTTTTTATAGTCAGTTATTAGCATTTGTGCAGTATGTAAAAGATGAAGAAGTAGTGAAAGAATTTCTATTTTGTTAACCATTGACAATAACTACAAAAGAAATTGATGTACTCAATATTGTCAAGGTTTTTTTTTTAATCATGGAATGACTCTCGACATGAGCGGTTCTTTTTGTATCGATAATGCTCCTGCCATGCTTGGAAATAAAGCAGGTTTCGTTGCTTGTGTGAAAAAGAGGTACCTCACACATACAGTCACTCACTGTGTGCTACATCGTCATGCCCTTGCAGCTAAATCATTACCAGAACAATTGAAGAATTTTTTATCAATTGCTGTGGATGCAATGAATTATATAAGACGAAATGCCTTGAATCACCGTCTGTTTAAAGTTTTTTTAAAACAAAGTTGGGACTAAACACGACGTACTTCTTTATCACACCGAGGTAAGGTGGTTGTCCCCTGGCCGAGTGGTCGCTCGTGTTTTCGAACTGCACAAACAAATCGAGCAATTTCTTAGACAGCAAGATAGTAGCTTAGAAGAGCACTTCGAAAAATAAAATTTTATTTTGTCCCTAGCCTACCTGTCACATATATTCAGCCACATAAACAACTCGAATACCTGAACACCTCCATTCAGAGTACAGGGATGAATATGATTACAACCAGAGAAAAGATAGCTGTCTTCACTAACAAGCTTTCAATATGGAGAAATCGTATTGGGTGTGGAAATTTTGCAAATTTTCCTAATTTTGATGAAATTTCCAATTTAAAATATTTATTGCAGGAAAGTATTGTGACTAATATGAAAGAGCACTTGCAGATGCTTATTCAGTCCTTCCAGGGATAATTTAATTATGAAGAGGTTTCTGTTTCACAGGAATGGATGCAGGACCAATTTCGTTTCAACATAGATTTTATGGATGATATTGACAAAATTAAAGAAGAGCTTGTTGAGATGAAAGCCAGTAATAAAACAAAAAGTGAGGTTGATTCAATGCAGTTTCTTGTAATACTATTTGGTGTGCACAACTTAACACATTCCCGAGTCTTTGTCTCCCTATCTCCTTTTTGTTTCCCAAACGTCACTTCCAACACAGTTTCAGCTGTTTTTCTTAGCATTTCCGACGGAGTAAAAGTAAAAGTAAAAGGAGGTTACTAGCTGGAGTAAAAGGAAAAGCGTAGCCTACAGTTTAGTGGTGAGACTAGCAATGGTGTATGGCAATGGCGTGTGGTCAGGGCATGCAAGTCGTTGTTGCAAGGCAGTGGTGTGCTTTGCATTACCAACGAATTCCTGTCCGATGACCTTTATTTCTAAACGAAATAAAAAACACAGCTGGTTTGGGACGAAATTAGGAAAGGTAAACTGGTCTGAGAAGAAATTAGAGTGAAAAAGTAGAAAATCAGGGAGAGATTTAAGGTGATGACATTTTTTTAGTGAACACCATGAATTTTGGACAAAAAGTAAGAAAATTGGGACTGATTTCAAGTGATGACCTATTTTATTTGGGGAAACAACATAATTGTAGGCCGAAAATTGGTCTATGCCTTAGAATCTCACACAGAGTTCTTTCTGCTACCCATAAAATATTGCATGCTCTACCCATTAACTACCCAGAAAATACACGATTGCATGACCAGTTTTTGGCGCACCAGTTACATGAACAATCTCAGAGGTCACGGCACGCCCCTGGTGTAAGGACTTGAGACGGTGGTGATTACAAAGAAAAAATTAAAAAGATGGAAGTTGCAGAGTTGAAAATGTTAAGGTTTGCTATGGGAGTGACAAAAAAAGATAAGATTAGAAATGAGTAGCCTACATCAGGGGTACAAGTAGGGTAGAACGGTTAGAAATGAAGATGAGGGAGGGAAGGCTGAGGCGGTATGGACATGTCATGAAGAGAGACCAGGAGTAGGTAGGAAGAAAGGTGATGGAAATGGAGTTACCGGAAAAGAGGAATAAAGGGAGACCGAAAAGAAGATTTCTGAATGTAGTAAAGGAAGACATGGGAAAAGTTGGTGCAAAGGAAAAGAACATTGAAAGCAAGACTCTCTGGAGGAACATCATACGCTGTGGCAACCGCTGATTAAAGGGCACGGCCAAAAGAAGAAGAAGTGTTGTTGCTGTTTTGTTTATGTCTTACATCTAAATATTTTTGTTGTAACCTAGCATTAACAGTTTTTCAGTAGAATTAGGCTGCGAGTGAAACAGGTTAGAAACCACTTATCTGAGAGAACGAATTTCTGACTTTTTTCAACTTGGGGCCACTGTGTAAGCGCTATACAGTAAAATACAAAATCATTTATTAGCTAGATAGTGACGTGGAAATGTCGGTAGCGTGGTCGAGTGGGTGAAGCGCTGTGCATATGATCAGCATGATCTGGAGTCAAAATCCATCACGCCATTCTGTTATGTCCTGGAAAAGACATTTTACGGCACTTTTCCCTTGCTTGGTGGTTGCGGCAAGTAGTTCTAAATTACAACCATATCTCTATTAAATTACAAGCAGATAGCAATATCTTAGCATCTACAGAAGTAGATCGGGATAGTTCCTTATTTATTTATAGTTGCTTTCCTGCTAGTAAGGAATATAACTATAGAGATAAAATAAATGAATAAAATAAAATGAATTGTCACAAACCAGACCTACGAACACAAAATTCTCTTGTAGTTGAAAGATAGGTGGCGGTGAAGGCGATAGCCTGACGGTAAAAGTGATAACTTTAAGCGGTGAAAAACTTATCACTTTAACCGACTAATTCGATTATATCATTCTTTAGTAGGACGTAGTTTCAACTATTATTTTCGAAATTAAGCTTTTCCTTTGTAATTATTCATAAAAGAAACAAAGTTACGACTGATTGTAAAACCGGGCGACAAAAGCACACGCCCACCAGAAAATTTCCGAACTCTCGGTGGGCTAATCCGCCCCTGCCCCATTGACAAATTTCAGCGTTCGCCACTGTATCTGCTTTTAAAAAAATCAAAGTTTCTTAATATTCAAGTTAGGAAACTGCTCATCCGGAAACTGCCACACAATGAAAGTGTGGGAAAGAATTATTGAAACCAGGTTAAGGGATAGAGTGGAGATCAGCAAACAGCAATATGGATTTATGCCAGGAAAAGGAACCAACGATGCCATGTTTGCTTTAAGAATGTTAATGGAAAAATACAGGGAAGGTCAAAAAGAGCTACATTGTGTATTCGTGGACCTAGAGAAAGCTTACGACAGGGTTCCACGGGAAGAGCTGTGGTACTGCATGAGAAAATCTGGAATAGTGGAAAAGTATGTGCGACTAGTACAGGATATGTATGAGGGAAGCGAAACAGTGGTGAGGTGTGCAGTAGGAACTACAGAAAGTTTCAAGGTCAAGGTTGGACTGCACCAGGGATCAGCGTTTAGTCCATTCCTGTTTGCAATGATAATGGACAGGCTAACGGATGAAGTAAGGAGAGAACCACCGTGGACGATGCTGTTTGCTGATGATATTGTGATTTGCGAAGAGACCAAGGAAGAAGTGGAGCGGAGATTAGAATCCTGGAAGTATGCATTGGAAAGAAGAGGGATGAAAATAAGTAGGTTAAAGACTGAATATCTTTGCATAAATGGAGGAAATGATGACGAAACAGTGAAGATGGAGGATACAAAAGTGCTAAGAGTAAAGGAATTTAAGTATTTGGGATCAACGGTGCAAGAAAGTGGTGGTTGTAAGAGGGAGGTAAAGAAGAGAGTACAGGCAGGATAGAATGGATGGAGAAGAGTATCAGGAGTAATCTGCGACAAAAGGTTACCAGCTAGAGTGAAAGGAAAAGTGTACATTTCAGTGGTAAAACCAGCAATGGTGTATGGACTTGAGACAGTAGCAGTCACAAAGAAACAAGTGGAAGAGATGGAAGTCGCAGAGATGAAAATGCTGAGGTTTACTATGGGAGTGACGAGAAAAGACAAGATTAGAAACGAGCACATCAGGAGTACTGTTAAGGTAGAACGGTTAGAAATGAAGATGAGGGAGGGCAGGCTGAGGTGGTATGGACATGTCATGAGGAGAGACCAAGAGTATGTAGGAAGAAAGACGATGGAAATGGAGTTACCAGGAAAGAGGAGAAGAGGGAGACCAAAGAGAAGATTTTTAGATGTGGTAAAAGAAGATATGAAGGAAGTTGGTGTGAAGGAGATGGACATTGAAGACAGAAAGATGTGGAGAATGATGATACGCTGTGTCCACCCCTGACTAACGGGAAAGGCCGAAAGGAAAAGAAGAAGAAGAAACTGCTCATCCGTGTCGCCATTTTGTGTTATTCATTCAGCTCTTATTTAAAATGTATTAGTATAAGCAAGGATAGGCATATATAGTTAAAAATTGCTCTTTTGCCAACGTATTATCGGTATCAACGGCAAATAGTCTAATTATTTATAGAAGAACATTTTGAGGCTTGTTTGGCAAAAGAATAAACAAAACCATTTACGGATATTTTATTGATTGCTTCAATAATAAAGAATCCATTTTTTATGCTTTTATTTTGACGTTAATAGCATTAATCAAAGTCTAAATGCCATATCTAAAACAAGTACATTGTAATTAAGGATTTTAGTAGGCTTACTAAAATCAAGTTTTTTTTTCTGGCAAGATTTTACAGCACTGAAAATAATTTAATTTTCTTTAGTTTATAGCCTAACTATATAACCGTACAGTACACTTTTAATTCTTTTCATAAGACTTAGTAACATGATTGCTGTGCAATTGTTTTAGCAGTGTAAAATTGGGTATCATAAGCTTTTCAGATTTACAAATAATGTTTAATGCTGCTTAAAATCCACTATTTTAAACAACAGCTTTCATCTGAAATATTTGAAATTTGTAATGATTAGCATGTAAGTATATGTACTTAAGTTTTTTTTCTTTTAAAATAAAAAATATTGTTTTATTTAATTTTTTTACCATTGCAGCATATTGTATTAAAATTAATTCACAATTTTGTAAATTTTCTTTATTGTAAATATTTATAAAAAGGTAATGACTAATAACAAATTAACAAAACAAAAAAAAACTTTAGTTAATTATACTAACTAAAAAGTTGTAAATTTATTTTTTATTTATTTCATTTTTATTCACAATCAACTTGAAATTAATCATAGTGCATGTAGAAATAAAGATTGTGAATAAGGAAGCAGCGACTAAACGAAGTACGTTATTACATGCACAACGTCATGCTTGCATGGTCGTGCATGGTCGCTGTACCTTTGAACAAAGCGATGTGATGTTAATAAGAAAAGAAAAGCGAAAAGAAGATAATTAATACACACATCCGAGCCATAGTCAGAGAATGTTGTGTAATCATGGGTGGGAGAAACAACAAACTCAAAGACCAAAAGGGTCTGGACCAAAAGGGTCAGGCAGGCAAAGAAACCCACCAAAAGAAATCCTGCCACGGGTCAAAAGGACCATTTCGAAAGCATATGGCTGGACAAAAAAAAAAAAATTTATATGCATAAGATAGAACATACAAATAGTGAACAAGAATAGGTGCAAAATAATTAAATTATGTGAATTTTCATCGAACTGGATGGGCCGAAAAGATCTGGATGTTGCCTTTGAAGTCGCATCGGGCTTTTATCACCTTCAATTTCTTTGTACAATTTGGTGGAGTTACCTGTAACATAAAAAACCAGCAGCAGAAGTTTTAAAATTTATGAAGTCTATTACCAATAAAAATTACGTTGCAATAAGATGCTTTTGAAATTCTGTACGAAATTTACTATATGATTTTATCTGTTTAATGCTTGTTGGGACTTTATTCCAAGCAAGAGGACCTCTGTATCTTAAAGATTGTTTAGTTATATTTAATCTACAAAATGAAGGATAGAATTTGGACTGGCTTCTTGTACATTTAGTGAATTTGTCGCTTATCAGGTTATTTTGAAAAAAATGATCAAAACATGGTGGTAACATGCCTTTTATATATTTGTACATAAAACAAGTTATTTCTAATTCGGTTATTTGATCAATTGTCATTATGTTGTTGTTTCGCAAGATGTCAGTAACGTTAGCTCTGTGATGTAATCCAAATGTTAATCGTATGAATTTATTAGCGATTCGTTGAATTTTTGAGGCTGTGGTTTTATTACCAATATGCCAAGTTGTAATACAATATCTTATATGACTGATTATCAGGGAGTTATACAATACAAGCAAAGTTTTTTTGTCAAAGTGTTTTGAAATTTTTTTGATAGTACCATAACTTACGCAGATTTTTCGTAGAACAAAGTTCATATGCAATTTCCAACTTAAATGTTCATGAAATATTATTCCCAAAAATTTCGTTTTTGGTTGCTGAGAGATAAATTTATTTCTAATTGAAATTGTCAGTTTTTTTGAGGAAGGCTTTGTTTTGGGTGTGCGAAAGATCACATAATGTGTTTTGTCAGTGTTTAGAAATAGCCGATTTGCCAGAAGCCACTTATCTATGTTCCCTAACTCCTTATTTGCAGCTTCATATAAGGTTTCATAGCAATTACTTTTTAAAAATATGTTAGTGTCGTCTGCGTACATAATACATTTTCCTAAGGTTAAGCAGTTATTTAAATCATTTACATAAATTGAGAATAGTAAAGGGCCTAAAATTGAACCCTGAGGGACACCATATTTTATTGACTTAGTATTGGAGCAGATATTATTTATTTCAACTAATTGTTTTCTGTTGCTAAGATAGCTACAAAACCAATCATGCGCTACACCACGAATTCCACAATGCCATAATTTGGATAATAAAATTTTATGATCAATGGTATCGAATGCTTTAGATAGATCAAGAAATATGCCAAGTACATGTTCTTTGTTTTCAAAAGCTTCAGCAATATTTTTAATTAATAATGAAGTTGCGTGACTAGTTGAGTGATTTTTTCTAAAGCCAAATTGATATTTATAAAAAAAGTTTTGTTTTTTTAAGAATAATACTACACGATTGTACATTAACTTTTTCAATATTTTTGACATTGAGCAAAGTAAGCTGATTGGGCGATAATTGCATACATTAGTTACACTACTCTTTTTATGAATTGGTACTACTTTTGCAGTTTTAAAGTCAGTGATAAATTCACCACAAGCTAACGAAAGATTAAACACATGTGTCAGAGCTATTAACATATTGTCTGGTGTGCTTTTTAAAATAGTTGAGGGAATTTCATCAATGCCAGTACTTTTTTTAGGCTGAAGGTCACTGATTAATTTTTTTATTTCAGTTAAACTAGTTGGATAGAGATAAAGTGTGCTCAATGTGGGAGATTGCATAAATGTTTGAAAACTATGAGATGTTTGGGGTAAATCTGATATTAAATTATTTGCAACATTGACAAAGTAATTATTAAAATAATTAGTAATCTGGAGAGAGTCATTTACCAAATTATTGTTTATGGATATGGAAAAACATACTGATGATTTAACTTTACCTAATTGTTTGTTTATATTTTTCCAGGTCTCTTTTAAATTATTACTTAATTTCTTGAATGTTTGTCTAAAATAACTCTGTTTTTTTTCTTGTAAGGCGCGATTGTATGTATTTCTTTCTTTATTGAAGTTTGCTTTGTTTAAAACACTCCTGTTTTTCAGAAACTTTTTTAAACACTTGTTTTTTTTAAGCATTAATAAATAAAGATCATTATCAAACCATGGCTGTTTATTTTTGTTTTCAATATTTTGCTTGATGAAAGGGAAGCAGTAGTTAAAAGTAGATTTGTAATTGTCCATTAATAATTTAAATGCTAAATTAGAATTAGTTTCATTTAGTATTGCATTAATATCAATATTTTCTAACATTTCATTAAACTTGGTTATACTTTGGGGGGTAAAAGATCTTTTTTGTTGAGGTCTATACAAATTCTGTTTATTAACATTAAAACACATATATACTGGTAGATGGTCAGAAAGTGGATTTAAAATGACTCCGGATTTTATTTGCTGTTGGTGTAAATTTGTCCAGATGTGGTCTAATACTGTTACACTTGTATCTGTGATGCGAGTTGGTTTGTTAATAACTGGGAAGTAATGACCTTCAAGCATCATTTCAATAAAATTGCATACATGTTCATTATCTTGATTTGATAAATCATAATTAAAGTCTCCAGTGATAAAACATTTGTTTAGTGATTCATTACTATTATGGATACAATTGTAAAGATTATTCAAAAAGTTTTCATTTAAATGATTGTCATTAGAAGGAGATCTATAAATGTTATCACAGAATAAATTTTCATTATGTAATTGAATTTTTATAAAAATTGATTCAAAAATTTTTTCATTCATTATTGTCAATTCATCAATTAGGTTAAATTTATGGCAATTTTAATATACAAACCAACTCCACCACCCTTGGCAACTTTTCTGCTGTTAGAGATAAAATTATAATTTTCAAGATTACAGTATGGGCCAGATGAATTATTCTGAATCCATGTTTCAGTCACAGCAATTATGTCTGGTTTGGGGTTTAGATTATGAACAAAGCTTTTTAATTTACTAAAATTTAAAGGATTGGATAGTGACCTAATATTAACACAAATAATAAGAAAGCTATTACAAATTTTTTTATTAAAGATCAATGATTTTGTAGATTGAATTTCCAAGTATTGCTCTTGAAAGTGATGACTATTTGGGCCAATTAAGTTATCATGTTCTTTATTTTCAGAATTACTGTCATCAACAAAGATTGAATTTAATTTTTCAGCATTAACATATTTTTCAGGTCGACTACTTACAATTTTTTCTTTACCGAATTATGTGAAATAAGGGAATTTTTATGTTCATAACAATTACATTTACAGTAAAAATTATTTGAGGCTATTGCTTGGTTCTTAAGTATTTTAGCACATTTTTTATGAAAGTGAGCTAAACATGTTTGGCATTGAATAGGCACAAAGTCTTTTCTAATTGTTTTTTGGCAAAATTGACATACAAGTTTTTTCAAAGTCATAATACTTAAGATTTATGTTGCACAAATGAGTAATTATATATATATAAAACAAAAAAAATTAAACTAAATAATTAATAATAAGTAATAAAATAAACAAAAAGTAAAAAAAAATACAAATAAATAAAACACAAATTTTAAATTGATTTTAGATGTATAAAATGAATAGTTATATAAAGATAAGCTAAGGTTAATATAAAGAAAATTATCATGTGTCGTGGTAAGGTTAAATCAAGTACTGTATTAATTTGATTATTAAAATTACTAGTTAATTAAGAAGAAAATCTTATCTTACTAATATCGGATAGTTTATTGATAGCTTGTTTCTTACCTTTAAATGAACAGTATACAATACCTTTCATGCTCCAGACATTGCCAAAACCAAATACCTTTCTGGCTTCCTCCACAATCTTTAGTCTTTTTTTGGTTAATGACTCAGTAATTGATAGTTTGCGTCCATTCGATGTTTTCAAGTTCTTCTTATGCGAGTATACCATATTCCTTATTGACCTGCAAACAAATTTAATAATAATTGGTTTTTTGTTGGTTTTAGAAGGAAGAGGGTGACAAATATCAATATCAGAGTCACTAATACTAGTAGGCAAATCTAATTTGGTATTTAATATATTTAGCACATACTTCTTCTAAATAATTTTATCATCTTGAATAACATGGGTTGTGTAATCAAATTCTTCCAAAGCCAAAGATAACACAGAAAAAAATACCATAAAGTTACATAACAAAGTAGCTTAAACAAACCCTACAATGCAGTGAAAATAATATCAGTAGCAAAAACCATTAAAAAAACTATTAAAATTGAAGTTTAGCAAAAAAAAAAAGCGATTAATATTAAGAGATTAAGTAAAGATAAGTTTTCTTTCAAAAGGCCTAATACTGTAATACCTGCCTTAAATTCTAAAAAATAAGCTTATTAAAAGTTACACTTTTAATTAAAACTTAAAAATAATTATGCTACATACTAGAAAGTACATGTATATATAGGCTAATTGTAGATTAAGAGTGTCTATTTAAGAAGTCACGGTGAGTAATTCTTGTTCATAAAACTAACCCAAATCCCCATGTGGCCATTATCGGTTTTTGAAGAGAATCTTATTATTATTATTTTTTTAATCCTGGTGATGAAGTGGTAATTCCAGGTTAGTATCACTGAAAAAATTATTTATGGTGACTTCTTGAAGAGACCTGATTAAAATGCACAAAAAGCTAAAATGAACACCAATACATTATAGAATTCACTAAAATATTTAAGTAAAAAGCAAATCTTGACCAAGCCATGCACTCTTAACTTGTGACTTGTAAAAGTGTATTTGTAACTTTTAACCCTTTAAGGGACAGTGGTGCATGTGTGTACCATGATTGTGATTGTAACGTAACAAAAACACTTTTGTGAAGGCATTATAATTCTGATTTTTAGATATTTGTGACGTCATCATTAAATCATTGTTATTTTATTTCAGTATCAGTATCAGTATCAGTATCTTTTATTTCTGATACTGATACTGATACTGAAATAAAATAACAATGATTTAATGATGACGTCACAATTTTACATTCAAATTCTTATATCCCTTAAAGGGTTAAAGAATATTATTACTTTTTTGTGCATGTGTGTGCTTTTTCAATTTTCAATGTTAATGCATAGGTGCAATGACCATGCACAATTTTTTGTGTATGTTATAATGTAAATCATTTAGTTGTAGTCTTCCTATTTGCAACCTTTGCTCTGTTTTGTTTTCAATTATCGGTTGTTTTTTTGTATGCAAAAACAAACTAAAATTTAAATTATTGTTCTGTAAAGATGTAAACAGTTAATACAATGCTGTTGATGTTGTATTTATATACTATAAAGCAACCAGTTACCTATTAAATTAGGTTAAAAAGATAGAAGTATGCAATGCAAACATACAATAATGCTAGCTTTTTACTAAAATTGTAAAAAAGCTCAATTGTTGTGAAATATTGTCAAAACAGTTTTATGTTATCCTGGTAATCACACTTAACTTAAATATGAGAAGCCATTTAGCTTATTCTACTGTATGTTAGACTATCTTTTAGAATTGTCATATAAAGTCAAATTAATTTTTAATTCAATTTTTTCAGAATGACAATATATAAAATTTTAACTTTAAATTATGCTGTTGTTTTTACCAGCTCACCTTGCGTACCAATTATCAAAATCTTCGTTTTAAAACTTGCTAAACCCAGCACAAAAAGCTGCAATCAACAGCATTATAAGTCAAGTTAATAAACAAATTACATTTGAATCAACCTAAGACTGAAAAAAAGTGAAAATTTTTTAATTAAATTTGTTTAATGGTGAAACATACGTAGACTGGATTTATTGTTCAAATGATTTCTATAGTTGAAGCGTGAAACATTTGCTTACATAAGAAAAAAATGTATGAAAGCGAGACAGAACGAGTCCTGACGATCTCTAATCTCTCTATCTACCTTGAATAAGATCTGAGTCGTAACTTAGTAAAAAAATGTTTTCAAACCCAAATACAGCTGAACAAAACGTAACAAATTTATTACTAATGGCTGCAATTGCCAAAGCCAGAGCCAGATACGAAATAATAAATGCGTTTTCTTGAAATTAAAACAAAACGTTACAATGGTCCCGGACTTAATCAATCAAAATCACAACCAATTTGACCGCCTTCAACTCATCTCTCCGAACATAGATTCAAGAGATTATAAAGAACAAAAATTCTACCGTAATGCGCAAGGCGCAATCACAATAGGCAAAAGGCGCTTAACACAATTATTAGCCGGGCGTTACATGCAAAAGGCGCTTTACACAATTATTAGCTGACTGCTGAGAATCACGTGGTGGGTGCGTGATTGAAAATGACAAAAGGTCGGTTCGATACCCACGGCGAGCGCTAACAATGTATTTGTTATACAGGGTGTTTCAAAAGTAAGTATACACTTTAAAATTTGAATAAAAATCTAATGGCTTATTTAAATTTGTCAGAAGTTTACAAAAATATTTTATAAACTACTAGAAACAGGTTACCATCCTAATATCTCGTTGAATTTACTTATTGACAGGATATTAGACCTCAACGTGGGAACCACTAATTTTAACACATTTCAGCCACTTTTTGACGCATTCTTGCCCGACACTTTGCAATAAATCTTGTGTAACTAGTCCACATTATGCTCTAATTTTTTGTTCCAACTCTTCAAGGTTTTGAGGCCGTGTGGAGTAAACTTTACTCTTAAGGAAAACTCAAAAGAAAAGTCGCATAGGGTTAAGTCAGGTGAACGAGCGACCCATTTCAGAGGACCACTGCGCCCGATCCACCTATCGGGAAACAACTGATTTAAGTAATCTCTGACTTTCCTGGCGTAATGTGCAGGAGCTCCATCTTGCTGAAAGTAACAGTTCTCAACAGAAGCATTATTTCTCAGCTCTGGGAGGAAAAACTTCCGGAGCATTTCCAGATAATTTTCTCCTGTGACAGTTGTGGTTCTTCTGGCATCATCGCAAAAAAATAAGGACCTATGATGCCTTTAGCGGAAATTGCACACCACACAACAAGCGTCGGTAAATCACGCTCTTTCTCCTCGATTACCTTATGATTTTTCTGTTCCCCATATTCGAGTGTTGTGCCAGTTTACTCTTCTAGACAGATGAAAAACAGCTTCATCACTGAACCAAATGTTGTCAATGATGGATGAATCGTTTTTGTAGTGGTTGAGCAGCGTTTCACATATTTCTACCCTGCAGTTATTATCTTCTTCTTTTAGTTTGTGTACGGTTTGCAACTTGTAGGAAAACGCTTTAATATCTTTGCGTAACATTCGTTGAATAAATGATTGGCTGATCTCCAGTTCTACCGCTACACGACGTATGGATTTTCCTTGACTCAATGCATATGCCTCTTCTAAAACCTGAATGTTTTCCTCTAAGCGTCTGCTTTTTGGTCTTCCTGATCTTTGTGCATCAACTACAGATCCAGTTTCCATAAATTTGCGATGAATTGCATAAATTGTTCGTCGTGTAGGAGCCGAATTAATTCCAAATTCCCTGTTAAAGAGGTGCTGAGTTTGCCTTACTGATTCATATGCTTCTTGCCAAACAGCAATTTTGCACCTCATTTCTTGGGTTAATTTCCTTGTCATTCTGTGGGTTGATGAAAACTGCAAACAATACCTAAATTTTACTAAGCCACACTATGTTCTCTGATGAAATGAATGCCCTATGATGAGTACCTGAAAAGCAAATCAAAATTGAAAGTGTATACTTACTTTTGGGACACCCTGTGTATTACTAGTGTTTGTAAATTTTTTAGTTTTGTATGTTATTATTTTGTTGCAATTAAAGAAAATAATTTCCAATAAATAATACTTATTTCAAGTAGATTTTAAAAAAATTAAATTTAAAATATAATTTCTGTTTTTTGTAAAGCATATTTTCAGCTGTAGAGTTGTTGCTGATAAATTTTAATCACTTCTAGATAACTTGATAACTTTACTAATAATTTGACTGTTAAGAATAGTTTACATTACACAGTCGATGTGCAATATTTCCTATTACACATTTAAAAACTGAATAGATTTTATGCGATATTGTTTGAAATTTAAGTGTTCTGCCAATATTACCCTATGTACCATATGATTCCACGACAATTAACCGGGCGCAATTGACCGTAAACAAGTTAACTGGGACCAACTGACCCGAATCAAAATTGACCGGCAAGTAAATTAACCGTGCCAAATTGACCGTGCGTGGAATTAATATAAATTAAAAACGTTTATTCAAATAAACAAAAAGACTTCAAAAAAACACATATACTGTAGCACTACAGTACATGATTAAGGGCACTAAAATTTACATTAACTGTTATTTGACAAATAAGGAAGTTTATTGCACAAATTGTAGGTTGTGGGCGATGCCTCTGAGAAAATCTAATATGTCACGGTTTGCAAAATCTTCAACGATGGTTTTAAGTCGCGCATCCAGATCCTTATATTTCTCCTTTTGGCAGGCGGCCCTTGGGCACAGAGTGCCTCAATCTTGTTTTTGTTTATGTTCTGCAATTTCCTCAAAGCTTCTATAAATTTCCAAATGGTTGGGTGTTGCATTGATAACATTTTGTTTATTAGATTGTGGTGACCTTCAACTTTGTTGTTGGTTCTTGCGTCGCCATTTGACACCCGAACATGAACGTTCCAGAAGTCATGTGAATATGGCGGGTCTCGTCTGCGGGCACGCAAGCGACGCCCTCTGTAAGTACGCTCAAAGTAGTCCAGAAGCGGAAGCATTTCATCAGGCATGACTTCCTCTAATGTTTCAAAAGCTTCAATCAGATGCTGTATTGAAACAAATGCCAAAGCCGGTATGTGACGCAAAAGTACTGCAAATTTTGGATCATTTTGATACCTTCTTTAAAGTCCGATTTGCTGCATGTGCTTCCTGACATTTTCATTTAGATGAAAAAAGCAACCACTTACTGTGAGGTCAGCATACTCAAACACCATCCGAATTGCATTTATTGCAGACATTTCAAAATCAACCAAAAAACTTGTTGGATGTGCATTTGGCATCAATTGCCGCACTGCGCGAAATAGCCGCTCATATGTTTCTTGTGCTTTGTTCGGTAGTAAACAGTAAAACGCAGGGACAAGGTCGCCATGTCGTGAAGCGTGGATAGAGCAAACCTGTGCAAATATTGGGGGGGTAACCTTGAACGTCCCATCAGCTTGCCAATTTTCTGATAATTCTAGTACTCTTTTGCTTTCTTCGGTGCCAAAAATTAATATCCTATTTTCTTCAGCTCCCGAGTCATACTGCAAAAAAAGTTCTGGCCCCCTAGCATCATCTAAAAGGATATGTTTGTACGAGTCAGGTATTTCTAAATCTGCGCAGTTCTGTGGATTTACAGGTGCTGCCGCGGTCCTAAGTCGTGTTCGCTGTATTGCTCTTTTCACATTTTTTTCCACAATGTGCGCTCTGACGGCGCCTGGCAATCCCACTGTTGCGTCGGATATGATATTTGCTGGTGTGGACATATCGTTAGCGTTTGCAGCGCGTTCCTTGACGACCGTAAGTACTTTGGCTATTTGAACATGTCTCTCTTCTTGCAGGTGACTGTGTTCGTGCAACTCTTTCGTAACTAACCCATCTACAGTATGGAGACGTGCCTTACAAAAACTCTTGTAGCGATTGCTGCATCTCCAGAATGTAATTTTCCCGTCTGAACTTTGTCCATCTCACCAGAAAATGTAATGGTTGTAAACTAATTTTTTCTTCCCTCTCTCAGAGATAACATCTGCCATTTTCAGACTTTTTTTCTAAAAAAATGGAAATGCCTGTAAATGCTTATAAATACCTACAGATACAATGCGGAGTTGTCAAAGCTGAGAAAGCTGATTTGTGCCGCCGGCCAATTTGTTGCCGATTGATTTGTGTTGCCGGCCAATTCGTTGCAGGTCAGTTGATCAAAACCAATTGTCGCCGGTTAATTTGTTCACGGTTAATTGACGGGATACCGTACCATATTATGTGACATACATTTCCTTTATGTGCTGAAAACTGCAAACTTTTAAAAGTCAGCTGTGGTTTGGGAACCATGTAAAATGCCACAAATTAAAAGTACACTGAGCATTTTCAAAAAGGATTCTTGATAAATGTGAAAAAAGGGAGCCTGAGGCAACTGCCTCACTCATCTTACTCAATATCCACCACTGCGTCTGCTGCTATTGACATTGTCAATCTGTTTAAAACTTAGTATCACAATCTTAATATAAAAAATTTTTTTTCTTATATTACAAAATCATTATTTCCTCTTCAACATCACAATCTTTAATGATACTTAATGAGGGTCACAATCTTCAGATTAATGTCTTTCAAATCCAATAATAAGATGGTGTTAATACGGCTACCAAGCAATGGGAGGAGACCTCATTTCCATCAACTCCCTTCATGAACAAGAATTCCTCTATGGTGAGTATGAGTTGACAGAGGTTGGAAGCTACAGTAGTTATCACGTAATGCAAATCGCTTTTCCGGAGAAAAATTAGATTATTATCGTGACCTCTCGAAACGCAATATTTGCAGCTGCCAATAGCGAGTTGATTTTATATATTTGACGTTTTTTAACAAATCAATTAACTTATAGACTTTTTAAAATTAGATATGATGACCTATCTCCGCTCTTTATGACGTAAATGCATCGTTTAATTAAATAGTAGCGATGTGACCTCGCTTTGGCAATGATCTGTGTAAGGGCATGAAATTGATTTTATTATAAAGTTTGTCGTCCGAGCCACGTGGCCCAATTCAAGTTTATTATAAATAGAAAGCATTGCTCTCACAGACAGTGACTATAATTTCGCTTATAGAAGTGTGACCATAATTTCGCCGATAGAACGGTAACCGTTATTTGCTGAATGGTCAGGTGACCATTGTTTTATGCTGTATTGTGTTAAGTAGCTGCGCGTGTGAAACCGCAGGTAACAAATAAATTCAATCCTCTCCTTTGTAATTACAACTATAGTTTTCTGGATCGGGCGTAATAGAGTTACGCATATAATAAATAAGGGTAGTTGGTAACTTGGAGGGATTTTGTTGATCTTATTCGAACAAGTTCAGCACTTCGAGGACGGATATAGCTATTGAATTCCGTTTTATCGCCGAACACTCCAGCATCTTTTCAACAAAAAGTGAATTTGAGAATCGCGAGTCTTTCCTTCTTCAATAACAAAAAATTTGAATTTAGTCTTTATAATTTCTCTTTGTACCAAAAAATTGAATTTACTCTCTTCACTAGTACTTACCACCAAGTTCATCTGCAAATAGTCAATCATGCATTCATGCAACTGACAACATGCATCTTTGCAATATGCATTTAATATTTGAGGAATTGAATTAGCCCCTTGATCGTATTTCTTGGAACGATTATGTTACTAAAATTTAATGAATATTTCCTAAATGGTCACCGTCAGTTTGAACTTCTGGATGGACGCAATCGACCCAACACGTTCCAGATTGATGTTATGGACGGAGGATGGTGATGGGCAGACGGAACTCCATTCAACTATTTGAATTGGAATAGTGGTAAAGGAATAATTTGCACTTGCTCTGTAATAAAGTTGAAGTTGAGATTAGTTTACAAAATAATCACAAACAAAAGCAAAAGTTTTGACGAGCAAATCGCTGGCGACATCTCGTCGTCCAGGTCGAAGTGTTTGATTTTTTTCATTGTGTTTACAAAAATTCTCAGTTCATGTTATGAATGGATTTTTGATTTTGATTGATAGTTTATGCTCGTTTTTTGTGATAATGTCATTTTGTAAAGTCACTGAGACTTCCAAAGTTTTACTTTACAATTGTTGAACGGTTATTCTCAGAAAGTAAAGATAGATAATTAACCATGCAAATTGGATAGTTTCCTACGTTTGTTTGAAGGGTTTTCTTGCAGCTAGCATGTGTCTTTGAATCACTTGAACTATCTCAGAATAGTGCCATCCTTACATAACCCTCCTGACATAACCCAGCAGTTGGTGACAATCACGACAGGTTTAGGTGAGCACCGGGCGTAAGTAGTTGAACTTCATAGAAGAAAGTAAAGGGCAATTTGATAAGCTTTTTGCGTTGAGACTTGACGTTAAGGCTCGAATTACGTCACGTTTTACTTAGGAGAGCCGCACAGTGTTGATGACGAAGACTGCACTAAGATAATCGCAAGCAATGGAATGTGGAAAGACATCAAGTGCGACCGATTCTTTCACTACATCTGCTAGAAAACCGGAAACTCGATCGAAACCGACATCGAAGATTCGAACTGCAACAGCAACAAAACTTGTTGCTTTAAGTAAGATTCCGAAGCGTATGACGTTGCTTGTTTATGGTTCAGTGAACGTTGCTTTTTTTTCATTCATTTTTTCATTTACAAAACTTATTTTCCCTTTTCATTACTGTTGTATTTTTGCAGACTTACACAGGTTTTATTAAATTTTAAACAACAATCATCAATATTAAATTATTCACAAAAAAGTACTTAGTGAATCCAACCTGATTCAAATAGAATGTACAGTTCGTTTAACGTAGAAGCTTCAATGATTCTACCGCCAATAGTTTAAACCAGACAATGCAGACGCGCAGTTTACAATTTAAAAACTATACTGCGAAATTACGCGTCCAATGATTGCCAAGAGAAAAGCGCTTATTAAGAACGAGACGCGTTTCAAAAGAGTGAAAAACATTACGTCATAGTATTGCACAATTTCACACCAATTACCGTTAGAAATTTACCGTTAATTTCAAGTCAGTAAACAAAACAAATTCCCCCAAACCACAGTCTCCATCCCCCAACCCACAGTCTCCACCACCCAACCCACAGTCTCCACCCCCCAACCCACAGTCTCCACCCCCCAACCCACAGTCTCCACCCCCCAACCCACAGTGTCTATCCCCCAACCCACAGTGTCCATCCCCCAACCCACAGTCTCCGTCCCTCAACCCACAGTCTCCACCCCCCAACCCACAGTCTCCATCCCCCAACCCACAGTCTCTATCCCCCAACCCACAGTCTCCACCACCCAACCCACAGTCTCCGTCCCCCAACCCACAGTCTCCATCCCCCAACCCACAGTCTCCGTCCCCCAACCCACAGTCTCCATCCCCAACCCACAGTCTCCATCCCCCAAGCCACAGTTTCCATCCCCCAACCCACAGTCTCCATCCCCCTGCCCACAGTCTTCCTTCCTGTTCCAATTAGCGCATTTTACAGAGAGCTGATTTCTTAATTTTTTTGACTTCATTACATTTATTATTACGTCACAGACATTTTGGTGTGGAATACGGGGGGAGGTACAATGACTCGGTACTGAGCGCCTTCATCGAGAGAAGTCAGTTCACTACTACGACGCATCGAGGGGCCGTCTGAACAGCCCCGCTAATGTCATTGTTATTTTGGTGAGAAATGATTTGCGATATTTCGCAAAAAAATGGAAATGTTTGAATAAATAATTGTTCTGTTTTGCTTTTTTTGGTTTCTCCATTTTTCCAAATTTACTGATCTTCTAAGGTTCCAGCTACGTAGATAATTTGATGAGCATAATCAAAAGCGTTCGAATTATTTTATTTTCATAATTTTCCAACAAATACTATTACAGCAACTATTTCCACCAATAATTCATTGCCATTCTTATTCGTGGATTAGCTCTTTGCGGGGGTTAAAATTTTTTTCGCTCCTCTGTTATTTTTGCTTTTCCGTCTTGTCAAGTAGTTGTGACAGCAAATATCTCTTTTAAAACTAAAAGAAAAACTAGTTCAAAATGGTTATCATTTTAATTCTCACATGAAGCGATTTAGATTTAAATTCTGTCTCAGCAAACCTGACACAGTGTTGGCAACGGCCCTTTTTTGTTACGATTCTATCACTCCTAGTGGCTGTGCTGCCTAGGAGCTGTTGCAAACCTGGTCACCTCAAACTAAAAAAGCTTTGGTTGATTCTGAAAGCTGGTTGGAAGATTTTAGATATTGACTCCTAGGAGTAAGAAAAATTAATAAACATGATCCTATTTCTCACAGCACAACATTGCACTCGGAACTGGACACAAAACATGGATGTCGAAATATAATGACCCCAACTCCTGGCTGCAAGTTGACCTCTCTAGCCACATGGAAGTCCAAGAAATCATAACTCGGATCAGAATGCTTTTGCAATCTTTTCCAAGATACATTTCTCCTTGTACAATTCACTTTAATGTTTTTCCGAGTCCTTTAGATCAGTGGCCCCCAACATTTTTATTTAACGTGTTGAAGAAAAACGTAGGGGGCCACAGCTGATCTTGCATAGACATGCTAGATTCACCTGGTTTGTTGACAAATGGGTCGCCAAATATAAGAACAAAGGTTAAGCCAAGATAGAGTTGTTGCTCAACAACTTTTTGTAGTTCTCGTCTCGCGTTGTGCAGTTCCAGACAGTCGTAGGAATGCTCAAGAGGCGCAAATTAAGACTTTTCTGGAACTGAAATGTCTCTATATATTTCTTCTTGTTTAAAGAAGGGCACGATCTCTATGTAAAACTGCTAGGAATTAGCCAAGCATAAAATGAGAGCCAATAAAAATTTTGCAATGTCTTGCGAAAATTCAAATACTTTGCGGACCAACTGAAAATTAACGCGGACCGGGGATTGATGAACGCTGCTTTAGATTATCAGATTACATATTCACAAAGTAGTGAATGTGTTGTGATGGTTAATTTATTAAAATATTGAAAAATGTAAACTTAAAAATTCATAGTTGTCACTGTTTGTTACAATTTATTTTGATGTTGATTCCAAAATGAAATAGAAAAAAATGTGTGTGAAGTTTGGCTGAATTCTCATGGAACAAAACAATTTTCAGGAAAAAAACGGAATTGACTTTCAAGATCAGCTTCAGACAAGATTCACTCCATACAGGAAAAGATGTGACTGGTTGGGAGTGGCTCTCGGATCAAGAGGAAAATCCGATAGTAAGGATCGTTTTTAAAAACATTTAAACAAAATGACCAAAAATCGCGTCTCAATGTGGACAGCAAAAAACTTGATCAAAAAACTTGAGCAAGAAAATGAGATATTTTTAAGTAGATAAAAATGATCATCAAAGTTTTTAGATATATTTGAAGGGAACAATAATTAAAATACTGAAGCGACTAAACTAACCTGTTTTCACGACCAATCGTAGCACACCACGTAAGATGCCATCCAGTGACGTGGAAAGATCCCGACGACAAATCAGCAGCTCTTAGTTTGGAATACATCGGATGCTATGCTTGTGAGTTGATTCATTTAGTTTGGTGACTAGGAAAATTTGATTGTTATCACCCTCATTTAGTCGCTTGTGCCGAGTTATAACAGAGGTGGTCGATCTCGTTTTCTCGTACGAACGTTCGTTCATCAGTGTTTAAAATTTACTTGGCTACACAAATGATTATTGAAAAATATCAAAAGCTCAAACTTTTCTTTGCCAGTGTATCAAATTAAGTTGCTTAACGTTCAATTAAAATCAGGATTAAATTGTTCAGCTTGCCTCAACAAGCTTGGAATGAATTCTGGTCTCATAACGGACAAAATGATCATTGCTTCCTCTGCTGGTCCTGGTTTATTGCCTCAAGGTACCTGAGTTCCCGTGGATCAAGGTGAAAATTATTTCATTGAAGAGTTTTTTGTTCTTATTGTGTGGAAAAATATTTTTGTAAAAATTTCTCGGACCCTCTTCTGTGTTTCTTGTGCGCCACCTGGCGTATGTTTGCTTGCCCCAACCGAGGTTGCATTTTGAAAACTCGTGAAACGATTAAAATATTGTTTGTTTTTTGATTTGGTACAATTTACACCGGGCGATTATGACTGAAAGCTGAACACAAACTCCTATATTGTCATTCAAACTTATGCGAACTGTTTTTGGAGTTTTTAAGCAGTCACGCTTGATTGGGTAATATCCACTGAATCTTGTTTTGTTTAGACGAATGTTTGGCTTCCGGCCAGGACAAAGAGACGAACTATCGAGGGTGGATATCGAAGACGGTCACAGGCTGTACCTGCCAACAATGGTCCTCCCAGTTTCCCCACAGACACAATGAGTAAGTCTCTCTTGCTAGTGTGACTGTTCCTTGCTCAAACAGATGTATAAAGGTTTAAACTGAACTTATATAGTTTATTGTGAAACTATAAAATTTAAAGGACAGTAAAAAACAGTTCCTGATTGTTATATTTGGGCCTCTCACAACATTTCTATATCAAGATTTGTTCAGCTACATAACTGCTTCACACCATGTGGATTTAAATGAATTAAAAGAAAAGTGTTCACAAACGTTTACCCACTTTCTGCCGTACTTTCATGGTTTTTAAAGCAAACTTGCGTCTGAAGTAACATTGCGTCGGTATTAACCATGTGAAAAGCTGATTGAACTTGTTACTCTGACGTAATTAGGAAATATGGTCGAGTCATTGCTGTCTAAAAGCGGTCCGCCACTAAGGCACACGAAGCTGTGGAGTTTTGACGACAGTGCAGCATGTGCTTGGACCAAGTATTAAATTCATATTCTTATTATCACAGATAAATTGTTTAGTTTTCAGGATCCCATGTAATCGACTCTTAATTCCAACAAATTTATTTGCAGATTTTCACAGCGATACCCTGACGCCGATTTAGTTAGCAATTTTTGCCGAAATCCCAACAATGAACAGGGACCTTGATGTTACACAACTGACCAAGATGTACAATAAGAATACTGCAATGTCCCAATATGTAAGTATGCACTAGGGCAGGCATGTCAAACTCGCGGCCCGCGAAGTCCTTTGAAGAACTTTTGTTTTATCAGATGCTCAGTACTAAATCGAAATGTTAATCAATTTAACAATTAGCTCCATCTATGGAAACATCTGATTAAATGGCAAAAAAATTTGCTGTGGGCCGCAAGCCTTTTTTTTATTTTTATCTCTATATTTATCCTCCTGACTCGCAGGAAAGCCACGGAGGCGCTAATACATAGGGTAAGGAATTACCCCGACCTGCTTCCAGAGATGCCAAGATATTGCTGTTCGCTTGTAATTTGATAGAGATATGACTTTAATTTAGAAGTGCTTGCCAAGACTTCCAAGTAGGGGAAATGCCGTTGAGTGTCTTTCCCAAGGACACAACAAAATGGCGCGAGTAGGTTTTGAACCGAGATCCTGTCGACTACAATCCCAGCGTCTTAACCACGAGTTTGTGGCCCGAGACAAACTTGGTAGCGTAAACTTTTTCCGATGCGGCCCGCATACGTCCAAGTGTTTCACACACCTACGCTAGGGTTTCCAATTTTGCGGTTTAAAATAAAACAAACAATTCGGGGATCCAGAAAAAACTAAGATTTTAAGAACAGCAAAGGACTGGCTTCAATAAATGATTTAAAACATTTTTAGCGGTGTTGAAAACAATTAAAAATGCCGTTAAAAATTTGATAGAAAATAGCAATTAAACAAGAGATATTATCAAGATCTTTTAACTATTAGAACCTAAAAGTTTGTATTGACCAAAACAAACCAAACTTAAGTTAATTGTGTAATTACGACCGCGATAATTCTTCTTGGATTGTGTCAGCAGTTCACCCAGTTTCAGGATTTTGATTTGATCAGGCTCCTCATGCTACAAAGCAAGCTCGGACAGATATATCTTCTTCTAAGCTCAGCAAATCTGTGAGGAGAGCTGTGCATCGCTGGTCAGCATATATGATGACCAAGAAAACGCTTTGGTAGGTTGTGTTTGTAGAGTTTGCCTTAAACTAAAAGAATCGTATTTCTCTGGGTTCTGTTTCTTTTTGTTGATTAAATAGTTGTAAATTTAATATTTTAAAGTATTTCGCTCGACTTCAATAACGTTTAAATCAACAATCTGTCACATAAAAATATTTTCTTCAAAACTAAATGAAAAAATTGATAAAAGTTTGTTTGAATTTATTGTTAAGCAGATTTTTAACCGAGACTTTTTTATTTTGAAATACAAATTTTTGTTTAAGATTTGTGGTTCCATCCAATATATTGCGCTACCGAAAAGATGGTTTTGGAATGTAAAGGGTTTCAGTTATGTTTCTACTGTCGCAGGTCACCAGTTCTTTGTCTTCAAACCTGGGCTACTCGGCCTGGCTTGAGATGGCAGCCTGCACCATGGAGAGAGGAGAGTTGTGTTACAGCTGGGAGAGTGGTGAACCGGTAACCTACACACATTGGATGAAAGGAGAACCAGGTAGCCCTTTTTTATGTAAAGAATTTTTGTTGAACATGGCTCGAGCCGACTTTAACGCGCTCTTTAACTGAAAGATTATGCGGTGGTTTGAAGAGATTGAGTCAACTAAAAACAAAACGTAAAAAACTTAGGATTGTAAACTTCTAATCAAGAAATAAATTTCTTACAGAAGTTCGATTGTAATGTTACTTCCCATATGAATACGAGAGGAATCTTTACTACGAATGGATCAACTTCTACCACGCCCTAAACCAGGACCATCCCTGGTACAGCCTTGACCCGGTCTACAGCAACTGATGAATCAACTGATGAAGCGACACAGGATACGAATCCTCCTGCGCTTATATGGATGATGACGAAGTGCCGCTTCTGTGTTCAAAATATTTTAGTTGTTTTTCAGTCAAAAAACTTCAGTTGTTGCGAATGAGAAGGAATAAAGTTGTTTTTTGCTTGTATTTTGTATTTAAAGATTTCTACTAAATACTCCACCAAATAATTCATCTTGTTGCATTTGTTGCAATTTCATTTTAGATTTTTTATGATAGTAGTTAAGATACAGTATCACAAATTTTGCCCAAATTTTTTAAATTTTAATTTTTAAAGCGAATTGGAAAACGGTTCTGCAAGGGCATTTGACATGTTCCGTTTCCGCATAAATATTTTTGTTTTTTCAGAAAAGAGTTGAGTTTCCCATAAAAAATTAATATTTTCAGTAAATAGAAATGATCGGCCGGGAGTTCGATTGCTAGACAGGTAATACTTTGAAATGTTAGAAGTTAGTTGCTCATATAAGCTGAACATAAAACAGATAGTAACTTCGTATGTTCAGTTTATATAAGCAACTAACTTCTAACATAGTATAGCCTGGTGTAATAAAATTAGATATGCAGCCAAATACTAATAGCCTAAAACAGTTTTTGTGTAGATTTAGTCTTACGTTTAGTTACGAGCAACCTAGCAGCAAAGACATGAGTGCTAAAAAACAAAAATATGATAAATCATAAAGAATGAATGAATGAATGAATAAATGAAATCAAAGATCATATATTCAGTTCGGTTTTGCATCGGTCATTATACACAGTGAAGAAAAGCTACAGTGCGTACTTTGTAATAAAGTACTCTCCAATGACTCAATGAGACCAGCAAAGCTTAAGCAGCACTTAGAAAATGTACACCCGCAACACATAAATAAGGACAAAACCTACTTTGAACGTCAAAGGAGAGCACTAAAGTCAATGAGACTGGATGCTTCTAGCAATTTTTTTAAAAAAAAACAACCAACTGTTAGAAGCATCTTGCTTAGTGGCATTTGAGATAGCAAAACAGAAAAAGCCACGTACTATTGGCAAATCACTAATCAAGCCTTGCATTCTGAAAACGGCTGACATACTGCTAGGAAAAGAGGCAGAAAAAAAGCTAGCTGCAATTTCGCTGTCAAATAACACCATTCAAAGGCAAACCAAAAATTTGTCTCTTGATATAAAAAGTCAAGTAGTACAGGAAATCAAAACTGCTCCGTTTGGACTTTTTGCAATCCAGCTGGATGAATTAACAGATATCTCTTCATGTACACAGTTGATGATGTACGCAAGATACCTGCATGTTTGCAACAATGCATTTAAGAGAGAGTTTTATTCTGTTCTGCTCTTGAAACTACTACAAAAGCAGCAGATATTCTGAATAAAGTTACAACATTTTTCACAACTGAAGGCTTTTTTTGGAAAAATCTTGCTGGTTTTTGCATTGATGGTGTGCCAGCAGTGTTGGGATGCATACAGGCTTTCAAGCTTCAGTAAAGAGGCAAACACCAAAAAGTAAAGGTGTCACTGCAAGTTGCATAGGCAAGCCCTAGCTTCCAAGACATTACCCGAATCCCTTCAAAAAGTTCTTGATCAAATAATAAAAATAGTTAATTTTATAAAAGCAGAAACTTTAAATTCCCGTCTTTTTAAGGCATTCTGTGGAGATATGGATTTAGACCACCAGGTGCTTCTCTATTACACTCCAACTCGATGGCTATCCAAAGGCAATGTCATGCGAAGAGTCTTTGAACTCCGAGAAGAATTAAAAGCATTTTGTCTTCTCAAAAGTAAGAATGAGTATCATGCTTGGCTAGATAACTGAACAGTAAGTAATCTCTCTGGCTTATTTGTGTGACATATTTGAACAACTTAACAAACTCAACCTACAGATGCAAGGCAAAAATACCAATGTCGTCAAACTTGTCGATGCACTGAAGGCTTTCAAAGCTAAGTTGGCAAATTGGAAAAGAAAAGCTGAAATCTACAATTTTGCAATGTTCGAGAAAGTGAATATACTTCTGTAGAAGTTTTTTGAATTTTTATAGAACTTAATTCGGTAACTCAGTACGCTATTTAATCGTCTAACCTTTCGGCGCCTGTAAGGAAGGCCTCGCCGATAACGCAATTTTGGTGTCTACTAAAAGATAAAATTCTCAAATCTTCTCGCCGGACCTGACCTAGGCACCAGCAACAGCAAAAACACAGTCTAGCTAAACCACAGCTCAGACTACCACAATATCTTCTTTATTAAAAAATATGCTTCAATCCACTTAGGAGCCCACAATAGTATAAATTCAACAGCAGATAAATCAACAGCAGCTCACTAGCTTAATTCTTCAATAATCACGTAGGCAACCAAAGACTTGCGTTCAAAAACTATGACTTCACATAGTTAACAAATTTCCAATACTTAAGTTACCACAACGAATCATAGTAATGCTTTCAAGCGAGCTTTATTTATATCACTCGGTCGTGAATATCTCGAACGTTCTGAAAGTTACTCAAATCATAAACAATCACTATTACGTCATAGTCAAAACAGGTCAAGCGGAATAATTCTGGATCTTTCTCTAACAATTGCGAAATTAAGCAGTGTTGCCATTTTCTTGTAAATAAATGTAAAAATATTTAAATTGCTTATAAAACCATTATTTCTGCGGCTATTTGAGCCAGACCAAAGCGAAATCAAAGATATTTTTTAGGAGATTATAAATATACACAATGGGGGCGATTTTTAAGAATGGAACAACTTCTTGACAGCAGAGAGGAGAGCAGTATGCCAAAAGTTGTTGAGAAAGATGTTGTAAAGCATTTGTCATACCTTTAAAACGAATTTGACAGATACTTTCCTGAGACTAGTGATGAAGAATTGGATTTTGTGAGAAATCGTTTACAGTTCCTGTTGAAAAGCTTTCGGATAAATGTCAGGACGAATTTTTAGAGCTGATAAACGATTATTCAGTTAAACAAGAGTACCAAGAAAAACCCCTTTTACACTTCTGGGTTGGATTGAAAGACTCATACCTTCAAACTACAAAAACAGCTCTTCGCATTTTTATCCTTTTTGTATTAACTTACCTATGCAAGTCAGAATTTTCATTTCTGCTTCAAATTAAGGCCAAACATAGAAATAGACTTGCGGTTGAGGATGATTTGCGTTGTGCACTGTCACAAACTACACCCCGAATCCAACTACTTTCAGAAAACAAACAAGAACAAATTTCACATTGATCCATAGGAAAATTAAACTAAATTGATATTCGAATTCATTAAAACTGTCTGAACTGGCAGTCGTGTTTTTTGTTTTAATTGCTATTTCGTTATTTTGTCATTCTCTTGATATTATACAGCAATCTCTTGGTATAATGATGCTTGCTTAGTATAGTTTTAATCGCATATCAAATTTTCTAGGAAATTCTTAGACTCTTTTACAGTTAAACTTGTGGTTGATGCTTGGTTTCTGGGGTAAACTTTTTAAAAATATTTTTTCCGACAAAAATTTCATAATCCAGAATGCATTACTCCAGAATGTGCAAGCAGAGTAGTGAGAAAACAACGTTTAAAAAACTTTGCGTAATAGAGGAGGAATGAAAAGTACCAAAATAGGCTAAGGGAAGAATGCATTCAAAAAGGTTGGGAATTACTGACTTAAGGGGAACTTTAAGTCAAAACATGAACATACATTCACCGTTTTTTTAGGTTTTAGGATTAAAGCTCAGTTACGCAAAGAAAGTAACAACAGCCTTTAATTTAAAAAAGTGAGAGGTTAAACTTAACTACAAGTTTACAACAACGATACACTTCTTCCATTTTGTCCAATCTCCACATATCGTGGGGTAAAACTGGACAAATCACCCACCTTTGTTCACGTTGCACAAAAAATATCTTTCCTTGTCACGCTGATAAGGCGACTTCAGGGCTCGAAATAGGATGCTTTGTTATTGAAATATGAAATGAAAGTGTATTAGATGTTGATAAAAATTGGCCCATAAATTCTTGAGCACCTCTTACGTTGCCCAGGCTTGTAACAAAAATTGCCATGGCTCATTTCTACTCCAACTAATACCAATTTGAGAAATTCATGATGCCCTAATCTCTAAAGCAGTAATTTCCAACCTTTTTCCAGTCGCTGACCTCTTTCCAAAAATTGTACAAGCTACGGACCCCTAATTTTGTACAATTCTTTTAGATTTATAATTTTGCAGAATACTTTTTGATTAATGTGAGGACTTCTTTTTGTTTTCACTTAAAGTTCAACGTACATTTTAACTTTGGCTTTAAGGAAATTGGTGGGCAAGTCGAGTTGAAGACCAAAGAATGTTGAGGACAAGAATGTTTGTTGCATGACTTTTGTGATTGTTGTGTCTTTTTCATAGTTATGTTGTCATGAGCTGCTCGCGGACCGGCTACAACCATTCGGTGGATCCCCGGTTGGATATCACTTCTAACACAAAGTACAACAAAACTTACTTTAATAAACCGCGACATATTTACAACAATTTGTAAACTTGGCTTCAATGCTTCAATGTCTCTACCTGAACTCGAGACATTGCTTCAATGCCCCTACCTGAACTCGAGACGAGACTTAAGGATTGAGAGACGAGACTTTAAACAAGGTGTCTCGAGACATCCAACTCTGACAAACACCCAACTAATGCATTTGGTCAAATGAAGGACAATCTATTGCAGATGGGCCTTGGTAGAGATTCGATCGTATGCAAGATAATTATACATTATTTTACTTCGCAATAAACTGTTGAACCAGCATTGAATTATTGTAGCCCGATAAGAATTACTCAGCAAATAAGCCTAAACTTTTACTAAAGCAAGTCAGAGACGGTTTGGTTGATTTCGATCATTTCTCGCACAAAATAAAAAGAGAAATAATATTAGTCTGAAAACATGATTCTTATATAACAAAGCAAAAATTTATCTAGTAATTTTTATTCAAAAATTTATTAATCGAAATTAATTACAAAACTGATCATTACAAAACAAATAGAAGCAACATAAAACTAAAAACACGGCACAGTTTTATATTTATAAATTTGAATATTATTCAAAAGTCATAACTGTCGTCATCATCAACCAAAATTAAGACGTTATCATTCACTACTCAAAAACCACGGTAGGAAATATTCCAGACGCAAATCTTCGACTTTATCTTTGAGTTGATCTTGAATATCATCTAATGTTTCATTTGATTTACGTTTAACTGTCGCCTTCAACCTCTTCATCTATAAAATATTTTCACGAATTCCACAATGGAGCAACTCAAATACGCAAGACTCCAATAAAAGCAAACAAATATGGGATCATAAAATAATTAATAAATTTAATTGTGGACAACGAATTTGAACAACTCGATACTTGTAACTTTGACTTGTTTACGTAAAAATCCTTTTATTACAATTCACAACATGAGGTAACTAACAGGCATGCATGTACAGTATAAAAGTTTCAGTTAAGTGTAATCAAGTATAATTAACATTATAAAAATATAAAAGTGTATTAATGTTAATCATGAAACTACATATTTAATTGTTCATTGTAATAATTAATTAAATATTTCTATGACAACAATCTAGTTAAAAAATATTAAAATTAACAGTGAAGTGACACAAATATAACCAGTTCATAAATTTAATTAATTAAGATTTCATATTTTATCGTAATTCTTATAAGTGTTTAAACAATTAATTAAAAGATATTATAATTTTTATAACATATTACAACATAATATTCAACCAACTTCATTCTTTAAAGTCTATTTTACTACTCACGTGATGATTCGACGTCACAATTGCATCGGCCAACGATTTTATTCCCACTTTTGTGACGCCACAATCTCTAATATCAACCTTATCAATTAGATGAATACATTTGGAAAGCTCAATTGTTCCCTCGTCCCCGATATTGTTCATAAAAAGATCTAATACTTTGATCTATAAAATGTTATTAATAATAGTTGACAACTTTAAAGAATAAAAAACTATTTTAATTGTTAAATCATGAAACTACATATTTAATTGTTCATTGTAATAATTAATTAAATATTTCTATGACAACAATCTAGTTAAAAAATATTAAAATTAACAGTGAAGTGACACAAATATAACCAGTTCATAAATTTAATTAATTAAGATTTCATATTTTATTGTAATTATTATAAACGCTAAAACAATTAATTAAAAAATATTTTATGTTTTATAACATATTACAACATAATATTTAATCAACTTCATTCTTTAAAGTCTATTTTACAACTCACGTGATGATTCGACGTCAGAAGTGCATCGGCCAACGATTTTATTCCCACTTTTGTGACGCCACAATCTCTAATATCAACCTCATCAATTAGATGAATACATTTGGAGAGCGCAATCGCTCCCTCGTCCCCGATATTGTTTCCATAAAGATCTAATACTTTGATCTATAAATATTAATAATTAATGGTTGACAATTGTAGAAAATAAAAAAACTATTTTAAAATGTTAAATCATGAACCTATATTTAATCGTTCATTGTAATAATTAATTAAATATTTCTATGACAACAATTAAGTTAAAATATATTTAAATTAACAGTGAAGTGACACAAATATAACCAGTTCATAAATTTAATTAATTAAGATTTCATATTTTATTGTAATTATTATAAACGCTAAAACAATTAATTAAAACATATTTTATGTTTTATAACATATTACAACATAATATTTAATCAATTTCATTCTTAAACTCTATTTTACAACTCACGTGATGATTCGACGTCAGAAGTGCATCGGCCAACGATTTTATTCCCACTTTTGTGACGCCACAATCTCTAATATCAACCTCATCAATTAGATGAATACATTTGGAGAGCGCAATCGCTCCCTCATTCCCGATATTGTTTCCATAAAGATGTAATACCTTGATCTATAAAACATTAATCGTCGTTGTTTGAAGGGTATCCACTCCTGGTCAGACACAAACAGGACTGGGGCCGAGGGTTTATCCTTTTACTATCCCAGGCTGCTGTATTGCCTGAATCAGATGCTGGCAGTGGTTTTATTAAGCCAGCATCGAGTTTCGTCATCCAAAACCGTCAGACCTCGTGCTCCATGTGGTGCCCGATGTATAGGGCACGCTGTTAGTACATGGTCTGCAGTTTGCTCAGAGGCGCCACACTCGCAATTCGGTGAAGGAGCGAGACCCCATTTGTGCATGGACGAATGGAATCTTGCTCCACGCAGTCCGAAGGCGGTTGAGCTTAACCCAAGCTGCTCGGGGTAAGCCCATCCCAATAGGCCTGGCACCGGTCCGGGGCAGAAAAGCTCGGAGTCTGGAAGCATTTTCACAGTACTCCGCGTTCCATTTGTGATTTGTCTATTCAGAAGCGCGAATGCCAAAGCTGGCAAGGTTGTCCAAGAGATTCCGCACCGCTGGCACAAATGGGCGTCTGGATCTTAGTCTCACTTGGCGAGTATCTGAGGACCCACTTAAAAGACCATACAAGATATGATCGGGGTCCAGAGATCCACGGTGAGCCAAGGAGAGTGTCGCTCCCAGTCGGCAAAGCTCAGCTGGATGGATGCCTGAGAGCACAGGTAGGTGGTCCGTTGGAGTGGGACGCAGGCATCCAGTAACTATGCGCAAGGCGTCATTCAAGACACTGTCAATGAGGCGAGTGTGAGCACTGCGACACCAGACTGGCGCACAGTACTCAGCTGAGTAGACTAGAGTTAAGGCGGCTATGCATACTGTTTTAGCACCAGCACCCCGTCTCGAGCCCACGCGTCGCTTCAGCAGTGTGACGCGCGAGGATAGTTTTTTGCGCAATGCCACTAAATGGTCACAAAACGTGAGCGATCTGTCCAGTTTTACCTCAAGATAAGTAGGGGTTGGACAAAACGGTAAAAGTCTACCGTTGTTGTAGAACTTTAGCTTACGTTTGGCCTCTTGGTTATTTAAGTGAAAGGCTGCCATCACCGTCTTAGTGTGACTGAGCTTCAACCTCCAAGTCTGGAGATACGCTGAAAGTGTAGACATGTCTTGGCTTAAAGTCCCTCCAAGTCCTTCCAGTTTCCAGATGAGTGCAACAATGCTAAATCATCAGCATAAGCAAACTTTCTGGAAATTATGGAAGGAAGATCGTACGTATAGATGTTAAATAGGAAGGGAGCCAAGACCGATCCCTGAGGAACGCCGTTTTTAAGACGGCGGAACCTGCTTTGCTTGATGTCAGCGGTGGTAAGGTTGAAACTTCGATTTCGGATAAGCTCCATAATCATTCTGACCATGTGCATTCTAACCATATCCGGAAGTAGTCTCAGCAGCTTGCAGCTGTCAGATCGACAAATATGGCACCGGCCTTCTTTTTAGCCTCAAAAGAATCCTCAATGTTCTGGGTTAGCAGAACAACTTGATCTACGGTTGACTTCTCGCGTCGGAAACCAGCCTGCTCTTTAGGGAACAGTGGATCGATTAATGGTTTATGTGGGCGTAGATAAGTCTCTTGAGAATCTTGTAGGGGACACAGAGCAGAGATATCGGTCGATAATTCTTTGGGTCACCCACGGTTTTGCATGTGACGAGGAGAGTGTCATGACCTACCAGTAAGGTTGTTCAAAATACTTCACGCTTTTCGACTAGTGTGTGAGAAGTCAATGCTCCGAACTGCCTCGGACCATCGATTTCTCCGCTTTCTGTCAAGCTTGGCAAGCAGAGCTATTGCAGCCAAGCTTGAGTCGTCTTCCTGAGGAGACTGCAGGAAGGTTTTATAGAGGGATTCACACTCTGCATCCCAACACGGAATATAGTTATTTCGATACCCGCGTGGGATAGTCTTTTTGGCTGCTTTCTTAATGGTGTTACAGAAGTACTGGTAAGCAACATCCACATCAAGTCAATCAGGCGGCAACAAAATCTTTGCTAATTTATTTGTCAAAGCAATGTAGTGACTCCATTTGGCCTTGCGGAAGTTCCATCGCTTAACAGGCATGCTTGGCACTGCCATAGAAAACCTTGGTGGTGTAATAAGCAAAAATCAATGTTGTGACCTGCGGAATTTGTCAGGGACACGTCTATTCGGTAAGCGACTGTTTGGACCTACGCTAGCGAAAGCTAGATCTGGATTGGTGCCAGTGTTCCAGCGGCCGGAATAAAAACTGGCAGTGTCCTTGGCATTATACAGGAGGGCAAGACAATTAATACTTGCCCAGCCAGCCAAAGCACTCACCGTCCGGACTGTTGTCATTGTAACCCCAGTCAGGATGACCACAGTTAAAATCGCCAGCGTAAAGACAGGGGTGAGGAAACACTGGGAGATCCATGGTTCGCAATCGCGTTGGCGGTCAGGCGTTGATTATTTTATAGCCATCAACATCCACACACAGCCACTCGATCTCCGATGTCGGTGGAGATTGGTCCAAAAGCGTGTATCTCAGTCGCTCGTGGACAAACGTGGCAAGGCCATGCTTCCTGCTTAAAGAAGACCCAGCTAGTTGGTAGTTTGGAAGTACCAACTTCTCTGCATCAGTGCAGTTGGTGTCCTGCAGTAGGATGACGAGTGCCTCAGACTGCATAGCGAGGTGATGAAGAACGTTCATCTTGCTTGCAGTGAGTCCTTCGATGTTCAGCTGAAGAATAATGGGTCATTGGAACTTGTTGGCAATGTGCCCTGAAAAGGGCAGTTTTAACCTGGCATTGCCCCGTCCTGAAAAGGACGTTTTCCGATTAGCAGACCCATACTGAAAATCGGAATGGGTGGATACCCTTTCGTTTTGGTAGGTTTGGTTTCAGTCTGTTATCTTTAACACCAATGAACAGACTTACTCACGGCCCAGGCTGCGTGAAAGCACCTACCATCTGGGCCAAAAATATTAATGATTAAGTTTGACAACTATAAAAAATAGAAAACTATTTTATATGTTAAATCATGAAACTACATATTTAATTGTTTATTGTAATAATTAATTAAATATTTCTATGACAACAATCTAGTTAAAAAATATTAAAATTAACAGTGAAGTGACACAAATATAACCAGTTCATAAATTTAATTAATTAAGATTTCATATTTTATTGTAATTATTATAAACGCTAAAACAATTAATTAAAACATATTTTATGTTTTATAACATATTACAACATAATATTTAATCAACTTCATTCTTTAAAGTCTATTTTACTACTCACGTGATGATTCGACGTCAGAAGTGCATCGGCCAACGATTTTATTCCCACTTTTGTGACGCCACAATCTCTAATATCAACCTCATCAATTAGATGAATACATTTGGAGAGCGCAATCGCTCCCTCGTCCCCGATATTGTTATAACGCAGATCTAATACTTTGATCTATAAATATTTATAATTAATGGTTGACAATTGTAGAAAATAAAAAAACTATTTTAAATGTTAAATAATGAAATTCTATTCAATTGCTCATTGTAATAATTAATTAAATATTTCTATGACAACAATCAAGTTAAAAAATATTTAAATTAATAGTGACACAAATATAACCAGTTCATAAATTTAATAAGTTAAGGTTTAACATTTCATAAAAATATTAACCATAGCCAACATAAAAAATAAAGCAATATTTTTATAAACAACAAACTTGATTTTATTAAACTGAGTTTTTGCTTATGTAAAAATAAATAACATCACATGCAAAACAAAAATATAAACTCTATTACTTGGATTAAAACCATGACATTTTTTTACAACGAAACCAAATTTACAATGAGCCATTAAACTTTTAATCAACATGAGTCGTTTTCAATTTAACTCAAACAAAGCGAGGAATGAATCAGATCAAGTTGTTGTTCTTGAAAAGGCTCCGAAAACGAAAAGTAGCAAAGAAGGAAGAAAAGGTCAAAGTTCACTGATCAAACCCATCATTGCCAAGCACAGAATTCCCACGCTTATTAAAACCATGAGCAAGCAATGTCAAGCATGAAATTGCTATGGAAAGCAGCCATACTGGATTTCTTTTCTCAATCTATCTACGAGCATTTCTCAATCTATTCATTTACATTTTCAAATCAAGAAAAAACAAGGCAAAAGAAAACAAACGTTTTCGGCTAACTTAAACCCTCGTCAGGTTTTGTAATGGATAACATTACTTTAATTCCGACAAAGACACAAATATTATAAGTACTGATTAAATAATAATTATTATAAAATTATTTAGTCAGCATTTACAATATTTGTATCTTTGTTCAAATTAAAGTCATGAAAGACCTTTCATTGCAAAACCTGATGAGAGCCTAAGTTAGCCGAAAATGTTTGTTTTCTTTTGTCTTCTTTTAATAATGTAAATAAATAAATTCATAGATGCTACATCCAAAATGGCTGCTTTCCATAGCAATTTTATGATATAAAAAAGTAATTTTTCTCCCGAAGCAATGTCAAGCACTTTACCATTAAAATCTACAGATTTCTTAAGTTATGTTAAAAATAACTGGTGTTGCTTGTCATTATATACAATTGAACATTAAAAATTACAACTTTGTCTAAAATGCATTAAAAAAAATAAACTTTAACCGCAATCACGTGACCGATCATAAGAGCACGTTGTTATAAGAGCGCAATAATAAGCGTTACCACCAGAGCCAGAGTGGTAAGAGCAAAGTTGACACTTAAAGTAACAACTAAAGCGCGCCATAAAAAAGCGCATTGGTATTTTATCCTTTTGAAGGCTGATTGTTATGATCACAGAAAGTTATCAAGTTTTCATTTGCGTCGACTTCAGCTTAATGTTAAAAATCAGAAAATACTGAATCCGTTTTCTTCAACAGTGGTGTATGCAAAAATTTGTTACGGGTGGCTGTCTTTAAGTTAGGAAAAAACTATTTACATAAGATCGAAGATTAGAAATTGATTGCTTATTTTTGAAAGTCAAACGAAGACTAAGAAAAACGCTTTTTGCTTTTATTTTTATGTGAAGATGTTTTTCAATTTTTATCCAACTTTTGAACACTGTTACTTTAAAAGCATTTGCCTGGCTATTACACCATTGTACAAAAAGGCGTTTGATCCTCAAAACCTCAATGGTGTTTTTTAAAACTAGTTATTTTCTCAATTATCAAATCCTATAAGCCAGGGGTAGGAACCTGATTGCGCTTGCGGGCCAGATCCCACAATTCGATGCATGATACATAAAATTTTGGTATACAATATATAGCTTTGCCAAATTTATTGATGGTTGGCTAAAGTCTGATTATTATGCATTGCTAAAGTTATCAAATAATGTGACACATTTTTGTCCTCCACTCCCAAAAAAAGTCTTTAATTATAACAACCAAACTGTTTAATTTCATTTTCTTCTCAAAAAAAAAAACTAGCGAAGTTTCGCCGTTTCTCTTCAAAAGTCTAAAAATAAGGTCACCACCTTAAGATCGTCTCTAAATTTACTGTTTTTTTTTAATTTAGTGCTTTCTGTAAAAAAATTAAAAGGGCTCACTGGTTGTGACGCAGTTATTTTTAAGGCTTTTTATTAATAGGCTTCTTGTCAATGACGCGCTTGTGCTCGTTTGGGTTGGGTCGTTTGGGCTCGGGATGGGGTGCTGGTGCTAAAACACTACACATAGCCACCTTGTCCCTAGTCTACTCAACAGCTGAGTACTGTGCGCCAGTCTGGTGTCGCAGTGCTCACACTCGCCTCATTGACAGTGTCTTGAATGACGCCTTGCGCATAGTTACTGGATGCCTGCGTCCCACTCCAACGGACCACCTACCTGTACTCTCAGGCATCCAGCCAGCTGAGCTTCGCCGACTGGGAGCGACACTCTCCTTGGCTTACCGTGGATCTCTGGACCCCGATCATATCTTGTATGGTCTTTTAAGTGGGTCCTCAGATACTTGCCAAATAAGACTAAGATCCAGACGCGCGTTTGTACCAGGTGCGCGGAATCTCTTGGACAATCTTGCCAGACTTGGCATCCGCGCCTCTGAATGGACAAATCACAAATGGAACGCGGAGTACTGTGAAAATGCTTCCAGGCTCCGTGCTTTTGTGCCCGGGACCAGTGCCAGGCCTATTGGAATGGGCTTACCCCGAGCAGCTTGGGTTAAGCTCAACCGCCTGCGGACTGGTGTTGGGCGATTCCATTTGTCCATGCACAAATGGGGTCTCGCTCCTTCACCAAATTGCGAGTGTGGCGCCTCTGAGCAAACTGCAGACCATGTACTAACAGCGTGCCCTATATATCGGGCACCACATGGAGCACGAGGTCTGACGGTTTTGGATGACGAAACTCGATGCTGGCTTAATGACATCACTGCCAGCATCTGATTCAGGCAGTGCAGCAGTCTGGGGTAGTAAAAGGATAAACCCTCGGCCCCAGTCCTGTTTGTATCTGACCTGGAGTGGATGCCCTTCAATCGACGACGACGACGACGACGCGCTTGTGAATTGAAATATCTTGTTGACTGCATTTGGCCCGGGGACTACAGGTTTTCCACCTGTGCTATAAGTAATCTTACAGCTTTGTAAAGAAACGGAGCTTAATGATAATACAAGTGTTTGAAAATAAAATTGCAAGTTTGGTTGTCACTACAAGGTGCTGTTTTGGTATTGGTGCTCTTGTTTATCACGCTCTGTTAGTAACGTTGTTTTGAATTGTGCTCCTCCTGCATGCGCACGATAGTATGAAACCATATTTTTTAGAATATAATAAAACATTATCAAGTAACAATGTCACATTGAATTTTCAGTCATTGAGCTGTGTTAAAAAACATTTGTTTGCACAAACTTAGAAGACAAATGTAAGTTCTAAAATTTGATGCTTAAACTACAGTTTGGTGACACAAAAATAATATATTTACTTTTTAAAAAATGTTACTAACATACTTTTTTAAACGAAGTTGAATACCATGGATTCGAAACAAATTCCTTCCAGCATTTTCTGTAGAAATTCTTTCTAGATAACTTATTTAATGTAATTGGTTGTTGTTTCTTATTGCAGACATAATGGAATGGTCCAAAGTCACTAGGAAGTATTCGACATTTCACGTCAACTTCATCACTTAAACGAGAAGCAAGTCGATTGGTGAAATCATTATTCTGTAACTCATACGCCCAATTAAAATAACGAACAGCTTCATCATCAATTGTCATATAAGTTTCATCTTTAGGTAAGTTTTGCAGCAATTTCCATTTCATTTGAGAAAATTGATATGATTGGATGCATTCTTTTAACTGTTCAAGTGTTTCTTGATTGCATAAACCGAACAAAAATTTTGTTACCATCTCAAATCTGCTGCTAAATAAATTGCAATCTGAATTATTTGAATTAAAAATTAACTTTTCAAACTCATCCAATGAACTAAAAAGCAAAAGATGCACAGCAACTAAAAATTCTTGCAAGATTAAATGTGAGAAATATGATGTTAGTTGAGGATTTCCTCCAAACATTCGCACTTTTTGTTTCTTTGTAACAAAAACAAACAAATTGTTAATATCATCGTTACTCAATTCAGAATCTGTTAGATCTTTGTTTCGAAAATTAAATTTTTTAACTTTAAATGCTTTCCACGCTAATTCAGCAATATTTTTTGCTTTAAATTCTCCACGATGATTTGGACTGTTTATGAATGAAACAAAAACAAACGTTAAGATGCCAGTCATGTTCTGTGGAACACTTCTTGAATCTTGCAGAAGAATTTTATTGATGGCGAAACAGCTCCATATACAATTAATAGGAATATATGAAAATGATAAAATTTCTGGATGATTTTTGATATACTTGTAAATTTGGTCTTTATTCTCGCCACAGATATCCTCGCAGACTTTCATTTGTGATTTCTCATCTAGACCAAGAATATGTATAAGAAAACGTGGCCTCAATCTATCCGGAAGTTCCAACATTTGACGCTGCCTAGAAAATACAAGTTTTTTTGCATTCTCCAGAATTGTATACTGCAATATGTTCATAATAAAAATTTCAGCAGTAGTTTCATCATTAATGGAGACTTTGTGGTGGTTTTTGGTGAAATCAATCTTAGCCTCATCGAGACCATCCATGATGATAAGCACCTTGTCAGAGTCTTGAATCTGTTTTACAACTGCATCTCGACGTTCTTTGTCGATCATCCAATCAGTAGTTAAAGTGGGCGATAAAAATTTAAGCAAGTTTGTTTTATCATTGTAATTGACATCCCGAAATTGAAAATAGAATATTGAATCGACTCCATACAAATGTTCCTTCCCTGCAACCCTTTTAAGAATTGTCTTTGCCAGGGTTGATTTTCCACAACCTGCTTGCCCAAGAATTCCAACAACATTTGAATAAACTTTAATAAAGTGTTCTTTCGCCTTTGGATTGCCTAAGTCTTTTTTGCTTGATTCACGTTCAGCAAATTCTTTTGCTTTGCCAAACAGTTGTTCAACTTCAACATCGCCGACTGGTGGTTTGCTAAACAATTTTGCTCGTTTGTCTCTATGGTGGAAATCATATTTATCTCTGTTTTCTTGAATAGCATTTGCTATTTGCAATGGAGCGATTTTTACAACGCGATCGTCGCCAATCTCCACATTCTCGATTCGACAATTTTTTTCAGCTTCCGATTTTAACATTTTGATCAAATCTTTGTCTAAAACAAAATCATTGCAGAGTTAAATTTATTGAAAAATTAAAGTGAAAGAGTCCACTACGCTAAAAAGCCAAGTTTTCAGATTTGTATAAACCAGGTCTCTAAATCTTTAATCTTCTATTGACGTAGCCCAGGAATAACTTAATCTTATTTTTTAATTACTTCAATATAAATTAAATCTGTTGCTGTTCTTGTACTTTCTGGCTGAACCTATTATTTAAACACTATCTAACCTGCGTAAGATTAGCAAAAGTATGAAAATATACATGTATTATATTCTAAACTTTAGCGCTTAAACGTGGAAAGAGGTAAAACAATTGATTAAACAAACAAGAACTACTCCAGCCCACGCTCGTAGTGGAAATGAGACTTTATGCTTGCATGTGTAGTTCTAAGCAACGTTTTGGATTAGGTATTATTTTATTGTGCATTCCCAGTAAAAACTATTCAAGCTTATTTTATATTTATAACTGCTATGCTAGCCTTGAGGATCTATTAATATAATAAATTTGGGTACGTCACTATTCGACGAGAACAATTCGACGGAAAGATAAATAATTTCGATTATTTGTTCCTTTCTATGGTGGAAATGATACTCATCTTTGTTTTCTTGAACAGCATTTGTTATTTGCAATGAAGCGATTTTTACAAGGCGTTTGTTGCCAATCTACGCAATGCTAATTTGACAGTTGTTCTTATAGCTTCCAAATTCAATTTTCTCATTAAATCTTTATCTAAAACAAAATCAGTGCAACTTTAGAAAAATTAAAGTAAAAGAGTCCACTTTGCTAAAAATTGTTTAATGAAGTTAAGTTTTCAGATTTACTTAAACCAGGTCTCTAAATTTAAAATCTTTTAGTGGCGTAGCCCAGGAATAACCGAATCTCATTTTCTAATTACTTTAATATAGATTACATCTGTTGTTGTTCTTGTAATTACTTGGTAAGCTTACTATTTAAATACTATCTTTCCTGCGTAAGATTAGCAGAAGTATGAAAACATGTAAATATTCTATAACAGCGATTCTCATAATAATCTCCAGGATGAATTGGACCATCCAAGGGGTCGATAAATATCAAATTTAATGGACAGATAAATTTAGTGGAAACTACCTTTTAAGGACAAAAATTAAGATCTCCACTCTGGTCCAAGTGTGCCGCAAATTTTTAAAAAGGTTCCAAAATGTGCCGCAGACTCGAAAAGATTGAGAACCACTGCCATAGACAAAACAAACTGTTAGAGCTAATAAAAATTATATAAAATAATTTTCATGGTTTGATAGTTTTATATGATAGCCACTGACTTAACCGTCATTAAGCATTTTTCTGATGTGCCATGTGCGCCGACCAGAATAGATTTGTACAAAAATATTTATGTACTGTATGATAATTATTATGACGTCATGACTTTGGTACGCTCGAAAAACTTAAAACCTATTGTCTTTTTTTTCTTAAAAAAAATCAATAAATACACTATGTTACATGACCTTGGTTCAAAATTTAAACTGTTTAAGCATCTTTACTTAATTTAAGTTTCAAAATTCGATAGGAACATCACTAATTTAAGACGTTTAACAAGGTTTTAATTGCAAATTTTTTTATCAGCCGAACAAAATATGTTAAAAAGAGGTTTCAGAATCGCAGTTTACTGTAAATAAGCAACAATGGCAATTACAAGTTTTGCATATTAGATATCAATTGTAATATAATATTCCCTTAATGACATAACAAAACTTTTTTGCTGTCGCTTCAATGTCAGAATTTTTTTATAAGAAAACAAATAAAAAATTTTAAAAAGAAAAGCTTGTCTATCAGATAATAATGCAATTATACTATATAATACAATAAATTTTTTTAGTTCCCCTAAAAAATTTATTATTTAATGATTATCATTTAAAAATATTAATTTTTCTGTATATTCTACCCGTAATTTTAATTTAAAATCTGTGTGCTTTTACCAAACAACCATTCTGCCACATAAGAATCCTAAGTGATGAACGAACTAACATTTAATGCATATACATCGCCTGCCATTCACTTTTGCTTTGCGTTCGACTCTATTCCCTGTTTTGGCTGTAAATTTCTAACCGTTGTGACTGACATATGCGTTTTATTTAAATATATTTGAAACGTTTGCTAACCAAATTAGCTTTTTCCATTTGGAATACATGCGCTTCTATTTTACTACATTTTAACAATTAAAATCTACTTCAATCTTTGAAATATATAAAATAATATTCAAATATGACACCATTCGAATTTGAAAATGTTTAGTTCAGCAGAAATAACTTTGCTGTGTTTATTTTTATTCACAGCAAGACAATTAAATTGAAATTAATATATTTTCCGCGAAATTGCCCTGTTAAATTGGCTCGCCGACGAATTCGTTCCGTCGAATAATCTTGTCTTGATAAATTTTATACTTAAATTGGTCATTAACGTAAAGAAATGTTTGAGAACCTTTGGTTTGTAAAAACGTTTATAGTAATTTACTCGGGTGCATTATGATGACGTTGCTAAATGTAATTTGAGAACTTCAATTAGATGGAAATATTAACCCTATAACGACGAGCGTGACTTTTTGGTTACGTTTGAACGAACGGCTGTAAATTGTCTGTAAATTCCATTTTTTTCTACAATGCCAAGATTGACGAATTCCTAACAAACTGTTTTAAAATTTGCGCAATCAACAGGTGCTCGCATCACTTTAGTACTTCTGTTTCTTGGTCTTTCATTCAGACAACGTGTTAAGTAGCAGCTTGGTAGGTTTGAAAAAGATCAAAGACAAATTTCTTAAAACTTTTACAAAATTTTTAAGTTGAAAAATTAGAAAGTTGTTTGCAAGTATGTCAAGTGTTAAATGACAGAAATTTGAGTAGTTAGGCTTTTAGATTTTTAAAATATACTACGTTATTTAAACGTAACTATTTCGTTGACTTCGTCCTTTAGGTGATAATTGTAGTTGAGTAGACTTAGATATGGATGCAATTAGATTTTATGGTGTTCGGCGAAAACTACAAAATAAACTATTTGAAGAAGAGCTTTTGCTTAGTGACATGGATGATGATTGCCCTGATTACGGTACGAGTGTAAATAATTCTTTTTTTTTTTTTTTTTTTTTTTTTCGTATAAAGTAAACTATAATTTTTGTGCAATTTTTGAGTAAAGCAATATGTCAACAATTAGCTACAGATTTTTTTTGAATTAATTGTTGTTTGAGTTTTTAAAATATTATTCGAGCATGGTTAAAATTAACCCAGGAAAAAAATTTATGCAATAGTTACAAAAAAATGCCAGAACCAGGTCCTATTTCTTATTGTAAATTGCTTTTAGGCAGTGATACTTTAGAAGACTGTGATGAAGAACAATTTGTTTCCAATGATGACCCTGTTTCTGATCCTCCAGCTACAACATCGACAGCTCCTGATTCATCCCAAGCTCAAAATTCGAAAAAGGCAAAAAAGTCCAAAAAATCGTCTGTTAAATGGCGCCAAAACAGAACTGGTTCTATGTGGACAACACCTGATTGGCTTGGGAGTTTAGAGCCTGCAACAAGCATAAAAACTCCGGTAGAATATTTCCGAATATTTTTTTCCTCTGATTTGCTTAAACACGTGTTTGATCAAAGCAATCTTTATTCTATTCAACAAAATTTGTCAAATTTGAATTTAAATTGTTCGGAATTAAAACAATTCATTGAATCGCTGATAGCAATGTCGTTGGTTAAGCTTTGCAATTCACGAAAATATTGGAGTGAAAAACTAATCTGCCCTCTCGTAACCGAAGTTTTTTCTCGTGATCGCTGGGAGCAAATAAAAGCCATGATTCACTTCAATAACAACGAAAATCTTGTGACTGATAAAAAGCATCCGGACTATGTTACTCTCTTCAAAGTCAGGCCTTTGATTGCTCATCTTGCTGAAAAATTTCAAGAAATTTCGAAATCGCAGAGACTCTACATAGACGAGCAGATGATATCGTTTAAAGATGTCTCTTCGCTAAAGCAATATTTGCCATTAAAACTTTCTAAATGGGGTTACAAAGTTTATTGTTTATGCGGAGCACCATCAGCTGGGAAATCTGTTCTTTTTCAATTCGATAAAAAACAAAAAAGTTCACCAGCAACAAAACCAATTCCTTCGGCAGAAGTCCGAACAGATGGCTTCAATCATTTTCCGATTGTAGTTTCTCATGGACGCTGCAAAAATCTGGGATGCAAAGCTGCCCCTGTCTACTTTTGTCAAAAATGCAAAGTGCATTTGTGCATCACAAAAGATAAGAACTGCTTTCTTTACTTTCATACTAAGTAAAGTGTTTATTTTTTTAGTGAGTGCTGTTTGCGGTGTTACGATTTTGTTTTGTTTTTGAACTTGCCAGTACACACAAAAAAACACAAATTGTTTACTTTTGTTGTAAAAAAGCACATTTATGTAGCACTTTTGAAAACAGAAGAATAGATAATTATGTCAGTCTTAAACGCCGAACGTGACTAATTAGTTACATTTACAGCACAATGCAAAACTTCTTAAACGCCGAATGTGACGATTTAGTTACAATGAAATAACTTTGAACTTGGTAAATTAATTTGTACGAAAATGAATTTAATATGTTTATAACACCTTAATAACATGAAACAAACATCAAAAAAATTTTTTTCTTTGAAAAAAATAAATTCGTCGTTATAGGGTAACATTGATTTATATTTTAAACAAGAGCTACCTAATAAGTTTGGTATATAACATTAACACTGGGATTTTCCACGTTTTTCCTAGCTGCAGGTCTACAACTGAATAAATTATTAGAATTTTGTGCATAAATTATTGACAAGAAACACCAAATAAAGACAAAAAAAAGATCTTTACATTTAAGGGATAAAACATTAAAGCTTAATAAGTTGGACATACATTTTTGTCTTTTTTTTTGTCAAAAACAGTGCTCTGCAATCTTTACGGGCCTGTGACAGTTCCACATAGTGTGCACGAAACAAATCTGGCAGACAACCAAAAAAAAATTTTTACTTACTAGAATAATCTTTTTTTTTACGTAGAGAGTTAGATTGAAATTTTTAGGTGTTTTTGTCAAAACAAGGCAAAGAAAAGCGTTGAAAACTTCAACCGCTTTAGTTGCTATATTTTAAAGAGTGTGTTTAGATTGTCGTTTTCCATAGTACACCGCTTTTAACTGACTCAAACACAAACTCCATCCTTTGCATGATCTTAATGCGCATTCAGATTTACCCAGAAATATGAAAACCACAACTTTACATAGCAATAAACACACTAACATCACCTCTCCGATTCAGACATAACACCTGAGCAATGTAAACTAAAGAATATCTCAAACACATTTACTCTACTATTACTTCACACTACATCAAGATCTAGAAAAAATTAACAATGTTTCTAAAACCAAACACCATTACATCCATTCATTAAACAAACATTATCACGTCACATGCTTACAAAACTGGCACAACTCAGAGTCAACAAATTAACACTTACACATAGTAAATCCTGATACTTAAACTCCTTAATGCTTACTATGCTTGACAAACTCAGTACCAACAAAACACAAAACTAGTAATACAGTATCTGGATAGAGTCTTTTGAAGAAGCAGAGGTCATCCAAACTTGGGAGTCGAACAACATCAAGATTTCATGACATACATCAAGATTTCATGACATCATGCATGGCATACGAGTTGTGGAGCATTGATTTGAAACACCTTGTGTCATGACATTCAATTAATCTTACTTGTTTATGTCCCTTATTTTTGGTCTCCAAATGACTTAAATAGAAATAAGATTTTTCGACTTAAGCAATGACTAAAAAATTTTTTTCGTAACTTAGTGCTTGTACTTTAGTTATGGTCGCAGGTGAAAGCTTTTTTGCTTATTACTACCTAGTTTTCAATACATGGAAAAATGTTTTTGTTTTGATAATATATGTTTCCTGTCCATCCATTTTTAATGCCTTATAAATATATAGGTAAAAAAATTTGGTTGATCCCCAAGCAACAGCTTTTAGTTTCATTTAGTTTGAACAGCTTCATATTTATAATTATTCCTGATTAAAAGAAATCTTGTAATCTTGTTTGTAATATATTATTTAAACAACTTTTATGAGCAATTACAGCAAACACGAGAATCCATCGGGGAAAAATTCAATGCATGATGTCGCTTGATTATTATTTAGGCAATTATTAATTTGTTTATTTTGCTGGTTTGTAAGATTAACCGTTTACCAAATAATAGCGAAAACTTTGGGTCTGTTTCTTTTACTGCGTTTTATTGTGTAATCAGTAAAAAAAGACCAGCATTTAACTTAGCCCACGTTAAGGTCAAAATTTCAGCGGTAAATTCACTATATCATAACTTTGCTACAGCTTCCCAATGCAATTCTCGACCGTCAAAAACAATTAAAATCGGAAACAAACTGATAAAATTTATGTTAACTGCCAGCCATAAGATAATTCATTTGCAAAGTTTTAGTTTTTTAAATCATGAACGAAAAAAATCACCTCAAACCAGAAAGATTAACACATAATTATTTTAAAAAACTCATGGTTTAATCATAATCCTTCAGGATTACCATTTAACGACGATTGCTTGTAAAACGTATCTCAATTCAAGTTTTAGCACACGTGAAGCAGTCTACAACTTGTTAAAAAGTACTTCATAATTGCCTTTACGAACATGAAATCAGTTGTTTTATCCATGATGTTTATTATTGTACAGTGTATTTTTTAAGTTAATTTGCATGAACAGTTCTGAGGTAATTTCAGCCGTTGACAGACGTAAACAGGCATCCAGGGTTTCATTAGCCATTCTGTTTCGTGTGTTATTTTTATTTGCTTCATAATTAAAAAAACACTTTTACAAAAATCCGTGCTACCGAACATGGAGCACATTTTTTGAGGAAAGTCTCTTAAGTAAGGAAACTGCTCTTTGCTTACAAACGCGTCGAAATGCTCATTCTTTCTTGACAAAAGAAAAGAATCCAATTGAAAATCAAATAATTTTTGCTGAAGATCAGGTGGTGAGACTCTATATTTACTTCTATTGAATTGTTGAAATATCATTAAACTCATCACTGATGTCACTGACTAATTTTTTACAAAATGCAGAAAAATCAATGCTTTTTTTTCACCAAGTAATTCACTGCATTAAGGAAAAGGGTCGAATCGTTCTTTTGCAAACAAGCCCTAAGCAACACAAGTTTTTTGCAAAAACCTTCAATGTGTCCAACTAGTTGAGATGTGTATTTTGTTTTTACATTGCAATTTCATGTTTACGATGTTCAAATGATTACTAATATTGTCAAACATGCCAATGAATTAACAAACTTGTAAGCTCTCAATTGAAGTTGTATTCTTCAGTTGTCTCTCTCAGTGTCTCTGGGCTCTATTTCCACCCTTGATGATGTTTACTGTATTTGTCACAACGCAAACATTTTCTATTGGGTGAATGATGCAATGAAATGTTGAGCATTGCACACCGCGATTTTTTAGAATGCCTACCACTCCATATTCCTTCGACCTGTCATTGCTTTTGTACCATCTATTCTAACACATACACACTTTTCAGAACCTGCACAAGCATCAATAATAGCAACGAGGTTGTTATATATGTTGATACCTTTTGTAGTTTCATGAAGTGAAGATACTTTTGCAAACAGTAAAGTTTTCGTCAACAGCGCGGATGAAAATTAAAAGTTGACTGATATCACTGATGTCGATACTTTCATCCACAGTCAGAGAGAAGTAATCTTTCAGATCTGCAGGGGAATCAGGTTTAGCAAAATTAATCATCATTTTCTTTTAAGCGTTATACTTGCTCTTCAATTCTTTTAAAATTGATTTCCAGAAGTTCCGTTGTGCTTCTCGCATGTTTTTTTGTGTTTAATGCAGTAATGCAACTTTAAATTAAATTCCTTCTGAACAGATATTACTTATAAACACACCATAGACAGTGGTTTACCATTGTTATTTGTGAAAAATTACTTTTCCTCTCAGGTAGAATTAGATTTCCTGTTTTCCTGTGACTGTTTTCTTTTGACACTCATTTTTGTTAAACTCAACTATTTATTGCAATGTACTTCCAAATGCACATCTGACTTGCAACAGAATTAAGGAGTACATTATTTTTAAGGTACAGCCATAGGAAACAAAGGTATGTTTCTTGCTTTGCTTTACTGTGTTTTGCAAACTAGAGTACTGCATAGTTAGTCTAGTCTAGGGGGTTACCTATTGTAATGTCATATATTATAAAAAGACTTTATTCCCCATAATATTTATATAATGAGTTTTACTACGATCCTATGCGACTTACTAGGGATGTGCGGCTAGTAATAGTAATATCATATATTTATAATTTTATACGGTAATTATACATTTAGAAAGTATTCGCGTGCCAGTGTTTGGACCATATTAAATTAAATAATTTGTTCATCCTCCTTTTGATGTTTTTTTATATTATCTTATGGCTAATAGTAATCGTGGGAAACGTGATACCTCTTTAATTTTATGCTATTGTTGGGTCATCGGCCAACCTTGCAAACCAGTAAAAACGAACAAAATTTACAATCACCTGAATAAAAATCGAAGGTCAAACGCCTAATTTTGTAGGCAGCTAAATTTATGCAGATTGCAATTACTCAGGTGCAATATGCATTAAATAACTCATGTTGCTAAACTTGCATTAGTTTTCAGTTATAATTTTAATCACAAAAGTAATCAAACTTAAATAATATATGATGAAACACATCACAAAACTTGAAAGATTACTAACAGCAATGGTCAGGCTAATATTCTTAGTGTAAGCTTCTTCAATTCAAAAAAGTGAAACCCTTGCTAATGTAAATAACTCAAATAGTAAACCTTGTACTCTTTAAATTCTAAATTGCAATAATCCCGGTTGACAACTTATGCATAGACACAAAAACTCAATAAAGTTTAAGAATGCTAACAATTTAAAACTATTGATATGAGCAATTGAACATGACATGTGGACCAAAATATATCACTTCAGTCAATACATTTATACCGTGGCGTTATGATTAATACCAATAACAAGTGCAATTAAATAGAATATGAAACTCACAGTCAGCTTCTGGATCAAAATATTTTGATGGACCTAAAAAATAAGAAAATTTCATTAAACATAAAATTATCTTTCATAATTTTTTTTCATGCACTTTTTATTTTTTCTCATCTGCAGGACAAAGAAAGAAGAACATTCAACATTTTACAAGTCAGATAATTTGGAAGATCTCAGATTTAGACTTAGTATTGCCCAGTCAAAATTTTTATTGGGTTATGCAAGTTTTTATTTACATACAGTTAATCAATTTATTTACTTCTAAGATTTTTTTAATCAAAGTAGTATCCTTGCTTATTTTATTTTATTGAAATATACTATCTTAATCTTTAAAAGGTATTAATAAAAGTGAAGTGTTTTAAATCTTTTCGCGCAAAAAACAACCAGATGATGTGACTGAGTAGGTAGGAGCACCATATTGAAGGCAAATGCGATTGACAAGTTTGGAAGTCGAAACTTATTCTTGTCATTACGATTTTTTCTAAGTAAAGACACTTTGCAGCACTTTCTTCTGCTTGATAGTGTTAGCAAACAGTTCCAACTTTCATTCACATTTTTAAATAAAAATTAAAAAACTTTACAAAAAAATTTTAACTGGACAACAAATCTTGGGATTTCTAAACGCAGGTAAGAATAATTGGTTGATAGTTGCAGTAAGTAAAACATTTTCCTGCACGTCAGGATCATAAAAAAATAAATATAAAAAAAAATGGTTTTCCGGCGCCATTAGTTTTTTAGTCGTAATAGGAGCAACGTCACATGAATTTAAAGTGAAAACCTTGTTTTGCTCTAAACCAGATTTTGTACTTGAAAAAAAGCAATTTTGCACCCCTGCTGTTACTAGATGCATTACCGTTTTGCTGCTACATAGATTGTTTGAAATTATTACGTTAAAAATTAAGGTTGCCAAGAAGACGGCTGGCTGTATTCTTTTAATAACTAATATTAATAACAAATATGTCACTAGTTTTTAAATATTTTCTTTGGCAGGCCGGATCCATCCCGCGAGTCGTAGGTTACAGACCCCTGCTTTAAAATCTAATCACAACCCCCTCAAAAATATGAGCATCAGTGTTGAAAACCTATGCATTAATAAGTGCAATTAAATAGACTTGAAAAACTTACAGTTATCCTCTGGATTATATGATTTTGATGGACCTAAGAAATACGAAATTAAATAGTAAAAATTGGTGTTCAAATTGATACCCAAGAACATATAGCCAAAAGCAGTGATAACTAAATTCGTATCATGACTTGGTAAAAGAAAAATATGAACATACATCCAGAAATCAGTCGATAATTATTGAGAGAAATGGTGCCAGACTATCCTTTAACTATATTGAGACAATCATCGGGAAAGGTCAAGCAGGGAGAAACAAGAATTCATGAAACGAATCTAGCTATCACTGCTCTTGGCTATTTGTTGTTGGGTATCAATTTGAATGCCAATTTGTTTTTCATTCTTTCTTGATATGTTGATCCAATCTGAGTAGTTTCCTATAATGAACTGTTAGATTTCTTTACTTACTTTTTATATTTTTTTGAATGTTTTTATATATATATATAAAAACATTCAAAAAATATAAAAACATTTTTTTTGCCTGATTAAACTGTCTCTGAAGCGATTTTAATAATAGAAACAGTTGTCCGGCAGAGGATTTTGCACTCCCGTGTAGACATTTTTGTCTAAACACTTTTATTTTCATATTTTTGACCAAAATCTTTATTTTCTATGCTTAAGTTTTTATTAAATTTTTTCAATTTTTGTATTTGTCTTGCTTGGTGAAAAACTCTTCTCTGATTGGTTCTTTTTTGATGTTTAATTCTCATATTTAAGCTTGGAATTGATGATTCTTGGTTAGAATTCCGAATTTCCAAAAAAGTTACATCATGGAATTATTGTCTCTCCCTGCTTGGTCTTTCCCTATGACTGTCTTGATACAGTCGAAGGATAGTCTGACACCATTTCTCTCATTAATTATCGACTGATTTCTGTATGTATGTTCATACTTTTCCTTTACCAAATCATGATACAAATCTAGTTATCACTGCTTTTGGCTATTTGTTCTTGGGGTATCGATTTTACTGCTAATTTGTTTTCATTCTTTCTTGATATTATATATAAATAATTTGTAAAAGTAAAGCTGTGGGAAAACAAGCAAAAAATGCCACAAAATTTAGCGAACTTCATTTTCATTTCATCACTACATTTATTCTTTTGACCCAAAGAAAAGCATCGGAGGCACCATACATAAAGCAAAGAATTAGCCCGACCTGCTGCCGAAGATGCCAAAATATTGCTATACAATAGATTTATTTTTTTTTAGTTTAGATAGAGATACTCTATGTCCGAAATTTAGAACTGCTTACCAAGACCACCAAGCAGAGGAAGGCGCCGTAAAGTGTCTTTTCCAAGACACAACAGAATGGCGCGAGTAGGTTTTGAGCCAAGACCATATCAATTACAATTATGGTGTTTTAATCACTTAATCACGCTTTCGACAACGCTATTGTTTGAACTTAAAAGAAAACTCTTCCTTAAATTAAATTCATTTTGGCTTGAGCGAACAACAATTTATTGTTTTAATGACACAGGAACCTTCTTTTTTAAGACAACTTTAATTGTTTGTCAAGTCTGTGATTGTGACACCTTCAACATCAACAAATTTGTCTTTAAATAACGACGACTTTCTTTTGTCTTATTGTATTGGGTTTTCCCAATGCAAGATTAATATTATCTGTGTCCATACTGTGGCCTGTATATCTGCATATACTGTATGTAGATAAAACGTAGTCGTGCGCTCTTCAATATATTACAGAGTCAATCGGTGAAGGATTGAACTTTGATTGAGAAGAAAATTGATAATGGCGAGAAATAGTTATCTGCCAGGCGATGAAAAAGCAAAAAAAACGCCTGAAAATTATCAGAGTACAGTAATCAGCGTTAATTTAGTAGAAAAAATATATAATAACATAAAACTATAATTAGGAGACAAATGAATAATAAACAAATCAAAATAATCAAAATTAGTTATTTGCCTAAGGCTAAGCAATAGTAACAAACATAATAATCAAATAATATCCAATAAAGTTTTGGATCACTTAACTGCTGTATAACAATGCCACTTGCTGCCAAGCACAATACAATAAACGCGAGAAAGAAAATAAATTCTTCACGCGATCAGAAAATATAAATGGCACGTTGCGGTTAGATGCGAGATAGAGTTATAGGAAAATAAACAAACGAAAAAGCGTCACACATTTTACAGGAAATCCAAAACGGTAGTGGGCAAATACTAAATAAGAAATTCAGGCAAAGTCTTTCTAGACCCAATTATCTGAGTACAAAGCAATAAACTATTTTGTGAAATATTATTCTGCACATCAAAAAAATCACAGCATTAAAATTGCTATGATTAAAGTGAACAAGAAGAATCTATCTAAGGTTGATGATGAAAAATGTAGTTTTCATGTTGAGCTTTCTACAAAGTTTGACGCTATCAATAGTACACATCTGCAAACTTTAAAATTTCAATGAGGCATAACCACGGCCTACTTAAGGCCGTGGCATAACTTACATTGACACATAAAATATCTAAACTACAAACCGGCATAATAGTGATTTTGTACATATTTGTTGGCTATTCCTGCTTCTATCTTGTCTCCATTAATAACGTCACCTTTAAAAAATTTAATGTTTGTTATTCAAGTTTTGTGGAAAAAAATTGAAGAAAAGCTATGAAAATTGATTAATAAAGGATAACTAAACAATAATTTCCAACCACTAATGCTCCAATTAAAAACAGTAAAATCAAAATAAAAAATGACAAACCTAATAAACAAAACAAACTGATAGAACTAATAAAAAATAATTTAAATAATTTTCATGGTTTAATATTTTAATATAATAACTGCTCTGACTTAACCGTCATTAAGCATTTTTCTGATACGCCATGCGCGCAGACCAGAATAGATTTGTAGAAAAACGGTTATACAGTTGTGGCCAAAAGTTTAGGACCACCCCTTGAAATTCTGATTTAGACAACAAATCAAATATTTAATCGTTAATAAACACATCAATTCGGTTTATTATTGAATATTACAAATGACAGGGCGTTTTCACATATAAATCACATACATTCGACACAAAATTTTTAGAAAAGTTAGTATTTGGTCCTCCTTTGGTTTTAATTACAGCCTCCAAACGTTTTGGCATGCTTTCCACCAGACTTCAACAGTATTCAGCAGATAATTCAAGCACCAAGACTGCTTTGATTGCTTCTTCCAGTTCCTTAGTATTATTTGGTTGTTTCTCAGACACTTTGTCCTTCAAAACAGTCCATAAATTCTCAAGAAGGTTCAAATCTTGACTGTTTCCTGGCCAATCCAGGATTTGAATTTTCTTCGACTTAAAGAACTGAGTAACAATTTTGGAGCGGTGACATGGCGTACCATCCTGCACAGAAATCTTGCATTTATGAATGGCCATGTGCAGTTCCAAGTTGTCCTTCAGCAAATCAACGTATTTTCGGCCATTTATGGTCGTTCCTGGTGGTAGGAAAAACAGTCCGGCCGTTCCGTTTACGAACATTCCACCACAAATCATTACACCTGGGGGATGTTTCATTGTCTGCGTAGTGTACCGTTCATCAAATCGCTTTCCAGTGGGTCTACGGACGTAGCGCTTGCGCGTAGTAAACTGCTGTACTGTAGATTCAATAGAAAAAAACACTTGCTGCCACTGTTGAATCGTCAATTTCGCGTGCTTTTTAGCAAAGCCCAAACGCTTAGCTTTCATGGCCGGTGTTAGCCTGGGTTTCTTTGCAGTTTTATGAACTTTCAAACCAAAATCGATAATTAAACGCCGACTTACGGTTCTCCGACTAATGTCCGCACCTTTTGCAAGCAGTACGGACTGTATCTTGGTTGCGCAACTCATTAGAGACCGAACTGCTGTTCTCCTAATGATTTGGTCGTCCCTTGGCGTGCTTTTTCGTGGACAACCAGACCGTTTGGCATCTAAATAAGTCCCTGTTTTCTTAAATTTCACAACTGCATTGTAAACTGCATTCTTGCTTCTCTTTATTCGCTCACTAATTGAACGTTCAAAATATTCATCCTTGTAAATAGCCACGAGTTGAGCACGCTGAACATCAGAAAGTGACGATTTTTTACCCATTTTTATGGGTTTTCTAAAACTCAAAAACAAGTAAAAATCACGCACATGATGGTGCTTACTGCTTGAAAGAGAAGAAAAAAGTGATTACAATCGACTAGCAGATGAATGACGCAGTGTGATGCAATCAATTTGATTTCTGTTGCAATCAGAAGGTTTAGGAGCAAAAATATTAATTTCTGCATGGTGGTCCTAAACTTTTGACCACGACTATATACTGTATCATCTTTATTACGACGTCATGACTTTCAGACGCTTGCAAAACTTTAAACCTGTCGTCTTTGTGGTACCACTGTTGTACTTTTTTGTAAAAAATCAATAAAACAAGCTATGTTAAACAGCCTTGGTTCAAAATTTAAACTATTCAAGTGCCTTTTTTTAATTAAAATGTTTGAAATTAAGCCATTGGAAATTCAAATAGATTAATATATGGCTAGGAACACCCAAATTTAACGGATTTAATATTTTTTAAATACAAATTTCCATTCTTATAAGCAAAACAAAGAATTTTAAAAACAGGTTTCAGTATCACAATGTATTCTTTAAATAAGCAACATTGACGATTACAAACTTTGCATATTAAATATTGATTGTAATATAACATCAATTGTAGCGTAGTATCATATAAAAATAAATAATAGAATAATTTGCCTTAATGAACATAACAAAACTTTTTTGCTGTCGCTTCAACGTCAGAATTTTTTTGTAAAGTAACGGGTACAAAATTTAAAGTAGAAAAACTTGTTTATCAGTTAATGATAAAATTTAACAATTAATGATTGCTATTTAAAAATAACAATATTTCTGCATATTTTATCCGTAATTCCAATTAGAAAATTGTGTGCTTTTACAAAACGACCAATCTGCCAGATAAAAATTCTAAGTGACAAAATGAATTAACATTTAAGGCAGCGGTTCTCAAACTTTTCGAGCCCGTGGTAGGTACACTTTGCTACCTGTTCAAATTTTGTGGCACCTTTAGACCAGAGTGCAGATCTTGTTTTTGTTTTTAACTAAGTTTCCAACGCTTTTCTTTACCTGAGCCATTATAGCGTATTACATAAAAGACTCAAATTTTTCTGCAACTTTTTATAAATAAAGGGAAAACTTTTTTTACTTGTCTTTACTAAATTTTGAACGGTTTATTTTCCATGTGAATTATCAAAGTTTTGCATATTGCGTTCGACAGGCATGTCAAACTCACAAGGTTATGTAGGCCGCATCAGCAAAATTTTACTTGAAAATTTCCCGTTGGCCGCAATCCGGTTACAAAAGAAAATGAAGGCCTATGAAAAAACTCTTCCCTTGAATTGTTTGGCTGAAGCTGATTATTCTTTTAAATTTTACGTTAAAATCAAAGTGAAGACCAAAAAAAGGTTTTCACTTAATTGGTTGGCTCATTTCGACTAGAAAATTAGCTCTTGCTTATAAATCTTGTCATTTTAATTATGTAAATTTAGTTTTGAATTATTGTATTAATTTGATTTCAAATTAAGCATCTGATTAAAATATGCTTCAAAAAACTTGGCGGCCCGCAAGTTTGACATGCCTGTTGTACAAAACGAGCCTGGAAGACAATTAATTGATCTTCAAAACTTTACGCAACTGGACTGTTTAAAAGGTTTCGCGGCACACAATTTGAAAAACACTGATTTAAGGCATACATTATCTGTCGTGTACTTTTGCTTCGCGTTCGACCCCATTTCCTGTTTTCGCTAGAAATTTCTAACCGTTGTGACTGACAAATACGCTTTGTTTAAATATATTTTAAACGTTTACTAACAAACTAAATATTTTGATTTGGAATAATAAAATGTACTTCCGTTTTACTACATTTTAACAATTATATCTATTTCGATCTTTATTTTACATTCATGTATGTAAACATTCAAATAAAACATCATTTAAATTTCAAACTGTTTGGCGCAGCGGCAATAACTTTGCCGTGTTTATTTTTACCCACATTGCCACAATAACAAATCAAAATTATTTATTTTTCTGTGGAATCGACCCTGTTGAATTGGCTTGCCGACGAATTTGTGCGAGCAATTTACGTAACTGCATTATGCAATTTACATGACGTGGCTAAATGTAATTTAAAAAATACAATCTGATGGAAATATCAGAACATTGATTTATGTTTTAAACAAAAGTTACCTAATAACATTAAGGGCTCGTTTTGACTACAAACGTGAAATTTGTTTGTTTTTTTGATTTTTTACTTTTGCTTTGCTTAGCACTTGTTTATATTTTAAGTGCGGAAAGATCAATAAAAGAAATAAAAAATGCTCCACTCCATACTCGTGGTGGAAAAGACCCTTAACACTGGGATTTCCCACTTTTTTGTTAGCTGCAGGCTTACAACTGCGTGAATTTTTAAAATTTCGAACATAAATTATTGACAAGAATGACGAAGAAATATCAATAGAAGATATAAAAAGATTTTTACATATATGGGATTAAACAATGAATGTTTAAAAGTTGGACATACGTATTTTTTTTTGTCTAAGGCAGTGCTCTGCAACTTTTTCACGCCTGTGGCAGTTCCACAAACAACATACCGTGCAAAAAATAAACCTGGCAGATATACCAAAAAATCTTTATTTATTAGAATAATCTTTACTTTTACTTAAAAAGTTAGGTTGAATTTTTAGGCTTTGTTGTCAAGACAAGGCAAAGAAAAGCTTTGAAACTTCACCGTTTTGGTCCCTACATTTCAAAGAGTGTGTTTAGATTGTTGGTTTCCGCGGCACATTGGTTTTAATTAACTCAAATACAAATATATTCTTTACATAATTTTAATGCATGTTTAGGTCCACCCAGAAACATGAAAGTTAGAATTTTTTACAACAATTATCACGCTCAGTGTTTTTTTAAGGTTTGGCATGAGAAACCTCTAAGAAATTTTGATAGACCGCTAATTTTTTTTGCTATCGTTCCTGAGCGTATTTAGCTCTGTTTACACTGTTGCGGAAGCAGATTTTGAGAGACCGTTTCGGTTCCTCAAAACGCCTTAAAAAAAAACTGATCACATAACATCATCATTTCAGATTCAGACATAACAACTAAGGAATGTAAACCAAAGAATACCTTATACGTATTCACACTACAATGCCGGCAAAAAAATCTTTACATTCGTTCGGCAATAAAAAACTTTACATGGAAATTTCGCACTAGTCTTTTACTTACTGTTTGCACTATAAGCATTACATCATAAAAACAATTGTACCTATATAACAAGCTACCTTGTTGCTACAATTTATTATAATCTCATCGTTCAGCGTGCTCGTGTTATTTTGTAGCTAAGTTAATAGTAGATAAGTGAAATTTGTGAGATTTAGCCTAGGTAAAGAATTTTTTTGCCGGCATTGTACTATCACCTCACAATAACAAAATAGTAGTATAAGCCCTTTATAGATCTTTGAAGACTAATAAAGTGAAAGTTGAAGTACAGTTAAAGCAACATTTTTTTACATACTTTTTTCAATTCTTGATTAAAGTTAAACAAGTATTTTTTTTGGAATTTACTAACTAAAAGCTTGATATCTCATATTCAGATGTAGCTTATCAAGATCTTTCAATTTATGTCTTAATAAAAAAAACTGTTAAAAATTGAATAAGGTGTAAGCAAAAAAATCAATTTTCCAAACTGCTTCGGACCATCAATCTCTCTGCATTCTGTCAAGCTTGGCTTGCAAAGCTGTAGCAGCCAAACTCGATTCGTCTCCCTGAGGAGACTGCAGGAACTTTCTATAGAGGGACTCACACTCCGCATCCCAGCACGGAATATAGTTGTTTTGATACGCGCGTGGAATAGTATTTTTGGCTACTTTCTTAATGATGTTACAGAAGTCCTGCTAAGCAACATCCACATCAAGTCAATCAGGCGGCAACAAAGTCTTTGCGAATTTATTCATCAAAGCAATGCAATGATTCCATTTGGCCATTCGGAAGTTCCATCGCTAAACAGGCATGTTTGGCACTGACAGACCAAACCTTGGTGGTGTAATCATCAAAGGTCGATGTTGTGACCTAGGGAACTTTTCAAGAACACGTTTATTCGGTAAGCGACTGTTAGGACCTACGCAAGCAAAAACTAGATCTGGATTGGTGCCAGTGTTCCAGCATCCGGAATAAAAAATGGCAGTGTCCTTGGCATTATATAGGAGGGCAAGACAATTAATACTTGCCCAGCCAGCCAAGCACTCACCGTCCGGACTGTTATCATCGTAACCCCAGTCAGGATGACGACAGTTAAAATCGCCAGCATAAAGCCATGGGTGAGGAAACACTGGGAGATCCTGGGTTCGCAATCGCGTTGGTGGTGGTTTGTAGACATTAATTATTTTATAACCATCAACGTCCACGCACAACCACTCGATCTCGGATGTCGGTGGAGATTGGTATCTCAGTCGCTCGTGGAAAAACGTAGCAAGGCCATGCTTCCTGCTTAAAGAAGACCTAGTTAGTTGGTAGTTTGGATGTACCAACTTTTCTGCATCAGTACAGTGGGTCTCCTGTGGTAGGATGACGAGTGCTTCAGACTGCAGAGAAGGTAATGAAGAACGTTCATCTTGCTTGCAATGAGATCTTCAATGTTCAGTTGGAGAATAGTGAGTCTTCTTAACTTTTTGGCAATGTGCCCTGAAAAGGGCAGTTTAATATAGGCATTGCCCTGAAAAAGCCAATGTTTTTTAGGCATTGCCCCGTCCTAAAAAGGACATTTGCCGATTGACAGATCCTCGCTGAGCATCGGAATGGGTGGATACCCTTCCGTTTCGGCAGGTTTGGTTTCGGTCTGTCATGTTTGAGAGGAATGACAGACATACTCATGTCCCAGGCTGCGAGAAAGCACCTTCTATCTGGAACAAAAATGCAGTCAAACAGCAATTTAAGATCAATGATTGAAAACGAAGTTTTTTTTAGTCAGGACTGATCTAACGTTTATAAACAGTTGCACCACTCGCACTTCGGAAAATTTTAAGTCGTTGAAAAGTGGACTGCAGAATTAAAAGATTTAATACAACCATAATATTATCATTTATTTTTATCATATCATAAGAAATAATAATTATCATAAAAGTTATATTTAGTACAAAAATGAACAAATTTTAATGTCACACTTCATTCATAATTTTAATCATAACGATGTAGTGTATCCCCGTTAAAAGCAATTCGTAGTTTTATTATAAGAGAATAAATGCGGCTCTTTGAGCGCTGTTTGCGATATACGTCCAATTTGTTCTATTGCTCGATACATGTATCTTTTTTTCTCTTTGTATTGACGCAATATGTTTTTGACCAAGTCATTGTACTGGAAGGTTCGCGTATATGCTACTTGATTCGCGTAACGATTTCTCCAGGGAGTCCTGGCTGAATCTCGAATTTACGAGAAAGTTTACGTCACGTGATTTTGTTTTCTATATAAAGCCGCTGCGTAGCGAGGATTATCATGATGACGATTATTATCGTTGTGAGGTAATTTGAAGCGACTCGGGTGGCGGCTCGAGCGAAGGTGATTTTGTTTGGCCACAGGAGGTGGACCGTTAGATTTTGTGTCGGTGGACAATTGTTGAATTTATTTTGTGCCAGTGGTTGGCAGTTTTGTTCTACAGTGGTAGAATTATTTGTGTTGATTGAGTCGAGTTATAGCGTTGATTTTGCTTTGCAGTTTCGCAAAGCGTGGAATAGAAGTCTGGTCGGACGTGATTTTTTGTAATACATTAGTTGTTATTAGAGACTGTGGTCTCTGTTTGTTGTGAAGAAAAGTCTTCAGCGAAACCAATTCGAGCTTTCGTTAAATCAACTGTATAAACCGTCAGGCTCATAGCAAGACTACTTCTTGAGCCGGAATAAAATACAGTAAAATTTAGACACAGCTTTGTTTCAGCGCAGGTATTCGGGTTACTAGTTCAACTGGTCCTTTGGGATTCCCGAACAAAGTTTGTGAGATTTAGTAATACACATTTATTACATTGTGTCTCTACCTTTAGTTGACATCTTTAATTCAAAGTTTGTTTGAGATTAGATGATATTTTTTCCTCAAAAGAGCAAACAAGAAAAAATACTTAAGATATAGATCCTAACAATAGACAAACTGAAATTTAAAAAAGATTAAGAAAAATAAGGTGATTTTTGATAACGACATTTTCTTCTCCATAACGTAATTTATCTCATCCATACCTGCTCTTTTTTGCGCTTAAGCTTGTCTCCTATGAAGCCTCATTATGTTCATATGGAAAAAACAAGCTTAAATTTTGCATCAAAAATAAATTTCATGAGTTCTTTCTGTTGTCGTCTTACCTTATTGTGGGCCTTATTATAAATTATCATAAATTTTTTGTAAAAATAGATTGCCGATTAACAGATCCACGCTGAACATCGGAATGGATGTACAATTACGAAAGGAAAGAGTTAGTGTAAATCTCGAAATATTTGATCAAGTAAAGCGGCTGTATATAACAAAAACTAAACAAGAGCTGCTTGAAATTAAAAATTTGAAATTACAAGCTGAAAGACTCAAATTTTTAATTTCAAGCACTCTTGTTTAGTTTTTGTTGTATAAAGCCGCTTTACTTGATCAAATATTTCGAGATTTACGCTAACTCTTTTCTTTCTCTGTTGTTTTTCATTCATTATTTTTATCTTTTGAAGCAATATATGTTACAAGTAAATTTCGCTCTTAATTTTTGAAACTTACTCTTTATTTGTGTAAACTCGCTGTTTATTTTTAAAAACCCTTTATGCAAGTTCTAAGACAATTATCAAACCCAAATCATCTTTATAAACAAATTTTTCACTCAAAAAACACAATGAAGACCTAAAAATAATAAAATAAAATAGTCTTCGCTTCACTGCCGGGATATCATTTACTTGGTTGAACCGATGACATACATTACTTGTTGCTACTTGATACTTGGTTCAACTGTACTTGTCGCAAGTGAAGACTTTTTTTGTTTAGGTCTTCACTATGTTTCTTCAGTTAAATTTTTTGAAAGTACTTTTTCAACTAAAAAAGTGGCTTTTGCGTAGCGAATAGGCTAATTTTATGTTTTTCAGGATTTTTTACAAATAAACATCGTTTTCCAAAAACAAATAACATAAATAATTCATCCAAAAATCGACCAGACCATTGTCTCGCCAGGATATTTTTATGCTCGTGTAGCCAAGTTAGCTAACATAAGAAAATAACGTTGCTGACACTGAACTCTTTCTCTATGGCTTTTTTATCCCGTTAACTGAGGTAAAAAATAACATTTCAACATGTGCGAGACAAATTTTAGCCATTAAATCAAACACATTAATACGTCATTGTATCCACAGTTTTTCCCCAATTACGCATAACAATGATGTCCTGAAGATGCCCATAAAAACAAATGCACTAACATAATATCCGTGAACTAAAAGCAGCAAAACAACTAATTACGAGAAAACAACAAACAATTATGATTCAAAACGAAATGAAATTTTAAAGAAATAGGCCAGAACCACTAAATTCCTCAAAGTGATTAGAACATCAAAAACATAATTACAGTAATGATATGTATAGTATACCACAGCAGCTAAACAATCAATTACGACAAAGCAACAAAAAATCACAATTAAAATTGGAAAGCAGAACCTCAGAGAATGTTAAAGACGCGAAACACTTTAAACCGACCGAAGTATTTGTATAATAATAAGAATAATACTAGTTTGAATAAACAGAATCCCGAGCCACAGCATTCCATTCGGCAAAGAATGCCACAACTCTCATCTCACTAAGTCGTCATCAGCAAGAATTTTTTCAAAATGAAAGAAACGTACCTATCTGAAAAAATACTGTTACCCTGGGGCAAAGAAACACTTTCAACGGTCACCATAAAGCAGTGGCGTGCGGTCAAGGCATGCAAGTCATGCTTTGCATAACTAAAAAATTTTTGCTCGCTGACCTTTATTTCTGAACAGAATAAAGAACATCGCTGCTTTGGGACAAAATTAGAAAAAGGTGAGGTGATCCGAGGCGAGGACCGAGAACACCATGATTTTGGGAAAAGTAAGAAATTTGAGTCTGATTTCAACTGGAAACCTTATATTTTTAGCGAACAACATGATTTTGCGACAAAAAGTGGTCGATGTCTCACACACACTTTTTTGTCCTACCCTACCCATAAAATATTGCATGTCCTACCCATTAACTACCCATAAAATACCCAATTGCATGATCAGCTTTGATATACCAAGTGCATGACCAGTCTCAGAGGTCACCGCACGCCACTGCCATGAAGCCACCAACAGGATTCAGTACTATCACATGGTTCCAAAGCAAACCAAATCTGGACTCAAAGAAACATTCCGTCTTTCATAAGCAAAAATCTATGGCCAGCAAGGAGCCCCGGCCTTAATCCTTTGGACTTTTCTATCTGGTCCATTTTGGAGTTGAGGGTCTCAGCTTCCTTTCACATTTTTTTTTTTTGGGTCTTGTTGACTATACGCCGTGGTGACATTTCAGAGGGTAAAATTCCAAAAGGGGATTTTCCTGTTTACTCTTACTCTTTTGTTTCTTTTTTTTCTTGAAAAGTTTTTGCTCCCAAAAAGTCTTATCACTCCCGAGCTGTTTCTTCTTTTTACGCTTTAGCCGATTCTTTAAACTTGATTTAATCATTTTATTTCGCCACGCTTCTCAAAAGAAAGTTCGCCTTTTAACTTTTAAATCGTATTGTACACTTTAAGCATAATAAAACTGTTTATTATAATAATCCTGCATACAAGCTTGATTTTTTAAACTTACATTAATCATTTTATTTGGCCACGGTGAATAGTGAACGAGATATTTCGCCACGTTTACAGTGAACGAGATTCTCAAAAGAAAGTTTGCATTATAACTTTTAAGTCTCCTTATATACACTTTAAACATAATAAAACTGTTTATTATAATAATCCTGCATACAAACTTGATTCTTTAAGCTTACATTAATCATTTCATTTGGCCACGGTGAATAGTGAACGAGATGGTTAAATGCCACGGTGAATCGTGATCTTCGGGTTGTTAAAAAAAAAGAAAGTATACCGTTGTACCCATACAGAATGTATTTGCCCCTTTGAAGAATACAAGAAAACGTAACTCCCGCAATGATCGAAAGCGTTGGTTGAAAACATGAAAGAAGCCGCTATACTTACCTCACAGTGGGTGTTCAGTTTAAAACATAGTGAACAAACAATCGGTTTTTAAAAAAAATTACTATTGTAAGACGGAAAACTTTTATTGATATTATTTTTAGCTTTGAAATAATTAATCTATTTATTGTCACACCAATCTAATAACGTTTTATCCAGTTGTTGTACAAATATAACCATAAATTACTCTTTGATGTCAAGTTTAGCATTAAGGTCGTCAAATAAAAACTTATAAAAATGTATAAAAAGGACAGCTAGGTCATTGTCATCATATAGTTAAATTTGTTCGAGAATGAGCGGTGGTTATTCCATCAGGTAAAAAATTTCTTTTTATCTGCTCTACGCATTGCATGTTGCCAAACTTACACTCTGACACGTAGATACCATAATTTTTGCAAGTAAGATGTTGTTTTAAATGAACTGTTTGGTATTTCGGTGCAAAATAATAAAACTAACTGTTTTAACCATATTTTGTATAATTTTTAAAGTTCATACATAAAGCGCATTTTCTACTATACATGAGTGTGAACTAGGGTTATTTTATTACGAGAATTTGAAATAATTTTTGGTAATTTCTTAATTTACTAGCTATTGGTTTTGTGATACGACACTTAAGAACTGAATTTGTGTTTTACATTTATGACACACGTTCTTTACAAAATGATATAAAAATGGTCAGTAGGCCTACTTTTTTTGATGTACAGATGGGAACGGTGCAAGAGAAATTCAAAATGAAATTAGTTGAATTGCAGTGCAGCGACGAGTTAAGATTTTTTTTAGGCCGCAGGTCTATTACTACAACTTTTTATAAAGATTATCTTGAATGCAAAAAATAATACAAAAAAACGGACAAGGAAAAGCTTGCCAGCAATTTATAATTGAGTAGGTGAGGCAAGAAAAAGAAACGTTTTTATGAGTTCGTTAAGAAAATAAGTTAGAAGGTGCGACTTAAACAAAAAAATTGAAACAAAGCGAGTGACATTTACAATTCTTTAATTTGAACCAACTTATGGACGTTTTTTTTACCGAGTTTGTAGGTCGCAAGTGGCTCTTTCAGCTCTCTGCTGCGAATCCCTGCCCTTTTGGAAAATAAATGAGTTTTTTTACTGTGTACCGCCAAACTCATCAAATGAGTTACGTTTCAAACATATATGTGGTTACTGCAGGCGCAAATATTTTAGTCACAATTACTGTAATTCCCAGGCACAACTTTAATGTTAATCGTAAAGCAAATTTATGAAAAAATTCTTAAAAATCTTAATCTGTCATAAAATCGTAGTGTTTCCACTGTTACACTGTTGGGCAGAATAAAAAGGTCTACGTTGGGGCTTTAGGCAGAGGAGCCCGCTGAAAAAGTAAGCTACATTTTTTCCACAACCAGGCCGTAACTCGAAACCCATGAGTGCATTCGCTATGCAGTTGGCCACAAACACCGATATTATGCATAGGCAAGTGAAACGTTACTTTTAGTAAATGGAAAAAAGCAAGAATTGGTTTGGGAAGCAAAGCAGTATCATCTTGATATTCTTGAAGTTTCTTCGAGCAAGCATCGTGGCTCTGATACTGTGAGTTAAACAAAGGCTGGAAGCTTTTCTAATCAGGCTCAGATGTAACCATGTCTGCTCAGACAGAAGTAGGCATTCCTGTAAACTTTCGCTTGGCCCACTATGTCACTGATTGGATCCTACTTGGAGGAAGGATTTTTCTCCTTAACCTGAGCATGGTAACTAAGCATTTTGCAGGTGTACGCACCAAATGCTAAAGCACAGTACCACCCTTTCTCAGACGAATTAGGTGTTGCTTTACAGAAAGTAACATCTGCACAATCAATTGTCTTACTGGATGACTCGTCGTCGTTTGGAGAGGTATTACTCCAGGTCAGACACAAACACGACTGGGGCCCGTAGTTTATCCTTTTACTACCCCAGAATGCTGCACTGCCTGAATCAGATGCTGGCACTGATGTTATTAAGCCAGCATCGAGTTTCGTCATTCAAAACCATCAGACCTCGTGCTCCATGTGGTGCCCGATGTATAGGGCACTCTGTTAGTACATTGTCTGTGGTTTGTTCAGAGGCGCCACACTCGCAATTCGGTGAAGGAGCGAGACCCCATTTGTGCATGGACGAATAAAATCGCCTAACACCAATCCGCAGGCGGTTGAGCTTAACCCAAGCTGCTCGGGGTAAGCCCATCTCCATAGGCCTGGCACCGGTCCCGGGCACAAAAACAAGGAGACTGAAAGCATTTTTAAAGTACTCCGTTTTCCATTTGTGATTTGTCCATTTAGAAGCGCGGATGCCAAGTCTGGCAAGGTTGTCCAAAAGATTCCGTGCAGCTGGCACAAACGGGCGTCTGGATCTAGTCTCATTTGGCGAGTATCTGAACTTCCATTTCACCATCTCGTTCACTATTCAACGTGGCCAAATAAAATGATTAATGTAAGTTTAAAAACTCAAGCTTGTATGCAGGATTGTTATAATAAACAGTTTTATTATGTTTAAAGTGTACAATACGATTTAAAATTTGGCTTTTCTTGATACCAGGTATATTATTAAAATCTTTATTCATGCTCTTCTGGTAAAATCTGAGTTAAATTGCTGTTAATTCTTTATTAAAAAGTAAAGTTAAAAGGCGAACTTTCTTTTGAGAAGCGTGGCGAAATAAAATGATTAAATCAAGTTTAAAGAATCGGCTAAAGCGTAAAAAGAAGAAACAGCTCGGGAGTGGTAAAACCGTGTAGTGAGCAAAAACTTTTCAAGAAAAAAAGAAACAAAAGAGTGAGAGCCGTCCCGAGAATAAACAGGAAAATCCCCTTTGGGAATTTTACCGTCTAAAATGTCGTTACGGCGTATAGTGAACGAGACCCTTTTATCGACCCTTGAAAGCAAAATTGCAGAAGAAATGGGAAGCAATTTCACAACAACAAATACAGTATGTGCTACCTGCGATGCATTTACACATAGACTTGAAACTGTAGTTCGTAACAAGAGTGGTTATATTTGAATAAATATGATAGGTATAATTCACCTATCATTTGCCTTTCAGTTTAAGCCACTAAAATAAAAATCGCACATGTAAATTTTTGTTAACCTACTAAAGAGTACGTTGCCTTAATTCTGAAACACCCTGTAGACTACTGCTAGTTGACCTGTATCTCTTGTGTCTGAGCTTTTGTCTATCGCAATTGCGAAGAAGGCTGCTTTACTAAGGTTATCCGCATTTCGACTAGAAATGATTAGAAAACAAACCTCGTAAATATCGTGCAACGCAGATGAATCTAGCAAAGCAGCACCTTGATACAAAACAAAACTATGATTTTTAACAGCTACTGAGAAGAACTGCAGATTCTTAATTTTTGTTTTTGAACTAGCTTTCAGTCATCTCTTCTCTTTGTTCGATAACAGTTTTTTTGCTGAAAATCTGGCATTCTGAAAAGAATTTTTTTCAGGCATATGGTTTTAACAATAGCCACCACATGTATATCGTAAATTTACCAAGAGTAGGCTAAAAGGTCTCTTGTCTTGTGCTATTGAATTTAACATGTAAATAGCAAAGAGCATTGTTTTCTGTTTTTGTGGCTTGCCTTTGAAATGAAAAATTTTGTTGTACTAAGTTATTTTTAAGTTTATCTTTCCTTGCTTGATCCGTAAACTTGGCAAAATTAATACAGTATGGTCTTTCCTGTAATAGCGCTTAATATTTAATTTTTTGTTACAGAAACAGAAATGTTGCAAATTAAACGCATCCGCCTACCAGCGCGGTTAATGAAAAAGTACCTTTTTCCCATTTTTTTTTAAAAGTTCGACACCCGACATCAACTTTTCTACGTTTTGTTGCTGCTTGTATGTGACTTTTTTTCCGAAAATTACTTATATCGGTACACTATTTGGGCCATATCAGACAAAACTTTAAAATATTACACTATGTAAAGAAACTAGGGACTTAATTCGTATAAAGTTACGAGTATGACTTTCCTGCATTATAGTTGCTAGATGTAACTGCTTCTGCTGATAATTCGATACGCTAAGTTATATAAAGTGAATCGTGACTTGAAATATTTTTTAGTTTTCTTAAAATAAATGTTGTCACGTTGTCACGGTTAAATGCATTTCAACGACTGCTGCAATGACGTCAGAGTTTGAAATAAACTCTTAGCTTAATGAAAACGCGTAGCCTACTTGAATAATTTCAAATAATGAATTTTTATATTTGGATACAAGAAAAATTGACTTGTTGAAGGAAAAATATGGGAATAAATGAAGAAATCAGCTGCTATATATTCAGAGGAATGATGCCAGGCTATCCTTCGACTGTATTAAAACAGTCATTGGAAAAGATCAAGCAGAGAGAGACAAGAATTTCATGAAGTAACTCTTATGGAAATTTGTAACTCTAACCAAGAATCTATAAATCTAAACTTAAAAAAGAGCAGTGAACATCGAAAAAAAAAGATATAGAGAAGAGTCAAAAAAGTTGAAATTTCGAACTTCATTGAACCAAATGGAATTAATTTACGTCAAAAAAAAAGCTTGAAGCAACATCAAAAAGAATTCATAAACTTGCAATTTGGGACTTAATCGAATTGGAAGGATAATTTACATTGAAAACATCTTGAGGCAACATCGAAAAGCGCATCGAAAATAAAACAATCAGAGAAGAGTTGATTAAAATGGACATTTTTGAACATAGCAAGATTTTGGATTTATGGAACGTAGCAAGACAAATGTGGAAATTGAAAAAAAACTTAAGCATAAAAATAAAGATTTTGTTTAAAAATCATGAAAATAAAACTGTGTAGACAAAAATATCAACACGGGGTTGCAAAATCCTCTGCCAAACAGTATGGCTATGTTGCGTTTGCCAAGCTTTAATTAAGCTTGTTACTTTTTGTATTAATTTTATGCATTATACTTGTCCAGCAATGGCATTAACAGGGTGCAAACGGTGCCGCCGCACCGAGCCCCCCACAATACATCAAAAAGTGACCCCCCTACACAAGAAATTACTATATTTTTTTTATAGTAGCATCAGAATCTCGATGGCACGTGAAAAATAATTTTTTTTCCTTTTTTTTAGGTATAACTTTATTTTAAATCAAACGACGCCTTTTTTAAGAGATGGCAATGCTTTGGATTACTCAACAGTGGCTCCTCTAAACTAAAAAACTTTTTTTTTTAGGGATCACTTTGTTTTTTTGATGCACTAAAAACGGCGCCGGTACGATAACGGCCTTCTTTTAGAGTTTGCTGTGCTTTAAAACATTAAATAGTAGTCCTCTTGCTTTTCTTGCACCAGGTCCCCTTTTTTCTAAGGCCATTACTGTACTTGTCATTACTTGACCTACTTTGCTAGTATGCGCCCCGCTATTGTGATGCTACACAGTAATCGGGCCCTTTATAAAAAAAAGTTTGGTAACCTTTGAGCTAGAAGACGACCGCAAATTTAACAATTTGGAATGAATTAACTTTGTGAATCACAGATATTTGCTTTGTGTGATCAAGATGAAGCTGATTCAAAAGTCTTGTTTGACTGGTTAGAAAAAATTTTAGACTGATTTCATATACGAATTACTTTAATTTTATTTGGCTTGTTTGCGTTTGTTAGCTTACTAGTAACGGCTTTAGTGCGGAACGAACGGAGCAGCCGAACCTCCTTCTTTCTAAAAGACGTTAAAAAGTAGCCCCCACTAACTAAAATATTGCTTTATTTTTTCCTAGTAGCACAATGACATGGCCCAGATGGTAGGTGCTTTCACGCAGCCTGGGCCGTGAGTAAGTCTGTTCATTGATTTTAAAATGACAGACCGAAACCGAACCTACCAAAACGGAAGGGTATCCACCCATTCCGATGTTCAGTATGGGTCTGCTAGTCGGCAAATGTCCTTTTCAGGACGGGGCAATGACAGGATAAAACTGCCCTTTTTAGGGCACATTGCCAACAAGTTCCGAAGACCCACTATTCTTCAGCTGAACATCAAAGGCCTCACTGCAAGCAAGATGAACGTTCTTCATCATCTCGCTATGCAGTCTGAGGCACTCGTCATCCTATTGCAGGAGACCCACTGCACTGATGCAGAGAAGTTGGTACTACCAAACTACCAACTAGCTGGGTCTTCTTTAAACAGGAAGCATGGTCTTGCCACGTTTGTCCACGAGCGAGTGAGATACACGCTTTTGGACCAATCTCCACCGACATCGGAGATCGAGTGGTTGTGTGTAGACGTTGATGGTTATAAAATAGTCAACGTCTACAAACCACCGCCAACGCGATTGCGAACCCTGGATCTTCCAGTGTTTCCTCATCCCTGTCTGTACGCTGGCGATTTTAACTGTCGTCATGCTGACTGGGGTTACGACGACAACAGTCCGGACGGGAGTGCTTGGCTGGCTGGGCAAGTGTTAATTGTCTTGCCCTCCTATATAATGCCAAGGACGCTGTCAGTTTTTATTCCGGCCGCTGGAACACTGGTACCAATTCGGATCTAGCTTTCGCCAGCGTAGGTCCAAACAGTCGCTTACCGGATAGACGTGTCCTTGACAAGTTCCCCAGGTCACAACATCGACCTTCGCTTATTACACCACCAAGGTTTGCTATGGCAGTGCCAAACATGCCTGTTAAGCGATGGAACTTTCGCAAGGCCAAATGGAGTTACTACATTGCTTTGACGAATAAATTCGCAAAGACTTTGTTGCCGCCTGATACGCTTGATGTGGATGCGGCTTACCAGGACTTCTGTAACTCCATTAAGAAAGCAGCCAAAAAGACTATCCCACACGGGTATCGAAATACCTACATTCCGTGTTGGGATGCAGAGTGTGAATCCTTCTATAAAACCTTCCTGCAGTCTCCTCAGGCAGACGACTCAAGCTTGGCTGCTACAGCTCTGCTTGCCAAGCTTGACAGAAAACGGAGGGATCGATGGTCCGAAGCAGTTCGGAGCATTGACTTCTCACACTCTAGTCGAAAAGCGTGGAGTATTTTGAACAACCTTACTGGTAGGTCACGACACTCTCCTCGTCACTGTCCCGTTTCAGCCGATGCTATTGCATCTCAGCTGGTTAGAAATGGGAAATACGAGGCTGTTGATCGCAAGTCATCTCGACTTGTCTTTCAAGAAGTGTCTGACCTTTGGAGGGCCACAACACCAGACACAGTAAATATCTCTGACAATTTCTCACAGAGAGAATTTGCTGCTGCCCTTCAACATTTAAAACCAGGTAAAGCTCCGGGACCTGATTCCATCTGCCCCGAGCTTATACTCCATGCCGGAGCTGCTTTGAAGTCCTGGTTACGTGACTTCATTTCTTCCTGTTTGCGCCGACTCAAAATTCCCAAGATCTGGAGAAGAGCGCTTGTGGTCGCGATCCCAAAACCAGGAAAGCCCGTGGGGGACCCAAAGAGTTATCGATCGATATCTCTGCTCTGTGTCCCCTACAAGATCCTCGAGAAGCTTATCTACGCCCGCGTTGAGCCATTAATCGATCCACTGCTCCCTAAAGAGCAGGCTGGGTTCCGACGCGGGAAGTCAACCGTAGATCAAGTTGTTCTGCTAACCCAGAACATCGAGGATTCTTTCGAGGCTAAAAAGAAGGCTGGTGCCGTATTTATCGCTCTGACAGCTGCTTATGACACTGTCTGGCACCGTGGCCTTACCTGCAAGCTGCTGAGACTACTTCCGGATAAGCACATGGTCAAAATGATCATGGAGCTTGTCTGAAATCGAAATTTCACCCTTACCACCGGTGACAGCAAGCAAAGCAGGCTACGCCGTCTTAAAAACGGCGTTCCTCAGGGATCGGTCTTGGCTCCCCTCCTATTTAACATTTATACGTACGATCTTCCTTCCATGATTTCCAGAAAGTTTGCTTATGCTGATGATCTAGCATTGTTGCACTCTTCTGGAAACTGGAAGGACTTGGAGGGGACCTTAAGCCAAGACATGTCCACACTGTCAGCGTATCTCCAGACTTGGAGGTTGAAGCTCAGTCACACTAAGACGGTGACGACAGCCTTTCATTTAAACAACCGAGAGGCCAAACGTGAGCTAAAGGTCTACAACAACCGTGGACTTTTACCGTTCTGTCCAACCCCTACTTACCTTGGGGTAAAACTGGACAGATCGCTTACGTTTTGTGACCATTTAGTGGCATTGCGCAAAAAACTATCCTCGCGCGTCACACTGCTGAGGCGACTCGTGGGCTCGGGATGGGGTGCCGGTGCTAAAACACTACGCATAGCCACCTTGTCTCTAGTCTACTCAACAGCTGAGTACTGTGCGCCAGTCTGGTGTCGCAGTGCTCATACTCGCCTCATTGACAGTGTCTTGAATGACGCCTTGTGCATAGTTACTGGATGCCTGTGTCCCACTCCAACGGACCACCTACCTATACTCTCAGGCATCCAGCCAGCTGAGCTTCGCCGAATGGGAACGACACTCTCCTTGGCTTACCGTGGATCTCTGGACCCCGATCATATCTTGTATGGTCTTTTAAGTGGGTCCTCAGATACTGGCCAAGTGAGACTAAGATCCAGACGCCCGTTTGTGCCAGCTGCGCGGAATTTTATGGACAACCTTGCCAGACTTGGCATCCGCGCCTCTGAATGGACAAATCTTAAATGGAAAACGGAGTACTGTGAAGGTGCTTCCAGGCTCCGTGCTTTTGTGGCCCAGACCGGTGCCAGACCTGTTGGAATGGGCTTACCCCGAGCAGCTTGGGTTAAGCTCAACCGCCTGCGGACTGGTGTTGGGCGATTCCATTTGTCCATGCACAAATGGGGTCTTGCTCCTTCACCAAATTGCGAGTGTGGCGCCTCTGAGCAAACCGCAGACCATGTACTAACAGCGTGCCCTATACATCGGGCACCACATGGAGCACGAGGTCTGACAGTTTTGGATGACGAAACTCGATGCTGGCTTAATAACATCAGTGCCAGCATCTGATTCAGGCAGTGCAGCATTCTGGGGTAGTAAAAGGATAAACCCTCGCCCCCAGTCGTGTTTGTGTCTGACCTGGAGTGGATACCTCTTCGAACGACGACGACGAGCACAATGACGGTGGCCCCCGCAGTCTTTGCAAGCTTTATTGCTTCTTCCTTTTCTAATCGGCAGTCTTAATTATGTTTATTATTAAATAATTATAGTTTTACTTTTACTACGTGGCGAAGCAGAAATAAAAGAAAACAGAACGGAACTGAAAACTTGTTAACTTAGTATTTAAATCTTAGTTAGAAAATGCAGAGATAGATAACTTGCTTGGTTGCCCCATGGGAGTGTTTGCAGTTTAAAATAAAAATAATAATAAGATGTATTTAAAAACCGCTTTATGCTTAAAAAGTTCATATAGTCTCAAAGTGCTTAATCATGAACGCAAAATACTACAACAACTACAAAAAAACAAAAAATGTTTAATCTAATCAAATATTGATGCGGATTATCTACACATTTAAATGCACATATTTGAAATAAGGATTAAAATTATCTCTTTCGCTCGGGGTATTGTTCAATAGCAAAAAGGTGCGTTCCGAGCCTTTTTTTTTTTGAAAAAAAGCAAGGCAAAAATTTTCCCTAAGTTTATTAATTAATTCCGTTTTTATTTGTTTAAAGAGCGGGTTCAAAGTTTATATCATCTAAAAGCTTGTTTCTTTTTAATTAAAATGATATGCAATTTATAAAAATTGAATAAAATATCAGTTAGTAATAAATAAAAGTATTGACCCTCGTTTTTCTTCAAAAATTGTCTTTTTTCCTTCTTGTGCCACAGTGTGGCAAAATATATTAACTTTTTTAGTCGTTAACAGCAGCTAAAGATCTAAAGTTTATTTTGGAAAAAAGTTTGTTTAAAAATGTAAAGTAATGAACAACTTAACTTATTTGAAGAAGTTTGGTCGGCATATTTTCATATCCGCGGATCAAAAAGTCACGTAATCCAACTGAAGCGTAAAAGCCAACTATGTCAGCTTCTAAACTATTAGGAGAAAAAATGTTATTTGGTAGATATGCAAAAATTTTTAACGCATGGCAAGGCCTGGCAATTTTTTTATGTAGCTTATTTTGCACACAAAATAATACAATTTTTGATAAACACAAATTATTTATTTGAAATGCTAACCAAAACTTAAGATAAAAATTAATATCAAATTATAAATTAAAAGGCTACAACCAGGGAGCCGGAAGATGAGAAATTGTAGGGCAATTGCTCCTTGTCCTGCAATATTTGTAAAACGCCGTGACACAAGGGGCAAATAGTGTCCTTTTGAATTGGCATGACAAACACATGGGGTTAAATCTGTCTTTACAATTATATAATCTCGACCAAAATGTTATACGACAATGCCAGTAAAATTTCGACTTGGACCAGAAATCACAAAACTTTTTTGAAAAAAGCCACGTACCAAATAACAGTGACAAATTTAGTAAGGGATACAAAATTACTTCAAAATTTTGTTGTGTAGTACACAAAAATTATATATAACATTAAATTAAACTGAATTAAATGTATCAGAAAAAACAATTGCTTTATGTTTTCTTTATCTGGATACTAATTTAACATGAGGAACTTACATTGTGGATACTTTTCTCTTGAACTTTCAATTATTTTCAATTTTTTTTGGAGACGGCATTGCCGCTACTTTTGAACTAAGTGTCTATAAAAGGTAGTTGATTTTTATTGTTGACGACATGCAAAAAAAACGAAATATTATTGAACTTTTTTAAAATGTTTCAAAATTATGTTTTGCGGCAAAAAAATATACAGTATAAATAAAAACGTTGATTTGAAAAAAAATGGATATGTGACATTGCCTGAGCTGCTATAATAATTCTTGTTTTGTGATATTGTCAAACCAAAATCTAAAACTTTTTTTAAACTGACGTTTCGTTGGCCACACTTCAACAGACATTTTTAAAGAGAATAATAGTTCACAACAGGAGGTGAAAATTGCCTCTTTTTATTAGTTTTACAGCGAACATCAAGCAACACTTGAGTTTTTCGTGATTACCAGCGCTCGTAAACAAGGTTGAAGAAAATAACGATAGATAAAAGAAACTAATTATTCTCTAACAGCGGCAAAATTCTCACTGCAAAAAGATCAAAAACCGTCTAGTTATAGAGCACGAGAAGTAGATGAACAAATGAAACTAAAAAAAGATTATTTGTGACAAAATATTTTATGAAAATTTATTACAATTATGTCTCTCAATCTTTTTTTGGGTACCGTTTTTTTATAACACGTTGTATATTTTTTGGTACACTGTATACACCGGTGCACTCGAGTCGAGCTGGAACGGCTTTACCTGGCAGATTTGGGAGCTAACAACAATATATGTGGTCTGTAAAAATGTTTTCGGAAAGCCAATGGTGGCCTTTGGCTTCGTGGTGTATAGGCTTCGCATAATAGACATAACAATTCAAAGAATTTTACTCATTTGTATTATATCGCATCAAACGGAAAAGTAAAGTGCTCATTTTAATGTGGTTTTCTTGATTTTTCTTTGTTAACATCTCTATCCCAGGATAGTAAGCGCCAAACTAAGTCATTTTCTAACTCCAGTTTGTTGGTCTAATAGGTCTATGCAGTCAAAAAAACTTGGTTTTGCCGCACGGTCATTCAGAAGTTCAGGAAATTCTTCTTGAGCTTTCGCCGAAACTTCAGCTAGTTGATGTAAAAATAGATTTCTAGTAAGTTCCATCTCAATCGCCGGAAAGGCCGAGAAAACATTTGAAGTTTTTCCTCAGCACAGCACAAGTGCTCAGCAATGTCACTTCCGAGGTTCCATCTAATTCTCAATCACCAACAGTGATGCTCAGATTGTGTAATGCATTGATGATTCCTTCACATATTCTCTCTCTCTATCTCTAGCGACGGTGACTACTTGAGCAACGGTGATCGACCGATTGTGACTTTTTGAATATTGTTTGATTTTTAAAACTTATAATTGCAAAACAATTCTCTAGTTCAATGGTCGTCAAACTGGGGCCGCTTGAAGATGCTTTCGGGAGGCTCGCTGCTTAAATTTCTTTTTTATTCAATCTTTGTGCCCAATTTTTATAAAATTTAAGGAATAGTGAGAGCAAATACATGTAAAATTTGTAATTTTTAAAAACGACTTTTCGTTAACCCTATTAAGACTGGGGGGGAGCTGAAACTGCTGGCGGTGTTAAAATGCTGTGTGCTGCTCAGAAACTACTTGCAGAAATTTTTTCAAATTTTATGACTTTTCCTGATTTTTATTCATCTAAAAGTTGGTGCAGTTTTTGAAAAAATTGCTCAAGTAATTTTGGAGTTATTAATAGTTTGTTGACACCTAGTCACTAGTTTTTTGACTATTTCATAAAACGTGAAAAAAGCAGCCAAAAGCGAAAAAAAGGCAAATTATAATCTGTTTATCAAAACAAATGAGACTGAACCGTTGATTAACTATGTTTACTCAAGCATTTTACGAGGCAATAAAACGCTTTCAATCTCACTTTCCAAGGGAAGTTGTTTATGTAGAAAAAGAAGTAACTGTAGATTTAGATTTTTTTCGTAAAAAATTTTCTAACAAATTCGGATAAAATCCCGACCACTTGATTCCGCTTTATTATAAAATTTGATCGTACAATCGATCATACACTTCAATACCTTTGATATAATGGCTACTGGAACGGAATATTACCGCCATCGGAACTATTCAAGCTAAGCGCAAAAAAATATCAAACGAAATAAAGCGAGTGTGTAATAGAGATATTGGTTTCTAAAAAGTTTTTTGGAACAAACCTGAAAAAAAAATCAAGTTCAATTCTTTTATTGTAAACTCTAAAACCACAGGATATTGCAATCTTATCAATAATGCACCCAAATTTTTAAATTTCAAAAAATTAAAAGAAGAAATCCGCTTTATACAAGTTATGTGATTATACGAAAGGAGGTACAGACATTGTAGACCAAAAATTACTTTCTATTCGAGTAAAACCAAGTCTCGAAAATGGACCACAATTGCATTTTTGTATTTGCTTGATATTTGTCGCATAAATGCAGCAAGTGTATTTGCAATAAATAAACACGCGGAGCCGCGCAACAGAATTTGTTTGAAGTTGGGTTTAGTCTTGTTTTGAAATTAGTAAAACCTTTCATCCAAGGCAAGGTCGAACTCAGTGATTCTCAACCTTTTTCCGATTGCAACACATTTTTAAAATTTTTCAAAAATTGCGGCACCTTTACACTATTTTTATTAAATTTTATTTCCAAAATTAGGAGATCACTAACAAAAAAGGTTTGTTTAAATAAATTAAATTTGTGAATAAATAATCAGATTTACTTTCTTAGATATTAAATATAAATTTCAAGCAATTTTCCACTGCACAAGACCAGAAAGAATTTCTCTCTGCACGAATAAAATTTCCACTAGAGGGGATTTCCCAGCGGTTAAGAACTACTGTTGCAGACTATAGGATTCACTTCTTTTTCTTTTTATTCTTTCGGCCTTTCCCTTCAGTCAGGGGTAGCCACAGCGTATCATCATTTTTCAAACCTTTCTGTCTTTAACGTCCGTCTTCTTCGCACCAACTTCCCCCATATCTTCTTTCAAAACATCTAAAAATCTTTTCTTTGTCTTCCTCTTTTCCTCTTTCCCAGTACCTCCATTTCCATCGTCTTTCTTCCTACATACTCTTGGTCTCTACTCATGATATGTCCATACCACCTCAGCCTGCCCTCCCTCATCTTTATTCCTAACCGTTCTACCTTAACTGTACTCCTGATGTGCACATTTCTAATCTTGTCTTTTTTCGTCACTCTCATAGCAAACCTCAACATTTTCATCTCTGCAACTTCCATCTCTTTCACTTGTTTCTTTGTGACCGACACTGTCTCAAGTCCATACACCATTGCTGGTCTTAACACTGTACTGTACATATTCCTTTTATTCTAGCTGGTAACCTCCTGTTGCAGATTATTTCCGATACTTTTCTCCATCCGTTCCATCCTGCCTGCACTCTCTTCTTTACCTTCTTCTCACAACTACCACTTTCTTGCACCGTTGATCCCAAATACTTAAATTCCTTTACTCTTAACACTTTTGTATACTCCATCTTTACTGTTTTGTCGTCATTTCCTCCATTTATGCACAGATATTCGGTATTTGACCTACTTACTTTCATCCCTCTTCTTTCCAATGCATACCTCTAGGATTATAGTCTCCGCTCCACTTCTTCCGTGGTATCTTCGCAAATCACAATATCATCAGCAAACAGCATCGTCCACGGTGGTTCTCTCCTTACTTTATCCGTTAGCCTGTCCATTATTACTGCAAACAGGAACACACTTAACGCTGATCTCTGGTGCAGTCCAACCTTAACCTTAAAACTTTCTGTAGTTCCTGCTGCACACCTCACCACTGTTTCGCTTTTTTCATACATATCCTGTATAAGTTGCACATACTTTTCCACTATTCATGATTTTCTCATACAGTACCACAGTTCTTCCTGCGGAATCTCTATCTCTATATTTATCCTCCTGACTCGCAGGAAAGCAACGGAGGCGCTATACATAGGGTAAGCAATTACTCCAACCTGCTTCCGGAGATGCCAAGATATTGCTGTCTGCTAGTAATTTAGTAGAGATATTGTTGTAATTTAGAACTGCTTGCCAAGATCACCAAGCAGGGAAAAGTGCCATAAAGTGTCTTTCCCAAGGACACAACAGAATGGCTCAAGTGGGTTTTGAACCGAGACCATGTTGATCATCAGTCCGGTGCTTTAACCACTCGACCACTCTGTTGACAATCCTGTCGTAAGCTTTCTTTAGGTCCACGAATAAACAATGTAGCTCTCTTTGACCTTCCCTATACTTTTCCTTCTACATTTTTAAGGCAAAAATGGCATCGGTGGTTCCCTTTCCAAGCATAAATCCATATTGCTGTTTGCTGATCTCCACTCTATCCCTTAGCTTGGCTTCAATAATTATTTTCCATACCTTCATTGTGTGGCTCATTAGTTTTATTCCTTTTGTAGTTTCCACAGCACTATGCGTCCCCTTTGTTTTAATAGATTGGGATAAGCACACTCCTTCTCCATTCTTCTGGCATCCGTTCACCCACTAATAGTCTGTTGAACAAGTTGGTCAAAAACTTTATCTCCATCTCTCCCATGCACTTCCAAACTTCTACTGGCAACTCATCTGGCCCAACCGCTTTACCTTTTTTCATTCTTTTTAGTGCGTTCTTTACTTCTTTACTGACGCAATTTACCTCTTTGTTAACCACTTCTGCTTCCTCTGTCCTAGGGTAACTGTGACCTTTTCCTTGTTCATCAGTTTCTCAAACTACGCCTTCCATCTCTTTAACACTGCCTCCGAATTTACCATAACATTACCGTTTTCATCCTTTATAACCCTCACGTGCTGTACATTTTTCCCTGCTCCATCTCTCTGCCTAGATAATCTGTACAACTCTTTTTCACCTTCTTTTGTTTTCAATCTAGCATACAAATTGTCATACGCACGTCTCTTTGCCATCGCAACTGTCATCTTTGCCTTATTTATTTTTCTTTGTATATCTTTTTAGTATTTTCATCTCTTATTTTTTTCTATGCTTTCTTTGCCTCTTTCTTCTCTTTTATGCTCTCCTAAACTTTTTCATTCCACCATCATGTCTCCCTGTCTCCTTTTCGTTTCCCAAATGTCACTCCTAGTACAGTTTCAGCTGTTTTTCTTAGCATTTCTGCTGTTTTGTCCCACTCATCAGCTAACCCATCCTTGCCTGCCAGAGTCGTAGTCACCTTTTGTCTAAACGCTTCTTGACAGCTTGTCTCCTTCAGTTTCCACCATCGTATCTTTCTCTGCTTTTTTCTTTTTCACCATAAGAGCCATTTTGCATACAGCCATACGGTGCTGCTTTGCGACACACTCATTCACCATTACCTTACAATTGCACATTTCCTTTAAGTTCCTCCTTCTGCACATCACGTAATCTACTTGGGTACTTGAGTACATTTTTATACGTCTCCCTGTGTTCATCTTTTTTCTTGAAATAAGTATTGACAACCGCCAAATCAATCCTTTTCCCAAAATCTACAACCATTAATTCTTCCTTATTTATTGTTCCAGCACCGTACCCCCCCATTATTTTGTCATCCCCTATGTTTCCTTCGCCCACATGTCCATTAAGGTCTGCACCAAGAACTATCCTCTCCTCTTTTGATACACTTTCTATCAACCCATCCAAGACTTCCCAAAAATCCTTTTTCTCCTCCATGCTGTTGTTAATCTGTAGAGCATATGTGCTAATTATATTTAAAATGGACCCTTTACCTCCAGCTTCATGGCCATTAGTCTGTCTGACACCCTCTTCACCTTCAGGACACTTTCAGCCAGCTCCTCCCTCACCACTATCTCTATCCCATTTTTTTCTTCCATTAGCTCCGTTGTAAAATAGTTTGCATCCACCTCGAATGTTCCTTGTTTTACTACCTTTCCACTTTGTTACCTGTAGGCACAATATGTCTACATTCCCTTGCTGCATCATACCTGCCAGCTCTCTTCCCGTTCCAGTTATTGTTCCAATATTTAAGGTACCCTCCCTTACGAGTGAGTGTCTTCCTTTCCACACTTCCCTCTGCTTCTTCACTCGCCTTTCTTCTCTCTTTCTCCTTATTTTCACTATGTTTAGCAGTAGCATAATTTCCTTAGGTGCCCTGCTGTGCGACACCTGAGGCGGTCGTTGGTAACCTGGGCCGCGACCGATCCGGTAAGGATTGATGATTGTAACGCATTTGTATAATCTGGCAAATAAGTTTTACGCCGGATGCTCTTTCTGCCGTAACCCTCCCCAATTATCCGAGCTTGGGATCGGCATCAAGAAACACAGAAACGTTTTTCCGATGGCTGGGTTAAACTACAGTACTCACAAACAATCCAAACCTACGAAGCATGATGACTGAAACGTTTGAATATTTTTTAAAATAGAAGAAACGGCCAATATTACGGTTATCATTTTATTTTAATTTTAACATATGGAGTATAATACTTTACTCATTGTCAAAAAATAATAATAAATTCATTTCGTAAAATTTTAACATAAAAGCAAGAAATTACTAAAAATCGTATTATTGCGTAATAAACATTATTTAATCATCTAATAAATTAATTATTAAATAAATATAAAGAAATAGAAGTTTTATCAATATTAAGACCGGGTTCAAATTTTCGATGAAGTAAACTTTCTTTACTTAATAATTGAAATCAATTGTTTGCAGTTGTTAAAACAGTTATCGAAGGATTGGAAGAAATAAAATTGGGGGAGCCGTGTCAACTTTTCAAATCAAATGAGAGAAACAAAAATTATGCACTAAAGTTGACTATTTTTTATTAGGGCACAAGCTTTCGCGGGGTACTGCTCACTCTGTCCGGTGCAATGGAACATAAAAATGTAATTAAAACAAGATTTACACAAGGGCATTAAACGTAATAAAGAGACATATGTGACATAATGAAATATAAAAATATCGGATAGAAAAAATATGGCAGTATGGTAAATTACAGCAATTCAAACAAAAAACAAATGCGAGAAAATGGCATGCAAGTATAGAACAATGCGAAATAAAGAAAAAAGTGAAAAACGTAAATGACCCTCACGTTTACAAAAATAAATAATACACGTAGTTGGACATGAGCGAATAATCTCTATTTAAACCCTGGTTAACGCAATCAAATTTGAAAATAATTTTTTGGAAAAATTTGAATTTGAAAATTGTTTTGATTGCATTTTTATCCCATTGTACCTGACGAAATGAGCAGTAGCCCACGAAAGCTTGTGCCCTAATACAAAATAATCAACTTTAGTGCACAATTTTTTGTTTCTCTCATTTAAAACGATTATGTTATTGAAGTCAGTGTAATGGTTAGAATTATTCGAAATACGTTTAGTGCAAGGGTCTCAAACACGCAACCCCTATACACATTTTTTGCGGCCCGTCACGCACTTTATATTTTCAAATAAATACGGTATTGTTTTTTCAGTATCTGATATTTTTAGCTGTTAGTGGGTGACATTGGTAACAAATGTTATTGATCGTTATTTGACATGTAGTTTTCTTTCTCAGAACTTACTGACAATTGGAGGCCACATCTACACTGTATTTTCTTCCAACTAGCGCCGCCGCACCATTAGTTTGTTTTGTTTGTTTGATCTTGCACAGTCTCGCGCAGAGGGAGTCTGTATTGTATTTGTTATCACTTCTTTCAGTACGTTTGTAGATTTTCTAGATAGGTTTCGCTTTGAATGTCGGCCAGTTTTTCACACTATCAGCATTTTTTGACAAATTGCTTCGTCGAAATAATTTGTTTCTTGTAAAATCGAAGCCACAGAGGCAATTTAAGTAAATTAGGAGTAAATACCTAAAAAACTTAAAATTTAAAATTCGACTTTGTAAAAATTTCTTCAGTTTTGAGAAAAAGAAAATTTCAGATAAAAGAAGAATTTTTCAAAAAAAGTGGGAGGGTTTCTATTTTTCCACCGCAGTCAGTGATACAAGTCATTGCCTTATTTGTCAAAAAAAGATCGCTGTAATGAAGGAGTATAACTTGCGAGAAGCAATGACCAAGATAAATATGATGAGTACAAGGGTAATGCTAGAAAAGAAAAAGTAAAGCAATTGAAATTATCATTATGCAAACGAAGAAGTTTCTTTGCCAATATTAATCAATCGAACGAAAATCCGGTAAGTGCGAGTTTTACTATAAGTGAAATTACGAGTATCCAAGTCTTCGAGGCCTTTTACCAAAGGTATGTTCATAAAAAAATGTCTTTTAAAGGCAAGCGAGATTTTACGTCCTAACCAAAAGAAACTGTTTGAAGGCATCAGATTGTCGCCTAATACAGTTGCAAGCAGGGTTACAGATTTAGCTGCCAATGTAGAGAAACAACTACTTGCAACGGCAAAGGCTTGGAAGCATTTTCAATTGCTCTCGACGAAAGCACAGATTCGTCAGGTACGGCATAATGTGGTGTTTTTATCAGGAGTGTAAATTGCCAATTAAACGTAGCGGAAGAATTCCTCGATTTTATATCACTGAAGGATACTGCAACTGGACATGATTTATTTTAAGCCCTAGAAAATTATATTCAAAAATATGGCTTGCCGTGGGAAAGACTTGTATGTTTGACCACTGGCGGTGCATCGGCAATGTGTTCCGCAATGCACCAGCAATGTACACCGGCAAAGGTGATGAACATTTAAAAGCAACATTGAGATTGGTTTCTTCTGATGAATTCAAACCTAACATTGAGAACCTTGTTGATGCAAAACGCTGCCAGCTAAGTAGCCAGAAATAATTAATGGCTGCAACGCCGATTGCATGCAATTAACTTAATACTTATTTTTGTTTAGTGTGTTTTTAAAGTCTTCTTGATTCTTGACCTTTTATGAATTGCGGCCCTTGGGCTAATTAAAACTTTTTGTTTGGCCCTCAGAGCAATTTGAATTTGAGACCCTGGTTTAATGACATTTTTTTATTGGATTATTCAAACATTCCAGTCACCAAGCTCCAAACTTTATTGACAGCCACTATAAATCTTTAGCTCGAAAACTGCTCAGAGATTTAGAGAAAACATCACGAAAGATTGAAACAAGAAAGGAGACTGTAAGTTTTTAAAGATTTGTTTAATTCATCAATTTGAGCCCCAAATTTACAACAATTAAACTAAACAACAGAAATCATTTATGTTTACCTCAAGTTCAAACTTTATATAAAAAATCAATCACTACTAAAATTTAAAGTCATTATAAGTCTAATATTGATCTGGAAAAGCAACGAAATATCTTCACTAAGCAACTAGCTTCTAACATAAGCTCCGAATTAATGATATATGCCCAAAAAATTTTGAAAAATAAATGCATATAAGCAGGGGCGGCGGAATCGGAGGAAGGGGGCAATTGCCCCCCTTGACTTTTAATATTCTTAAAACACGGGGGCACAAGGGGCAGATTGTGCCTTTTGAAATTTGTCTTACAGAAATATTTTTAGATCACCTCTACATTTAACCTATGTAATCTCAATCACCATTGAATCCAACGATATTTGTAAAATTAAAAAGACATCCCTAAATTATAGCACAGCAATGAAAGTCGCGACAAAAGTTTTAAAGTATGCAATAAAAGCCTAAAGCTCTAAAATATAAACACCAAGGCCAGACGCGTGATATTCTTAAACTCTTGACCATTTGATGCATAGTGGTACATATGTGTACCATGATCGTGATTAAAAAATTATATACAGTATATTATTTTTTGGTTGCACTTGACGAAGTGAGCAGTAGTTCACAAAAGCTTGTGCGATTAATCAAAACTCAGTCAACTTTAGTGCACAATTTTTGGTTCTTTTCTGAATGATTGTGACTGTAACCTAACAAAAGCACTTTTGTTAAAGGTATTAATTTTAAGTTTTAGGTATTTGTGACAGCGTCATTAAAATATTATTATTCATATTACAATCAAATTCTTATATCCCTCAGGTATTTATTATCATAACAATGTTACTTGCTGTAAATTTGCAGCAAAGATCGACCAGATACGATTAAACACCGACTAAGCAAAAAATAGGGAGTCGAAATGAAATTTACAGCTACTGTATTGTTAACAGTCAAGAAGAGTAATACGTAAAGCGAAGTTGCTTTGTTATTGCTTTTGCTAAAGTTTAGTGCTTGAAATTAGGTTGTGTAAAGCTTAGTGAATCAGAAGATCGTGTAACATAAGTAATTAGCCTAACGTATTTTAATTCGTGGTAAGTTCTCATCAGGGCTGCCGTTTATTAAACTTTTGTGCAAAAAAATCACAAAATGCTCATGACAAATCGAACAAAAAAATTAAGTCAAAAAGAGCTAGCATAAGCCGCAACGAAACCTGGAAAAACAAAATTAGATAGTTTTTTTGTATGTGCTCCGATCTCGCCCGAAACAGATTTAGCCTCCCATGACAGTGCCCAAATTACTTCATCAAAAGAGGTTGAATATTTTAACAATGTTGTCATGGAAGAATCGTTAATGTGTGCTATTTCTTTCGAAGAAAATTGCGTTAGCACTATTGAAACAGATAATTTCTGGGTAAAGAAAGGCAAATTCAATGCAGTTATGAAAAATAAAAGTTTGAGAGAAAAGCGGTACTTTCAAGACGAGTGATTGGAAAAGTACGACTGGTTGCGCTATCATTTAAAAAAGCGATCAGCTTTCTGCACAGTTGGTACAGCTTACACACAAACTAATGACTCGTCTCCTTTTATCTATCGCGATGACGCTGATGAATTTAAGAACTGGAAAAAATAAGGAGAAAAGTTGTTTAATCATGCAAGGTGCAGATTCCATGAAAACGCGGCAGAGAATGCGAAATACAATTGTAGCAGTCAAGCGGTAAATTTCCAATTAAACAATCGTTTAAAACATTTACAAAACCTTTGACGACAGGGATTTTTTTGCATCTTTGCACAATAAAGTTCTTACTTCGGCAAGGTCTTGCAATTCGTGGTAAAATTGATGACGAATCAAACTTAATGCAACTTAATATGGATAAAGCAAAACAGGACACGGGCTTGCAGCTTCTCATCAGCGAAAACAAATTTTTTTCTCATGAAATCATTACTGAGTAGGAAGAAAGCATTGTTTTAAAAGCAAGACGAGAGCTTTTAGTTGAAATACATTCTTTGTCATTTTATTCAATCATTTGTTATGAAGCAATAGACTTTTCCAAAGCAGAGCAGCTCTCTTTTACAGTCCGCCACTGTAAAAACGATTATGATGTAAAAAAAAGATTTCATTGGAGTTTTTCCTTGTACAGGTGGCGTCACATCAGAAGCTTTGTTAAAATATGTAAAGAACTTGTTGGTACAATGCCACATGGATCCAAAAAATGGCAGGAATGCCATTTGACGGAGCTTCATCAATGAAAAATCTTGCAAAACTTATAAAAAAATGTTGCTCAACCAGCGCTATATATTCATTGCTTTGCTCATGCCAATAAGCTTGTTTTCAAAGATGCTACAGCGCTATCTCCAATGATAGCGTATGCTCAAGATTTTTGTGAGGATTTGTATGCTTTGGTTGGTGTTCACCCCAAACGAAAGCATACAAATTACTCTCTTTACTCTTTACTTTTTGAAAGCATACAAAAAGATATGGAAGGTGACAAGTTGATTTTAACCCTTAATAGCTATCCTAGGGTCCGAGCAGACCCCATGTTTTTATTTTTTTATGTTTTTTATGTTTGTATTTGAAGCTCTTGAGTAGGGGTGAGGAACCGGCGGCCATATGTAGCTTTGTAAATAATTGTACAATTTGTAAATAACGTACATTGTATTAATTTTTAAATGTATAAGGAGTCTTTGTCTAAAGTAATTGATTAAATAAACAAAATAATCGAAAAACCTTAGTTATGTTGAGTTTTTTCATAACAAGACAATCGCTTTGAAACGTTTAATATTTTTTCAGCTGTGGCTTGAGTTACGAGATACGTAATGTCATAAGTTTACTTATTTCATGTTGTTATGGCATAATGCTGCTATGATTCTTTTAGCAACTGTTTGTTTTTCCCCTTCGCTTAGTTTTGATTTGTAAGTAAGTTTCTATATTAGTAGAATTAGCAGGTTCTAAATAGATTTATTTGGGTATTATTTAGGTTAGATGCAGAAAGAAGCGAAAACATTAAATTAAAGCAAATTGTTTATAGACCTACTTATTGTCAGTATCGCGTCTAATTTGTGGCGACTTAGCCTAACCAACTCTCCTTACCTTGTGTAGATAAACTAGCCAGGTGATTTGTGTTATGTACATAATAGTAATTATTGTTTAAATTTCATTAATACGGATTACCCTAATAATGGCTCCAAAGCGAAAACAAACATTAAACGAAGAAGGAAGAGTATTTAACGAGGAGTGGCGGGTGCAATACTTTTTTGTGCCTAATAAAGACAAAATGTGTTGCCTACTATGTGACGCCACAATTTCTTGCATGAAAAAGTACAATGCTAAGCTTCACTATGAAACACATGAAAAACACAAGCACTTTTAGTTGGAAGAAGAACGTAAAATTGCTTTTGAAAGGTTGAAGAATCAAAAAGAGCGTCAAGAGCAAATGTTTAAAAAAATATCTTGTCAAAAAAAATAATGCTATTGAAGTCACCTACCGAGTACCACTTTTACTGGGAAAAAAAGGGAAGCCATTTAGTGATGTAGATATCATAAAATAGTCAATCATTGAAGTTGTCAGTTAAATATATCCCGAGAATATTAGCAAATATAAAAAACTACCTCTTTCGCGAACAACAACAACAAATCGTCAACATAAATTAGTATCCAACTTAAAACAACAACTCAATTCAACAATTCAAAAAGAAGTGTTTTAATCAATAGCTATAGATGAGTCTATTAGTAATACTTATTATGCACAAGTTTTAGTTTTTATTTGTGCGATAACAAGGGATTTTAACTGTTTTGAAGAATTTTTTTATTTTTTTTTTTATCTCTATATTTATCCTCCTGACTCGCAGGAAAGCGACGGAGGCGCTATACATAGGGTAAGCAATTACCCCGACCTGCTTCCGGAGATGCCAAGATATTGCTGTCCGCTAGTAATTTAGTAGAGATATGACTTTAATTTAGAAGTGCTTGTCAAGACCACCAAGCAGGGGAAAACGCCGTAAAGTGTCTTTCCCAAGGACACAACAGAATGGCGCAAGTGGGTTTTGAACCGAGACCATGTTGATCATCAGTCCGGTGCTTTAAGCACTCGACCACGCTGCCGACATTGTCCACTCGACACGTCGAATTGCTTTGTTTATGTACCATGAAGGATAGAACTCGTGGAATTAATATTTTTAATGCTTTTAAAAGAAAAATGCAACAAAGCAAAGCTCAGTTTGCTAACTTGGTACGTGTATGCACCGATGGTGCTCCTGCTATGAATGGTGTCTGAGAAGGATTTATTGGCTTACTTAAAAAAGAATTACCTCATCCAGAATCATTAATTGCTTTTCATTGCATTTTACAGCAACAAAATCTTGCTGCTAAATCTGCTACTGTAGGAGACATATTTAACAAAGTTTTAGAGATAGTTCGCTTTTTCAGATTCAATTCAACTCGTCACCGTCAGTTTCGTGAGCTGCTCATATATGATGACGAAACTGACATTGTAGACATGCCGTTTTACTGCCAAGTCCGCTGGTTATCTCGAGGAAATATTCTTAGCAAAATTTTCAAGTTAAAGCAACAGATAGACAGTTTTCATGAGAAACAAAAGAAACATTGTTATTTATCGGATTTTGATTTCATTAGAAATAATGCATTTTTGTGTGATTTAATGTCTAAACAAAATAAACTGAATATTTTTCTTCAAGGTAAAAGCAAATGTATTTATGACATGTGGAGCAAAATTTAAGGATTTTTGAAAAAATTAGAATTTTTGAAGAATACCCTTTCTAAGTTCAAGTTGCCAGAAGCTGAAGAATATTTTCCTCAATTGAAAAAAGCTCAAAAAGAACATGAACGGCCAAATGAATCATTTGGGGAATTTAAATCTGTCCTTGATTCTCTAATTTAAAATTACAATGAAAGATTTAAAGATTTAAAAAAAAAAAAGAATTGTTTAAAGTTGACTTTCATGCCTCATTTAGTGGACATTCCTTCAGCTTCAGCACCAAATAATTTGAAGATGGAATTAATAAAACTTTCGGAAGACAACATCATGAAATATTTAATTCTAAAAATGAACCACTCAAAATTTGGAAAAACGCGATTGATTACCCACGTCTTCGTCATCACGCTCAAAAAATGCTTTCCTGTTTTCCCACCACTTACTGCTGCGAGTCAACTTTCTTATACCTTTATATGACACAAATCAAAACAAAGTTGAGAACTTAGCTTACTGATGTGCATTTGGAAGACCAACTTAGGCTGCGAACTACTATGCTAGAACCAAATATTGAACTCCTTGTACATTGTAAAAAATAAGCCATATCAAAAAAGCCATTAAAGTCACATTCTTAATTGGTATTTTATTAATAAATAAGTTTATTAAAAACACAGCATACAGCAAGCGTGTCAGTCTCCAAAAAACCTATCTCTGCGATGCACCACCATCATATATTTAAACGCGTTGATCCTAGAATTTGCTATGTTATTATTTTAATCATAATTAAACTGTAAACAAACCTACCCTGTTCTAAGTTAAAATATTTTTTATTTTGCGGCCATATGATTAAACATAATTTCAAATACGCCCATCCAAGCGTAAAAGGTTTCCCACCCCTGCTCTTAAGTGTTACTTCATTTACTCTCCAAGTATAGGGATCTGAAAAGTATCATGGATACAAGAAATTACCTCCTAGAATATATTAGACAATACAAATATTTTGGGGTCACAAAGAATTGCCAAATTCCTGTCTGTAAAGAGCATGGATACCAGGTTTCATTCTGTGAAGACTGTTTGTGAACATCTATGCATACTAATCAATTGTTTAGTTATTTTCTGTTTTATTACTTTGGCTATAAATAGTTTAATTTCTTAGGAAATTTTATGTAGTAAATGCATCGCACATGCGTTATAGCAACGTAGTGTGTTTTTTTGCAACACGAGCAACTTTTAGAATTTTATTGTTAACTTTTGTAAAGGAGATGCTTCACTCAGTAAAGGAGAATTTATTTAAAAAATAAAACACAATTTTGTTTTATTGTTTCATTGCAATCCTTCCTTTCATACCATAAGCAATAAAGTATCATACTATAAGCAACCTTTCATACTATAAGCAAATACTACAAGCAACCTTTCATACTATAACTATAAGCAACCTTTCATACTATAAGCAATCTTCCTTTCATACTATAAGCAATAAATGAATAAAAACAACATTTTAAAAATGTTTTTCTCACCGTTGGTAACCGGGAGTCTAGCTGGACCCCAAGTTACCTATTGCAGTAGCGGGAACCATGGTTACCTATTAAGGGTTAAGATTGAAAAATCTTTCTAAAACAAGATGGACAACACGTGGTGTAGCTTCTGACGTAATTATTAAACGACGTGACCAGGGACGCCGGAGTTTTTTTGCCAGGGGGAAGGGCAAAACTTAAAAAAGGGCACTTTTTTATGTTGAAAAGGCACTGCCAACAAATGCAAATTTTGGTAGTCATGCTGCAATTTGAAATTTTAGTTGACATGATAGAATTTCAGTTTGCACAGGACAGACCGGTATCTTGAAAGAGTTTTATTTTGCTAATCTGTTATTTTGGTTTGATCAATTTTTAGTCAATGTTAACTCTTTTTAATAAACCTAGAGTTCAAAACCTTAATCTTAAGGTGTGTTGCTTCTTGCAAAAGCCTTTAAGTTGACTTTGCCATGAATATTCACTGCAATAGCCGCAGTAATAGTCAATTTTACATAAGTTTTTCTCAATTAGGCTAGACATTAAAAAAATACAACTCTATTAATTGGTTACTAAACCAAAGGCTATCCAACATAGGCTACCCACAACTTAACTTTTGTCAAAAGCACACAAGCTAGTTTCAAAAACAACATTCAACAATTGCGACGTTCATGCACGGCAGCCAAAAGCAGATATATACAGATCAAAGACATTTTGCTTGGGAATATCACAAAATCTTCTTCACATGCTATTCACTGAATAGTCTTCAGTTACCCACAACACAACACTGGCTAAAACATTTACGCTATCAAGAATACCAAAGGTTAACCCATTTATGCCTGGCGTCCTACATATAGGTCAGCTGACCATAAAAAGTTTTTTGTTGATTACAGATGATAGAAAGCTAAAAAACAAATTGTTGTTAATTGTAAATCATTTAGTACTCTTTCCCAAAACGAGTTTCAGTTGCAGATTAGACATTGCACGTAGAGGTTGTCATACAGGAGCGCTCAAATACTGTACATTCTTTAGTTTACCTGAAAAAGCATGGAGCCATCCAAAAGGTAAGTTATGCCAAATGTTAAAATAACTGTTTTATGTCATGAGGTGCATATTCTTATAGTATAATAGCCTGTTATTAGATAAATATACATGTAGAGAAAATATCAAAATATTCAACACGTGAGGCGTGAGGAAATGCTAAACAACGGTGTCCTACATGTAGGTCGCTAGGCATTGAACGAACCTAGTTGACACAGACAGCTTTGTTCAGTACATCCATTTATAGCAAGAAACCTGCTGAATTTCTTTGCTTTATATTGCGATGTACATATTTTTTCATGTATATTGATACATAGATATACTATTTGATATCAGGGTTTAGTTGCAGAGGGCCAAACATAGGTACATTGTGTGGAATATTGTGTTGTCAGATAATAGGTTGCTATCTAAAATGTCTAACTCGCAATTTCAACACACTGCCGAAATTAGACTAATTCAGAGTTTAGTTCATAAACTCACGAGGTCTCTGTTTTGAAGTTATTCACTAGGAGATAAATTTTACAATGTTTCTCGAATTTCTATTTTTCAGTTCCTGTACGGTAGATAAATTCTATGGCCAGCCTGCGTCAAGACGGGCAAGGATTGCTGAGCTACTTGACCGAATCGACGATGGTGAAGAATCAGACAATATAAATTACATCGAGCCTCCTGACAATGCTACAGAAATACTCACTGATGAAGAATCTGGGGATGAAGAATCAGGAAATATGAATAACTTACCAGGAAGCATGCTTAGGACTGCAGTAGTTGATTCAAATGGTTTTCCTGAGTCACACATCGAAAATGAGAATCAAGGACCACCTAAGAAAAGAACCAAGAAGCTACCTAAGCAAAGATGTTGGAAAAAGCATGATATTGAGTGCGGAATGCCGGAATGGATGCATGCAGATGTAGGAGATCTCTATGGGGGCAGTCTCACACTGGTAGAATTTTTTGAACTGTTTTTTGATGATGATTTGTTTGACATTATTGTTCACGAAACCAACAGGTACGCATCTCAGAAAAATAGAGAGCTCAGAGTCACAAGAGAAGAGATGAAAGTAGTTTTTGGTGTCCTCCTGATCAGTGGCTATGTCTCATATCCAAGACGTAGACTGTTTTGGGAAACTGGACGTGATACGCGCCACGATATGGTGTCTTCTGCAATAAGAAGAGACAGATTTGAATCAATTTTCACAAATCTGCATTTTGCGGATAATCATACGCTGTCACAGTCTGACAAGCTAGCTAAGCTCCGTCCTCTCCTACTGAAATTGAATGAAAATTTCATGAAGCACGCTCCTGTTGAAGAAGTATACAGTTTTGACGAGTCTATGTGTGAATACTTTGGCAAGCACGGCTGTAAACAATTCATCAGGGGCAAGCCCATCCGATTCAGATATAAAGTATGGAGTGGAACAACCGTGAGTGGTTATCTTGCATGGTTTGAAATATATCAAGGAAAGTCTGAAGAAGCTGATGGAGAAATAGGTAATGATCTTGGAATAGGAGGCAACTTAGTGGTCAAATTTGGAAAGGCACTGCAGAAGAAGAAACTTCTTCCATATCACCTGGTATTTGACAATTTCTTCACTAGTGTGAGGCTTTTGTCAGCCTTGAAAGATATGGGGCTGAAAGGAACGGGCACAGTCAGAGAAAATAGAACCGACAAGTGTCCTCTCATTGATGTCAAAGAGATGAAGAAAAAACCACGAGGCTTCCATGATTTCAGAGTCGACGAAAAAGATAATATCATAGTCTGTCAATGGAATGACAACAGTGTGGTATCTCTATGTTCAAATGCTGTTGGAATTCACCCCCAAACCCAGACGACCCGCTTTTCAAGGCAGACAAGGCAACGGATCCAAGTAGAGCAGCCAGCAATCGTAAAATTCTACAACAAGTCAATGGGTGGTGTAGATAGAATGGATGAGAACATATTCCTGCACTGCACATATTATTTTTTTTTATTTTGTCATTTTTTTTTTTGGCTTGTCATTTTTTTGTGTCTTTTTTGTCTTTTTAAATAATAATATTTAGTTTTAATTAGGTAACGCGGCCGTGCTTCTTATTTTTTCTCTTTCTTACCCCCTCTCTCTACTTTCTGTATGTTTAACGTTCGTCGTTGTGTCGCGTTTCCTTTTCATGCTTTGCTTAATGTACATTGCATATACTTAAATATTGTTACTAAACGTGAATAAAATATCATCATCATCATCATCATATGGAAGTACAGAGTGGCAATAAGAGGTAAAAAATGGTACTCGTCCATTGTGTCATATCTCATCGATGTTTCCATGAACAATGCGTGGCTTCTGCATAGAAGGAATAAAGATGCCGAGAAGCTCGATCTGCTAGCGTTTCGTAGACGAGTTGTGTCTTATTATCTTGAACACTACGCAAGACCTCCACAGCCAGGTTGCAAAGGCCGTCCTTCTGCTATAGAAACAGAGCTACAGTTCGACAAGGTCAATCATTGGGTCATTCCTCAAGACAAGCAGACGCACTGTGCGCACTGTCACCAGAAGACTACAACCAGGTGTGAAAAGTGTGATAAAGGATTACACGTCAAGTGCTTCAAAAACTTCCACACAAAGTAGATGTGTAGTAGAGTTTTTCTGTTGTAAAGCTTGATCAATTTTGTGCCATTTTTGTTCCTTATTGCCTGGCGTCCTATATGTACAGGGTGATTCACCGAAGTGTTGACAAATTAAAACTGAATTATCCAACTTACTATAAGGGCAAAAGAAACAAGTTTTTAATAGATAGAATGGAAATTTAATGAGCTTTCACATAAAATTCAAATTATTTAATGTAGCCCCCTTTGTTTTTCACAAGGCGCCTAAGACGTGGAAGTACTTGGGCGCACGTGGCACGCACCACTTCTGGGTCAATTTCTTCCCATGACGCCTTCAGTTTTCGTTTAAGGGTTTCGATATTTGGATGGGATGTTGAGCAGGCTTTTTGCTCCAGAATGGACCAAATCCCAAAGTCCATTGGGTTCAAATTGGGTGAAGAAGGGGGCCATACTTCCTTCTCCCAAAACCCTTTAAAATTGGTCTTGCACCAATGCTGGACTGCTTTGGCTGTGTGGGAGGTTGCCCCATCTTGTTGAAGCGTAATTCCTTCCTCTCCCACTGTTTCTTGAACCCAGGGAATGACTTTTTCTTCCAACATCCGACGATAGATAGTTTGGTTAATTTTCACGCCTTCGTCGATAAAGATTAGAGGTGTTTTCAGGCCTGTTGAAGTGACTCCTGCCCAAACCATCACGGAAGAAGGTTTCTGCCTCCTAAATGAACTGCAACGTTCAACTGGCACCATGTCCTTGTTTGGAATCGAAATCCTGTCATTTTGGTGGTTGTGGATAGCTTGGACAGTGAAAAGCTTCTCATCTGTCCAAAGCACTTGAGGCCGCGTGCCAACAACAAGTCTCTTGATCAAAACCTTAGCTCTATCAAGCCTTTTCTTCTTAGTGGCGTTTGACAGGAGCTGCCTCTTGGTAAATTTCTACGGGTAGACGTGGAGATCATCCTTGAGAAGCCTTTGCATGGTGCTCACGCTTACAGAGGTGTCCTTAGCCAGTTTTCTTGCGCTCCTTGAAGGGTTCCGCCTCAACCTCTCCCTGACCTTCTTAATCAGTTCCTTTGTCCTGATGGGTTTTTCAGGAGTACTTCTGATTCTTGGAGCACAACTTCCAGTCTCCCTGAACCTCTTCACAGCCTTGTAAACACCTCCACGACTCACAAATCGCTTCATCAACCGGAAAATTTTCGCAGTTGAAGTCCTTTCTTGCAATACCCTTCAACGATGTCATTTGCTGTCTTTGCCATCTTACTTTTCTAGATTAAATATTCTTATTGATATTGAAAACTTACTCTAGAATATATAATAACAATCTGAAGAGGTAATGCGAAGTTAATAATGGAATAAAGTACATGTAATAACAATCTGAAGAGTTAATGCGAAGTTAATAATGGAATAAAGTATTTGTCAACACTTCGGTGAATCACCCTGTAGGACACCTTATATTTTTTTATTTCCAACTGATTTTCTTGAATAAACTGTATAAATGTTCTAATTGTGTCTCAATGAAGCCATTTTATCAGTTTTTTCATTGTACAAGCAATTATTCTAACCTTCGGCATAAATGGGTTAAAATAAATAGAACAATAAAAAACTTAAAAGAGCTATTAACAATTGGGTAAAAGAAGAAACGTAATTACATGAGCATGAATGGCCCTTTAGATTGAGGTTTGATGCCAATTATTAAACGCTTCACAATTAATGTAACTGTAGCCCAAAATAATTTATTAGTGTTTCGCTTGGTTTTGCAAAGTCATCTGCAACGGCTTGTACGTAAATTGATATTATTTTATTTATTTTATTTTGTCGCTATATTTATCCTCTTGACTCGCAGGAAGGCGACCGAGGCGCTAATACATAGGGTAGGCAATTACCCCGACCTGCTTCCGGAGATCCCAAGATATTGCTGTCCGCTTGTAATTTAATAGAGATGTGACTGTAATTTAGAACTGCTTGCCAGGACTACCAAGCAGGGGAATGTGCTGTAAAGTGTCTTTCTCTAGGACACAACAGAATGGCGCGAGTGTGTTTTGAACCGAGACCGTGTTGGTCACGAGCCCAGCACTTTAACCACTCGACAACGCTGCCAATTCTGTTCATTGTTCAACAAGTTCTTATGAATGTTTGCGAATATTTGATTATTGAGACTGTTACAGCAAGTTAGAATCGAACAAGCGTCATAAACCCTTTTGCACGCAACTGTTAAGAAAGCGCACTAGAGTTTAAAATTTCGGTGTATTTTGTGATAATTAAGGCGAGCGCTGCTGTATTGCAATGAACAAGCGAGCCAGTTTAATAATAGCAGTTGAAGGACGTAGATTAATTGTATACTGTATCTAAATTGACCATTGAGGAAATAATATTTGTGTTGGCGTTTTGTGATTTTGGAAAACTGTTGGTGAATGTTTTTCTTTTGTTTCATTTATTATTATTTGCTGAACGTTTATTTTTGTTAATAATTTTGCGTTTAACACATTGACTGCCACGTCAGTTAAATTTGCTTGACACTGATGTTACTGTTGTGGCCACGTCAGTCATTTATGCCTGACGCAAGACATTTCATTCTTAACCATGTCAGTTGCTACTGCTTGACGCTACGTGCGATATCAATGGATATCTAAAAGCGTGGCCTCTTGCGAACGTTCTGATATGCTTGGTTCTAAAAAATATGCAAAAATAAAACTTTTGTGCACTTTTTTTTAAAGAAGTTTTATTTTGTTGTTTAGACAAATATTTTCGTTTTTTTTTTTGATTGCATGTAAATATATAAAACGAAAAGATATTTACATATTCAATTGTTCAAAGTATGTTGAGTATAGCACAAAGCAAAAAAAGCCGTTTTTAATGCAAAGCATTAAAGCAAGAAAGACACAGATGTGGTTGACCAATGCATTGGTCACAGTAAGTGTTTGTTTGTTTGGCAGTTTTTCGAGCCATTTCGCGATTACTTTCTTCTTTGATTCTTTTGTAGCAAGAATTGCAGTATCGTCGCATTGGTTTTCCAGTAGAGTTGACTCGTTTCACGAGGTGGTGTACTGCATCCAATCTCATAGAAGATCTTTGCTGCTCTCTATTGTTGTTACTTAGCTTCAACATAGCGCCAGCCAATTCTTCTTTGAAATTGCAAATTTTATGTTTTTTTTGTGATGCTTTTTCATACAGAATCCATGCGTTCACTACAGAGATTCCTAAAATAAGTTCAATCCCTAATTTGCGGTACCATTTCATTCCTTTTCGCATACTATGACGTAACTATGGTCAACTGATCATATTCACCAAACATGCCTGCTTTTTACCAAACTAAAATGAAAACAAAAAGCTTTGCTTCATATTGCTAATACTTTAGTTGCTAAATCGATAAACCGTATGAGTGATTGTACGTATCTGGCTGTATAGTAACAATCACGCTGTGCCATATCAGTCACAAATGACTGACAAAAAATTACGCGGGTGGCCACGTCAGTTATATTTGACTGACAAAGAAAAAACAAAATAATACCACAAAAACGCTTCAAATAAACCCCAAGTACCTCAAAACATGATTTCAAGCTAATACTGAACTCAACTACCAATTTTAAAACTTTGACCCCTGGGGTAAATTTTTCAAAATATGCGTGGCAGTCAATGTGTTAATAGAAAACCACTAAAACTCTCCTGAAGTGCGTTTTGACTCTGAATTCTGACGCTACACAAATATAGTTTTCAACAGTTTCCTCTTATTTAAACCCTGTTAGAATACAATTAAAGGTAATACCGTTTTTAATTTGGATAAAATTGTTGAAGATGGAGAATGAAAAATCTAAAAGTGTTCTATCGCGTCTCAATTCTTATTGCCACCAAGCAGAAGCATTAATCGCAAGCGAATGTTCTCCTAATGCAGGGGTGGCCAAACTACGGCCCGCCAATACACTCAATCCGGCCCGCCACTGACATTTCACAATTTTTTTAAACAGGCTCTTTTTTCACTACGATCACTGAAGCAAAGCGTGTTCTGTCCAGTAAGTGTGTTTGACCAGTTACTGCTTGCAGAGGCGCTACATTTCTACAGCATATACTATAATCTAGGTAAAGACTCTTTTTTTTTTTTTAGAGATCACAACGATTCTAAGAGAAATATAGTGAAATTTGAAATCAAATCGAAAAAGACCTTTTTTTTTAGAGATCGTTCTTGGCCCTCGGTCACTTTCACATTATCAATCTGGCCCTCCTGGAAAAAAGTTTGGACACCCCTGTCCTAATGCATTGTCACCAGCTTTAAAAAAGATAAGTTCTTATTTAAACTATTTGGAAAAGTTAGTCATAAAATTGTCTTCGGCGGAATCTGATGATAAAGACGAATTAGAGAATGCGTTAAAAGAACAACATGTTAAAAAATCCGTTTTTGATTCTAAAATAACTGAATTTCTCGAGTGCAGTGACGTAACCTCTATGGAAATAAAGAGCTTGCTGTCAGCTCCTCGCACGCTTAGGTCACAGGTTTCTATGTCTGTAACTACTACTTCAAGCTATAAAGTAGCCTTAGCAAAAGCTGACGAACAAGTAGCGCTGTTAAAACTTACTCATCTTGAAAGACAACTTGATATAGAGCGTGAAGAAGCCAAAATTAAATTTAAACGCGATATGGAAGAATATGAATTAAAGAGCAAGCGCGATGTAGAAGAATACGAATTAAAAAGTAAACGAGAAATGCTTCTAGCTAATCAAAGGGCTGAAGAAGCCTCTTTAAAATGTCAAGTTTTAGATGAGGAAATCGATCGCGGCGGTTATACACCGTTGGAACCTTGTACTTCTGCCGAAATTGCTTCGCGATTAGACGCCGATACTGCGAAATCTTTGCCAACTAAGAAACTTTCGCCGCATTTTCAACTTATTCAAAATTCGTTTGAAGTTGACAATAAGTTACCGCAAGTTAACACCGAAACAACTTTGGCCGATCGTTTTAATCCAACCTTGTCAAAATCTGTCCAAGTCCCTGAGGCCCTGATCCGTTCAAGTTCCTGAGGCCCCGACCCGTCCTCTTTCTAGTCAAAGTGATAGACCTACAACGTCAAAGGTCGTTAATCCTGTCCAAAACCTGAAGTTTCAATCCCAATCTTTTTTGTGGAAAAGGTTGTTCCCGTCCAGAGCTATTGATCCTTTTGAGTACGCATTTGATACGCGCAATACTGTTACGAGCGCATCTTGTTTGCCTGATAGCAGCGTAACTAAAAATGAGTTCAACCCATCGCAACCGCATGTGCAATTTAATGAAGCGAATTCGTCGCAAGCTCGAAATAACCTTGGCTCGGTTAATGAAGAAATCGCTAATCAACTACTTTCCTTAGTTTCGGCGTCACAGCTTCAAAGAGACTTTCCTCAATTAGAAGTTATGAAATTTGATGGTGAACCAAGCAAATACGCAAAGTTTGTAAGCACTTTTGAACAAACCATGGGCGCTGCCTATTTAAGTGTGAATAAAAACTTCTGTATTTACTCCAGCATTGTCAGGGCAAGACTAAACAACTGATCGAGCATTGCTGCCTTCTACTCGTAAACCAGCAAGAAGGTTGTGAGAAAGGTTATGAGAAAGCATTACAACTGTTAAAGGAAAAATACGGCAGGCCTAATGTAATCGCGCGCTCATATTGCGAAAGTTTGACTCAAGGCCCACCTATAAAATCTGATAACTGCAAAGGATTAGACGATTTGGCGCAACTCTTAGAAGAAAGTGAGTTTACTTTGAATTGTTTAAATTACCAGGCAGATTTGGATAACTTTAATACAATGTCCGCTATTGTAAAAAGACTGCCATTTGCTTTGCAATCGCGTTGGCTAAGGACCGCCGCCGAATTCGAAAAAAGAGGCATCGACACAAAGTTTAAAATTCTTGTAAAATTTATTAAAGATGAAGCTGAAATTGCAAATTCCTTCTTTGCTTCGGTTGTAAACTAGCGAAATAAAAAAAAAAGGGTGGCGCTACATTCTTCGGTAATTCTAACAAACCCAAAGTGACACCTTTAAACCGAAATCTTGCGGACTCTAAGAAATGTATTTACTGCAAAGACAATCATATAGTTAAAGATTGTTTGAAATTTGCTAATTTATGGTTATCCGATCGAATATCATTTACTCGTCGAAATCGAATATGTGATAACTGTTTTAAAGTAGGCCACATTGCAAGTTTTCGCCGATCTAAAGCCTCATGCACGATTAAAGACTATACTCGTAAACATCACACGCTGCTTAATGAAGAATTTGCTGATCGCAGCATGAACCGACCGTCACAGCCTTCTTTGACTAACCATAACTCGTCAACCAATACGAGGCGTTCTGTGAATTTTGCTACTAACGATAGTAATCGTGTTTTTCTCAATGGTGTGCCGATAAAAGTGTTTCACGCCAATCGGGAAATCACCACCTATGCTTTCCTAGGCCAAGGCTCGACTACCACACTTTGTGATCAAATATTACTTGGCCAATTGGGTATAGAAGGAGAAAAAATGCCCTTTGCCCTCACGACTGTTAATAGGAAGGACGGGCGCCATCAAGCAAAAAGAGTCAGTTTGACCATAGCCGGTTTAAATAGCAACGATGTGGTAGACTTGCATGAAGTTTTCTCTGTCAAATCATTACCGATAGAGCCCAATAAAGCTCTGACCGCCGATGAAGTGAACGCTTGGCCGCATCTACAAGGACTTTATTTGCCCAAATTTCCCACTTCCATTGGACTTCTGATTGGAGTAGACAACGCAGAACTTTTCTGGATAGTGGAAGAAAGAAGAGGTGAACCCGAACAACCGTTCGCGGTTCGAACACGACTCGGTTGGTCACTACTTGGCGCTACAGCAACATCTGAGAGAAGAAAATCAGCGCAAGTAAACTTTGTGTACAGATCGGATCCAGTTCAATTAAACAGATTGAAGGGCTATGGAAAATGGACTTGATTCCGGAAAAGTCAGGAATTGGGGCTGGCACTTCAAAGGAAGATTGTTTAGCCCTGATGTCAATGAAGAAAAGCAAGCACTTAGTTGGAGGCCATTAGCAACTAGCCTTACCGGGAAGCCGGGAGCTCCCGAACTTCGATGACAATTGGACTGTAGCAGAGGCGAGACTCAACAGCCTGAAGATACGATTGGATAAAAACCCGGAGCTAAGACAAAAGTACACGGCTGTCTTTGAAGATTATTTGGCCAAAGGCTACGCAGGAAAGATCGAAAAGGAAGAAACTGAATCAGAAGCGAGTTAGTATCTTCCACACCATCCAGTTTTACATTCTCGAAAGCCCGACAAAGTTTGAGTTGTTTTTGACTGCAGTGCAAGTTTCAATAGAAAATGTTTAAACCAACAACTTTTTGAAGGCCCTGACCTTCTAAACATCTTGGTGGGAGTTTTGCTTCGTTTCAGAAAGGAGAGACTCGCTGTGTGTAACTGACATTGAATTCATATTCCATCAGGTGCGAGTGGATCCGAAAGACCATGCCTTCTTCAAATTTTTATGGTGGCCACAAGGAGATACTACACTTGAGCCAGAAGCATTTTACATGAAAGTTCACCTATCCGGTGCCACTTCATCGCCAAGCTGTGCGAATTTTAGTTTGTTACAAACTGCAGAAGATAATTCTAAATTTTATGACCAAAGCATTGTTTGAAATCTTTTCTACTTGGATGACTGTTTGAAATCTTTTTCCAGCAAAAAAAAATCTCTGCATTTGCATCACCAACAGACTGACTTACTGATGAAGGAAGGCTTTCATTTAACGAAACGGATAAGTAACTCCACTGAAGTTTTAGATGAAATTCCAGTCGAAGAAAGGTCCTCATCCGTGCTAAACTTAAATAAAGACGTGAGCTTGCGTGTGCTAGGTGTTAAATGGGATTTTATATCAGACAATTTTCAATTCGAAACTTGTATTAAATCAAAACCGTTAACCAGAAGGAGAATCTTGTCTATCGTTAGTTCACTGTTCGATCCCCTAGGATTTGTTGCCCTTGTCATTTTAAGTGCTAAATTGATTCTGCAAAATCTTTGTCGACAACAGTTAGACTGGGATGACAAAATACCCAATGAAGACTCTGTGAAATGGGAACACTGGGTCAAGAGTTTAAGTTGTCAGACTAAATTGAATATTTCACGTTTTTTATCGCAACAAGAATGTAGTTACGATTCTGTCAAGTCGACACAAGTTCACCACTTTAGTGATGCATCACCTGGCGCTTATGGAGTGGTAACTTTTTTACGATTTGTGTATGAAAATGACATTGTGATTTACCGTTTCACATTTTTAAAGGCACGTTTAGCACTGCTTAATGACAATATCAATTCCGCGTTTAGAACTCACAGCCGCAGTGCTTGCTGTACAAATTGATCAAATGTTACAACGAGAATTAACTTTGCCAAATTGCTGCGTCATCTTTTGGACCGATTCTACAACAGTCTTGCAAATGATATATAACACTAACAAACGCTTTTCTGTATTTGTAACAAACAGGCTGATCAAAATTGAAGAGCATACGACCGCCGATCAATGGAGATACGTGCCATCAAAGAAAAATCCTGCAGACATGGCTGCTCGTGGAATCGACGCGGAATCGTTTGTATCTAATTCTAATGTTTGGTTACAGGACCCAAATTTTTATTAGAGGTAGAGGATTTGTAGCCGCAACAGCCATGTTTAGTACCAAATTTACCTCCTGAATTTTTGACGTTGAAAAAATCATGTAATGCCTTGTCAAAAACAAAAACAGACTTTTTTATGGAAAGTAAATTTTCTCGTTTTTCGACCTGGTATGAACTTAAAAGAAGTGTTGCTTGGTTGTTACGTGTCAGCAAACTGTTACGTAGAGAAATAACATCCCAGGCTATTTTAGTAGACGAACTAGACCGTGCGGAAATGAAAATAATCAAATGCATGCAGAAAGAAGCATTTTCAGAAGAAATAAGTCAACTCCGATCCGGAAAAAAACGTAAGCGAAATAACTGTTTATTGAAACTAAACCCGCGTATTTTTGAAGATATCCTTCAAGTTGGAGGACGACTACAACAATCTAAACAACCGTTTGATGTACAACATCCAATAATACTTCCTAGTTCCCACCACGTCACCAATTTAATTGTCGAAGATAGTCACAGAGCCGTCGGACACTTTGGTCCTAGTATAACATGGACATCTTTACGACAAAGGTTTTGGATTATCCGTGGAGCTTCCACCGTTTGCAAAATTTTAGGAAATTGCTTGCTATGTAAAAAACGTAATGCTAAAGCTATGGAGCAAATTATGGCTGACTTGCCTAGTGAACGTTTTGCTGTGAATAAACCACCTTTTTATAATACCGAAACAGATTACTTTGGCCCCTTTTTTGTTAAACAGGGACGAGCCTCAGTAAAGCGATATGGCTGCATCTTCACATGCCTGACAACCAGAGCTGTGCATTTGGAGGTCGCTCATTCTCTGACGGCGGACTCTTTCATCAACGCGCTCAGACAATTTATCTGTAGAAGAATGAAGCCGCACACCGTATTCAGTGATAATGGCGCTAATTTGATTGGTGCAGAAAAAAAACTACGTCAAGCGTTGAAAGAGTTCAATCACAAGCACGTCAAAGAAAAATTGCGTCAGCAAACCATTCGCTGGAAATTCAATCCTCTAACCGCTAGCAATTTCGAAGGTAACTGGAAACGTTTGATTTGCTCAACACGAAAAATTTTGTGCATGTTGTTGCAGCAACAAACTGTTACTAACAAAACGCTGCAAACACTATTCGCGGAAGGTGAATGCATTTTAAATTCACGACCACTTACGCCAATCATCATCGATCCAGAGGATAACGTCCCTCTAACCCCAAACCACTCATTGCAAGTTGGAGCGTCTCCCAACTTGTCACCAGATGTATTTTCAAGTTCAGATTTATACTCAAGGCATCGCTGGAAGCAAGTGCAGTACTTGGCTGAGTAGTTTTGGTCCAGATGGTCACGCGAGTATTTGCAGACTCCCCGATCACGTCAAAAATGGACCACTAAACTCTCTAATTTACAACTTGACGATGTAGTACTAGTATGCGATAAAATCAGGCCAAGAGGACAATGGAGTATGGGGCGTGTAATTGACACTTTTCCCGACAAGAACAATGTCGTAAGACAAGCTCTGATTAAAACTGCAACTTCTGAGCTTAGACGTCCTATATCGAAACTGTGCCATACCATGACACCATCTCATGACGATGACGCAAAGATCAATTAGGCTTAGTGTGTGTAGTGAGTAGTGTAATCTGTTTGTGTTTTGTAATTGACTAAAACAATGGGAATCGTATTACCTTGCTTATCTTTTTGTTTTGAGCCTTTCTGTTTTACGAATTGGAGTCTGAAGACTTTCTCTTTCTTGACGATATGAAACTTTCACACGAATCGTTTACTGTTATGAATAATGAATCTAATTATATATCTGCTTCTGTTGCTATGATATTGTGTTTTGGCCCTATGTACAGACCCAGGCTACGAGACCCTTTTTTATGTATTGTTTGGTAATGAGAAACTTGCTGTTTGATTTGAGAATAAATGTCCTGGAAAGCACATTTGGGTGGGACTATGTTACAGCAAGCTAGAATCGAACAACCGTCTTAAACCCTTTTGCACGCAACTGTTAAGAAAGCGCACTAGAGTTTAAAATTTCGGTGTATTTTGTGATAATTAATGCGAGCGCTGCTGTATTGCAATGAACAAGCGAGCCAGTTTAATAATAGCAGTTGAAGGACGTAGATTAATTGTATACTGTATCTAAATTGACCGTTAAGGAAATAATATTTGTGTTGGCGTTTTGTGATTTTGGAAAACTGTTGGTGAATGTTTTTCTTTTGTTTTATTTATTATTATTTGCTGAACGTTTATTTTTGTTAATAATTTTGCGTTTAATAGAAAACCACTAAAACTGTCCTGAAGTGCGTTTTGACTCTGAATTCTGACGCTACAGAGACTGTTATCTCTCATATTGCTTCTAAGCCATGTTTTGATTCTTTTCATGACACTGAAACACCTTTCTGCAAAAGCGGAAACAAGAGCTACGCCGCAGTAAATTTAAAGCAATTTATGTATTTCCAAAGTATTCCAATTTATGTATTTCCAGAATCAAAGCATTTCTTGCTTGTCGGCTTTTTGCTTAAAATTTCGCAAACTGTTGATATCTTTGTTACTTTTTTCAGAGGTGTGGTACTTTCTTTGTTAAATAATTTCATATGAGCATGTAGGTCTACAAGTTCTTCTGTAAACCTATCAAAACGAACAAGACTCTTAAAATGTTACATTATAATCACAATCATGGCACACATATGTACCACAGTCCTTTAAAAGGGCTAAGAATGTCACGCGTTTAGTCTTGCTGTTTTTATTTTTAGATTTTAATGTCGGCCATAAGTGAGTATTGAGTAGCCAAGTCAGACAGCTTGTGTTGCTTGCTAAAATTAAATTAACGCCACAATTTCTTTGCTTCTAAATGGAATTTTTTTAAAAATATTACTAGAAACTTTTACTCTTTGTTAGCACTTAGAAATTTTCTGATGCTTTATTTTAGAACGCTTAGTATAATTGTTGTTAGGAATACCTAAACTACCTTCCCGGTAGTTTAGGTAAGTTGAGGTCGCTTACAATATCAATGACTTTATATTGCATACGTTAAAACTTTTATCTTGTTTTTATTACTGTATTATGAGTCACGATTGTCTTTGTAATTTTACAAACATTGTTGGATCTAATGGTGATCAAGATTATGTAAGTTAATTGTAGAGCATAACTAAAAAAAAATTATCTGAAATACTAATTTTTAAGAGCACAATTTGGCCTCTCTGTTGCCACGTTTTAAGAAAATTAGAAGGCAGGGGGCAATTGCCCCTTTTTTCCCCGCTTCCGACGCCGCTGGACGTGATGCTCTGCGAAAAACCCTAAACAAATTAGCTAACAACAAAATTGCAATATTAGAGTGTCGTGCAAAATCTCGAAGTTTAATTACGAAAGTTCAAAGTTTTGAAAATACGTATGTTTCAAATAGTATGCCTAAGAGAATTTTCTTCTTTGCTGGAGATGAACTCAAAATTATTACAAAGTTCTAAAATTACCGCAGAAGAAGCCTTTGATAGTATCGAAAGAGTGCAAATTTGTTTGCAGGAAAGGCGTTTGGAAAAAGAATTCGAAATAATTTACGTACTTGAAACCAAACTACTTAAAAATGAGAAGCACCAGACTCGAGTTTCACTCTTATTAGAGCTCCTCAGTGATGCATATCTTACTGCGAATCGAACTCGCTACATGTGGTTCTCCACGCAGGAGACAACACCACTAGACCACGCGAGCCCGACAACAACTCGATCACAAGCAGCTGGAAATGATTCCCGGCTTTGCCGCGCAAGGAATACACAGAATCCACTGTGTGGTAAGACCAAGGCCGCACCTCATGACCGGGACTTACCCGACAAGCGTTAAGCATCGCGCTTACACTCCTAGAGCTTGGCGAGCGAAGAAAGAATTTTATGATTTTATAAATAGCATGAGGTATTTTGGATTAATACTTGAAACCAAACTGCTTAAAAATGAGAAACACCAGACTCGAGTTTCACTCTTATTAGAGCTCGTCAGTGATGCATATCTTACTGCGAATCGAACTCGCTACATGTGGTCTTCCACGCAGGAGACAACAACACTAGATATGCATCACTTTAGAAGAAAAAAGTCTTCAGAGAAACGCTTTTTCTTCATAGTGATTTAGAAGTGGTAAAACAAATCGAAAAATTCATTATTTCAGCAGCTAATCAGGTCCAGTAAATTGTACAGAGACTACGACATTTTAAAAGTCTTGTTTGTTTTGATGACCTTGCAGAAGAACTTGCAGACCTACATGTTTATATTAAGTTATATAACAAAGAAAGTAAGACGCCTCTGAAAAAAGTAACGAAAATATCAACAGTTTGCGAAGTTTTAAACAAAAAACCGACAAGCAAGAAATGCCTTCCGGAAATACATAAATTGCTTCAAATTTACTTCAACATAGCACTCGTTTCGGCTTCTGCAGAAAGGAGTTTTAGTGTTATGAGAAGAATCAAAACATGGCTTAGAAGCTCTACGACAGATAATAGTTTTAACAATCGAATGTTTGCAAATATTCACAAGAACTTGTTGGACAATATTAATTTACATGCCGTTGCAGATGACTTTGTTAAAGCGAGCCAAATACGAATAAATTATTTTGGGTTGCACTAATCGTGCAACGTTATAATTGACATACCTTGATCTGATGGCTACTCATGCTCATGTAATTACATTTTTTTGTTTTACAAAATCGTTAATAGTTTTTTAAGTTTTTTATTGTTGTATTTATTTAACCCTTTCGTATTCTTAAAAGCGTAAATATTTCAGCCAAAGTTGTGTTGTGGGTAACTAAAAACTTATTTACTGATTAGCATGTGGAAAACATTTACTGATATTTCAAAGCAAAATACATTCCATCTGTATCTATCTACCTTTGGCTGCCCTGCAAGGACGTCACAATTGTTAAATGTTTTCGAAACTAGCTTTGAGCTTTAAAAAAAATTTAGTTGTGGGTATGTTGGGTAGTTTTAGGTTTAATAACCAGTTCATAAATTTTCATCTTTTTTTAATGAGTACGCAATTGAGAAAAAAACTGTAAAATTGTCTATTACTACGGTTATCGTAGTGTGTGGTCATGGCCGAGTCAACTTCAAGGTTTTCACAAGATGCAAAACACCTTCAAGAATGAGGTATTGGCCTCTGGGTTTATTTGGAAGGGTGGATATTGGCAAAAAATTGATCGCAAACCAAACTAACAGATAAGCAAACTAAAACTTTTCCGAGGTACCAGCTTGTCCTGCGCAAATTGAAATTCCATCAGTCAATTAAAATTTCAAATTGTAACATGGCTGCTATAATCGACTTTTGTTGGGAGTGCCTTTTTAACAAAAAAAGTGCTCTTTTTTTAAAATTTACCCCCTGGAAAAAAGACTCCGGCGCTCCTGCATATAAGAAAAATGAGAGTGACGACATAGTAGACATGAAGAGTAATTGCTCAGCCTTGGATAAAACATTTCAAACACAACAGCAACGAGTTCTAATTCGAAACCTTTCTCAATCATCCTTTAACTGAAAATGAAATCAAAATTTTTCATAAAAGTCTGAAATTTTTGCATTTTTACTCCTCGTCTTAATGTTCAAACTGAACTTGAAAATTCATATCACGATGTACGACTTTCTTTATAATCAAACCAAAGAACAAAATTTTAAAGAGTTTTATTTAATTTATACAGCAAATATAAATTTGCCTACTTCTGTGGAAAAAAAATCTTCTGGATTCTCTAATTAAAGAAGATAAAATTGGGTTTGATAATCTAAAAAGGACAAGTCTATCGTTATAAGTGTGTCCCCGAAGTCTTTTCGTGCGGCCCGCGAAGGAATTTTTAATCAGATGATCGATCATTTTGAATCATTGTAGTGCAATTAAACTCCTCGAATCTGTGATGCGCGCGAGATTCCCAAGTGTGCCGCAAATCTCTTTGAAAAATGCTAGTCCAGCGAAAGTGAACGTGCAGATAGTATTCAATTAATCGACAAAATAGAAGCCTTAAGCAGAGTAAAGACTTTTTTTAGGAAACACCTGTGTTTGGGGGTGAAAATTGCAAACAAAAGCTGATTTTGAGTGAAGACCTTTTTTTTAGAAAACACCTGTTTTGGGAACGGAAAGTTTCGAACTAACTCCCATGAGAACATCGCTTTAATTACTGCAGCTAATGCGACCTGTGATGAACTTACACACGAAAATTTGGCCCGCGCCGAGTAAAAGGTTGGACACCCCTGCTCTAATCTTTAGCTGTATGTGTGCGCAGAAATTTGTTCGTGTGCAAACTTTAGTTTTTTTGCAAAGTACTTGCACTCTCTGCGCGGTATGCAAAGCTTAGTTTTTTGACTCTGATTTCCCGATATTTGTCTCAAAAACGTTGTGATCTCTAAAAAAAGGTCTTCACTTCTGGAATCTTGTGTGCGCACATCTTTTATGTGCTCGTGCACACGCGCACAACTTAGAGCAGGGGTGGGAAATTTACGGCCCGCGGGCCGGATCCGGCCCACCGCAGGGTTTCATCTTTTGCCTGCCTAAACTACGAGTATTGTTTGTGTGGATATGGATTTCCGCTGAAAATATTGATGAAAACAAGCAAATCGTAAGCTAAAATAAATACCGTAGTTTTCTACGTATTATCCGCACATGAGAATAATTACCATAATTTTGGCAGAAAAAAGCAAAAATGGAGACGAAATCGAGATGAAGACCTTTTTTTTAGAGATCACCATGATTTTAAGAGAGTTGTAGCGAAATTGGAGACGAAATCGAGGTGAAAACTTTTTTTTTAGAGATCATCATGATGTTGGGAGAATTGTAGCGAAATTGGAGACGAAATCGAAGTGAAGACCTTTTTTTTTTTAGAGATCACCATGATTTTGGGAGAATTGTAGCGAAATTGGAGACGAAATCGAAGTGAAGACCTTTTTTTTTTTAGAGATCATCATGATTTTGGGAGAATTGTAGCGAAATTGGAGACGAAATCGCAGTCAAGACCTTTTTTTTTTTTAGAGATCACCATGATTTTGGGAGAATTGTAGCAAAATTGGAGACGAAATTGAAGTAAAGACCTTTTTTTAGAGATCACCATAATTTTGGGAGAAAAAAGTGAAAGACGAAATCAAAGCCCCTCCTTTTTTTTAGAGAACACCAATTTTTGGAAATTCTTGCCTCAGGTCCTTGAGTTATAACATCCACCACTAATAACGAAGATCAATATTTTTAGAGATTACTATAATACGGCCCACAAATAAATTCAACTTCCAAATGTGGCCCTCCAACTAAAATATTTTCCCACCCCTGGCTTAGAGGAAACGTTGCTAACGACCAATGATCATTTTTAGATTTACATATTAATAAAACAGTTGATAATTTTCAAACAAAAACTAGAAAAAGCCAACACACACCGGACTTTATACAAAATGGGACAGTTATGTATCTTTAAAATACAAAAGGAAATTATTCAAATTTTTATTGCATCGTTCATTCTATTTGTGTAACAACTACAAACTTGATGAGCAAAAGATTTTACACCAAATTTCCTACTCTTCAAAATAAGGGCTATCCTGTTTCCGTTATCGACGAAATTAAAAAATTTTTCCCTAAAACAGATCATTTAGATTTGATTTCCTAATTGCTTTCGGTTCAAACCTTTAATTTAAATTACCTTACATACATACTATGTCTAATGAAATAACCGAAAAAATCAATTTCTTTTAAAAAAAAGCGATGTCTAATTTTAAATTCATTTTCATACAAAAAAGATTTGATATTACACAATTATAAAGACAATCAAAAAACAATTAATCGTTATAATGTAATTTATAAAATCAACTGCAATTGTGAAAAAGTTCCATTGGAAAAACCAAAAGGAATCTGGCTGCAAAAATCTTTTATTTCAAAAATATTCAAACTTAATTTACTTTTTGTTGTATTCTTTAAGAGGCGCAAAAACAATTCATTTTCTGTGACGCTGCGATAATGCAAAAACTAGGGTTGATCAACGGTGGACAAAGCTCGCTTAAATAACGTGGAACCAGCAGAGAGCGTTTCTTTTTTGCTGAGTTTGAAAATATGTACAATAACAAAGTCCATAAAGTTGGTGATCACCTTATGTGTTTTGGAGAAAAAGATTATAATGAACTTAAACTTAAAAATTCCTTTAACCATTTTCAGCGAAAATTAAGAAAGGTGATTTTGGAGGCAAAACGCAAAAGAGAGTGATTATTCATCAGCAAACAATTTATGGCTTATTTAAATCGTGTCTAGTTGTTTTTTTAACTTTTTATTGTAAACTGCTATGCTTGATTATTACTGTCACTATAAATATGGGATGACCCAAAATTCACTTCCTATTTTAAAAAATTCATATCTTTTTTCCTCACTCCTTATACTTTTTTCCTTTCAAATTAAAGTTCAATTTCTAATTTTTTACTTATTTTAATTCTTTTCAGATTATAGTAACAAAGTTAAATCTCGATCGTAAGCCTCAGAAGTTTACCAGGTTGGTGATGGTTATTGCAGTGAAAATTCTGCAATTATTTCTTTATAGGGTAAATGACGTTACAAACAAGCATTCAGTTTTAAGGAGCTCGATCATACATCAACTCATGCATCACAGAGCGTGAGTTTGGAAATGTTTGAAAAATACTTTTTCCTTGAAACCAATTAAAAAATTTATTCCGGAACAACCTGTTGACGGAGACAGTTTAATAGGATTTGACTGCGCAAGTTTGACGACTCCTATAAACTCCTTACACCATGATCCGGGCGGACCATTTATCCGACAGCTGAGGAAATTTAATCAGGGGTATCTATTTGACCCGGAAAATTGGTTTGATCTTTTAATGAAACAGCAGATATTCAATTCATTTGGGCCGTAGAAGGTCCTCGGCGGCGTTCTTTGTACGAGTCCAATCACGTGGAGTGAAACCAAACGATTCGCTTGTTTCGACAACGAAATTGTTCAATCAAAATTTGTTAAACACATGAAAGCGCCATCAATCAGACTAAATACGACAATATTGAAGTCTCTTTTCTGCGGAAAAAATTTTTTTCTCGTGTTTAAATCCTGTGTCGAGGATAAATTGACTTTAACCTGAGGGTCGCCAACTTAGCGCTTTTCAAACTGGTGGCCACTAAGTCTTTTCAGGAAGCCGCAGTAATATTTTATGGTATATTTTTCATATTATATCCACAAAAAAGAAAGTGCAAAGGGGGTCGCAAACTGCATGAAAACTTTAAAGAGTCGATAAACTGCAAAAGATCACAAAAGATGTGAGAAACACTGCTCTAGCAAAACCAAAAGGATTAAAAAAATAGACAAATCAAACTTAACATAGTCGATCCTTACAAAAAAATAAAGCTTTTATTTACGAGTTCGCTGAAAAAATTCCAAACGAAGACATTTTAAATCAAAATAGTTGGTACTGTTTAAATACTGGAAGCACTTTCCAGTATTGCATCCTGAAAACCAAACCTAAACCTATCGTGACAAAATCAATGCAAAACATGAGCAATGTTGCTGAAATATTGCTAGATGAACATCGTGTAAATACATCAGCAAGCTTCTGGCCCAGGTGGTAGGTGCTTTCACGCAGCCTGGGCCGTGAGTAAATCTGTTCATTGATTTTAAAATGACAGACCGAAACCGAACCTACCAAAACGAAAGGGTATCCACCCATTCCGACGTTCAGAGTGGGTCTGCTAATCGGCAAACGTCCTTTTCAGGACGGGGCAATGTTAGGATAAAACTGCCCTTTTCAGGGCACATTGCCAACAAGTTCCGAAGACCCACTATTCTTCAGCTGAACATCGAAGGCCTCACTGCAAGCAAGATGAACGTTCTTCATCACCTCGCTATGCAGTCTGAGGCACTCGTCATCCTACTGCAGGAGACCCACTACACTGATGCTGAGAAGTTGGTACTTCCAAGCTACCAACTAGCTGGGTCTTCTTTAAGCAGGAAGCATCGCCTTGCCACGTTTGTCCACGAGCGACTGAGATACATGCTTTTGGACCAATCTCCACCGACATCGGAGATCGAGTGGCTGTGTGTGGACGTTGATGGCTATAAAATAGTCAACATTTACAAACCACCATCAACGCGATTGCGAACCCTGGATCTCTTAGTGTATCCTCACCCCTGTCTGTACGCTGGTGATTTTAACTGTCTTCATGCTGACTGGGGTTACAATGACAACAGGCTGGGCAAGTATTAATTGTCTTGCCCTGCTATATAATGCCAAGGACGCTGCCAGTTTTTATTCCGGATGCTGGAACACTGGTACCAATCCGGATCTAGCTTTCGCTAGCGTAGGTCCAAACAGTCGCTTACCGGATAGACGTGCCCCTGACAAATTCCGCAGGTCACAACATCGATCTTCGCTTATTACACCATTCTTGTTGATCCCGATTATTCTTTTAAATTTTACATTGAAATAAAAGTGAAAAACAAAACAAGATCTTCACATAATAAAATGATTGATTTCGGGTAGAATATCAGCTCTAACTAATAAACCTTGTCATTTTAACTACCCAAATGTAGTTTTGAATTAGTTATTAATTTGATTTTGAGTTGAGCATCTGATAAAAAGAATTTTTTCCAAAAACTTCGCGGGTGCTATCGGATTCCCAATTAAATTTGTGACAGTAGGAATTGATGAAGGCAGCCGGAATGTAGCAATTCATCAAAGTAAAAAATAGCCCGGATGTAGAATTTGGTCGAAACAAAAGCATGAGGTGGGAGTTGAACCCATAAGCTGTCAATCAGGCCACGCCGCCATTGATTTCAACCCGAGATCAATCGATTTGCTCTTGAGCGTAGATTTGTCATCGCAAGCGCCAGAAAAAGTTTATCTATTTATTTGGGGTGCCGATTGTTGGAATAGATGGGAAATGATTTAAAACTTCCTAAAACAATTGTGGATTCAAGTTTGGTAAAGGTCGCTTATTTGATTTGCTTCTACTTTGAAAAAAAACTGAGTTTACTTCATAGTTATCTGCAGATTGTAGTAATTTAAAAATTTAATTTAAATCGTACAAAAGTAACCCAAGCATAACCAACAAACTGCGACTATGACGTAACACAAATTTATTCATAGGCTTAGTGACAAAAATTTTATTTTGTTTTGATTTTCTAATGCAAATTGAAACAAATTTTCGATTTTTGCCAAAACATTTCTTAATTAGGAGTTGTGATAAAACGTCACCCTGTGTTCATCTTTCCTCTTGAAATAAGTACTGACAATTGCCAAATCCATCCTTTTCCCAAAATCCACAACCATTAATCCTTCCTTATTTCTCATTCCAGCATATTCCCCATTATTTCCTCACCCCCTATGTTTCCTTTGCCCACATGTCCATTAAGGTCTGCACCAAGAACTATCCTCTCTTCTTTTGATATACTTTCTATCAAACCATTCATGTCTTCCCAAAAATCCTTTTTCTTCTCCATGGTGTTGCTAATTTGTGTAGCATACGCACTTATTATATTTAGGATGAACCCTTTTACCTCTAGCTTTATGGCCATTAGTCTGTCTGACACCCTCTTTACCTCCAGGAAAATTTCAGCCAGCTCCTCCCTCACCACTATCCCTATCCCATTTTTGCTTCCATCAGCTCCTTTGTAAAATAGTTTTCATCCACCTCCAATGTTCCTTGCTTTACTACCTTTCCACTTTGTTTCCTGTAGGCACAATATATCTACATTTCTTCGCTCCATCATATCTGCCAGCTGTCTTCTCCTTCCAGTCATTGTTCCAATATTTAAGGTAACTTACCTTAAGAGTGAGCGTCTTCCTTTCCACACTTTCCGCTGCTTCTTCACTCGCCTTCCTTTTCTCTTTCTGCTCTTATTTTCACTATGTTTAGCAGTAGCATAATTTCCTTAGGTGCCCTGCTGTGCAACACCTGAGGCGATCGTTGGTAACCCGGGCCACGACCGATCCGGTATGGATTGATAATGATTACACATTTGTCTGTTTGGCAAAAAATTTTTACGCAGGATGCCCTTCCTGCCGCAACCCTCCCCAATTATCCGGCCTTGGGACCGGCATCAAGAGACAAAAAAATGTGCCTCCGATGGCTGGGTTACTTCGACCTGACAGCAAAACTAAATTTACGTCACATTTAGAAGGAATGATCTCAAAACGTCGGTTTCAGTTTAAACAAACTTTTATTCAATATCGAGCTTTGTTTGGTTCGAAAACGTTGATTTTCTTCCCGCTATTCACATTCAACCTTAATTTGCAGTTTTATTCTTTTTCAAGCGACTGGTCGAAATTATGATATTAAGAAATCAATAAAAGTAGCAGACTCGTTAATCTGCTGCAGCTTTGTTCAAAATCAATACACTGAAACTGTCAGTCAGCAAACTTTCCCAATTTTTTAATTTTAATCTAACGCGGATTTCATAAAACTTTTCCCATTAATTTTTTTATCACTGCTATGTTTAAGCAAATAGAAAAATGTTTAATGTATTTGACAAAAAAAACCATTGCTTTCTTTCATCAAAGATCATTGACAAAAACCTTATGTATGACGTCATATATTACGATACTGTTACGACTAATCATGAATCGGTTAAACTTTGCTTGTCACTTCGCAAAGCAAAGTTTCTTTTCGCAAAAGTTTGGGCAAAAAAAATAAATTAATAAAATTGATATTGATGCACACGTCAAAAACGAAGTGTTTCAACTGGGTGTAGTGCCACTCAGTACCACAAAACACTTTTCGGTTGAAAAGGCACTTTCAACAACTGCAATTTTTTGTATCGGAAAAAATTTTTATTAAAAAACTTGATGAAGAAAAAAAGAAATCTTCACTTTTAAAATTCAGAGGGCAATGCTTTATTTACTTCACAGACAAATGTTTTCCATGAGCCAAAATGGCCTTTGGTCAAAGCATTTGTAAAAGGTGGGATTATAAAGATGAACTCGGTTTTGCATAATATTGTAGCGAACTAATCGCCGCAAACTGTCTTTCGTGCATGCATTTGTTCGATATTGCAAAGTTTTCCTCGAATGTATTTTTTTACACGTTGTATTTCGCTCGCTGCAGACTCTGCTTGCAGCTTGCTGCAAAACGTTTATTTGCTGCCATGACAACCGTCATGTAATAATTTTGTATTTCTTAGTATTTTGTTTATGTATCGCCTTTCCGTTGTCCCCCCAATTGATCGTTGGCTGATCGCGCCATCAATGCTATTTGTGTAATTACGTATTATCATTATTCCGCCTTCTGTGTAATCACTATTAACACACCGCAAACAGGATATAGCCTGACCATGTGATCTATCGCCTCGCGGTTTTTGCCTGTGAAAAAGGTCCGGCGTCATAATAGTAAATCTATAAAATCACTTCGTCGATATATACTCACTGTCCGAATCCCCGATCAGACAGACCGAGGCAGAGACCGATGGAGACCGAGACTGATTACTAACAACCGAATTGATAGAGCGACCTCTGAAGCTTAACTTAATTGAGACTCATTGTTCTGCAACGCTGCTGAGTGAAGATTCTATTTGAATAAGCTCCAGGATTTTAATACCGTTTTATCTGCGTGTTTGAAATTCGTGCCCTTTTTAATAAAAAAAGTCTAAGGTTTACTTTGTGCCAAATACAACTCACGCTACAACATTAATTTAATAAAGCTGTAAACAGCGTTGCTCTGACAAAATGGTAAAACTGCTGAGAATTTGCGTCATAATGAAGCAATGAAAAAGTGAGATGCCTCGCATAAAATTCTTGCAAATTTGAAAAAACAACGATAAAAAAAAATATCAATATTATTAACGTTTATAACTCAAATAATGTTAGTGCCAGAGGTAGCCACAGAATTTAATTAATAAACTTGAACGATAACGCTATGGAAAGCCCGTATATTTAACGGCTTACACTTGAAAAACGAGCAGATAAATCAAGGTTGTTTTTGAAAGCAAATCATGATTTTAAACACAACTTTTATTACAATCAACGCAATTCCAGCTCACGCAAAAGCAACGGGATCGATTAACAATTCGATTAATCTTGAATCGATTTCAATCAAAGAGAATTACCAACTGATTTAAAGGGATTTAAAAGCAGTTTCAAAAATATTTAAACACGACCCGTGAGGCTAATTTGTGCGGCCCGCCAAATTCGGCCGCAATTTTTCAGCCAAATTCTTGTACGTTCCATTCATTCCATTGAAGCAAAGATCGGTTTGCCGATTTTTAATTCACTTCAAGAAAACCACTTCAACTGAAAAGTCTTTTTCGGTTTTCAGTTGATTTTTTCTAGATAGTGCAGCCATACAGCGAGCGAACCTAGTCCTAAATTGTTAATGTTAATTAAAGAAAAACAAACCCGGTGACCTCTGACCTAATGACGTATAGTTTTAAAGTTTGGTATAACCGATAATGGGATAAGTATCGGTTACATAACATGCAAAAGAAATTTTGTTTTCGTGCCAAGTTATACAAATTTATTTTTTGAGTCGCGAAATTGCCATAATTTTTATCGTAACGACCCCGACAATATTACAGCCTGGGACAAAAGTTTAAGACCACCTTTGGAAAAAGGCACATTTTAGAAAAAAGCTTCTTAATCACCTAATACTAAATATTCTTGTGTCAAAATGCATATTTAGTTTTTGGATATAAACCTTATCACACATTAATTTTTAATTTTTACTTTCGTTCAATTTTTTAAATGTTTAGCTTAAAAATACAAAATTTTGAACCACGAAAATTGGCAAAAAATCTAGCAGTTAACGTTGAAAAACGTATTCAATTTACCGGTCGTTGCACAATGAAGGTCTCAGAACGTGAAATATCAAGGCAGATGAAAGTTAGAAAAACTGCTGTACCTAACACTATCAAAAAAATTTCAAAAAATAAGTACTTTCAAGGACAGCAAAAAACAGGCCGTCCGAGCATTTTTAGTAGTGGAAATAAACGTTTTATTAGAAAGAGAGTGAGTCAATTCCCTTAGAGCTCCGCTGAAAAAAATACAAGCTAAAATGGCACAAGGAAGCTTCAAAATTAGTAAAATTGTTTTTTTAAGTCGGTCAGATCAGCATTTGAATAGCGGTTTTCAAACTTTTTAGCCGATGAGGCCATTTGCTTTTTTAAACTAAAGGAAAACTTTCGTTAATCTTTCAAGGTATCAATCGTAAATTTAAATTTAAAACAAAAACATTTCAAAAAAACAAAGTCAAAATTATCAATCAAATGTAACGAGAAAGAAACAACCAGCTTGCAACTTTTCAAATCGATAAACTTATAACAAGAAGAATAAAATAGTCCCAAAACTACAGGTTTCAACACCGATCGCCACAATAATGACCCACGTACTGTACCTCCAATGGTCAGAAAATTCAAGTTTGAAGACCATTAATCTAGAGCAGAAGCTAATAAACTGCAGCAGTAACCTCATTCACGAACGCGAATATTAAGTGCGGTATTGGTCGCTCCAGTGGATTTGAACTTGTTGTTTTGGATTCACTAGATGGCCGTCGAGTCCCCAAAGCCGAGTTGGTTGCGTTATTAAAGCAAAATGAAATGTATTAATAATACTTAAGAATATTTGGGATCGTGTTGGAGAGGTGGCTGACGAGCTTTTCGTTGTTAAGGTTTGTCAACCATAACTTCTCGACAATGCTGCAGCTGGAACTTTTAAGGCTTATTTCCAATACGAGCGTGAAATAAAGCATTCTTCCTTTTTTTATTGATCTTTCCGCGCTTAAAATCTAAGCGAGCGCTAAGCGAAGCAAAAAAACAATAAAACAAACAAAAAATACTTTATTCCACGCTCGTAGTGGAAATAAAACCTTATCTGTTTGTAGGAGTAAGTTTTATTCCGATCACTGAGTTCAATTGTTATTTGAAGTTCAAAGTTCAATTTGAATTGGTTGAAACTAAATCAGAAGAAAGTAACTTCATTATAATCGCGGTGGGTTAAAATTGTCGGTGTCGGCTTGATTTCAGCATAACACTGCAACCGTCATTGTCGATGAGGGGAAAGCTTTATATTGGAGGCAAAAGAATCCTCGAAATTCTACGACCCAGGCACTTAATTTCATTGTGCAGGTTTTTACGATTTCAAATTTTTCAGGTAAGTTTAACTTGTAAGAATTATAATCGTCATCCAGGGATTGGTTTAGGGGCAATCTTTTAGTCTCCAGAAACGGAAAATCAATCTAATTGGTACTCTCGTTCACAGAGCTTTTATGATTTGTTCTAAAAGCAAACTGGACCAAGAGCTTGGCAAAATTCGTTCAATTCTTTTGGAAAATGGCTACCCGGAACGTGTAATCAATTCGGCTTTCAAGCAAAAATTTCAACAACTAAATTCTAACCCGGTCCACACAGTAAAAAAGTGCCCTGTTTCTACCTACACATCCCATGGATTGGAAACGTCTCGATGAAGTTCGAAAAGCAGATTACGTCTGCTGTGAAACGCTGCTTTTTCTCCGTCCAACCACGTGTTATTTTTAACACCCGACAGCTCCTTCCAGCGATTAAGAAAGACGTGTTACCTTCCCATCATCACAGCAATGTTATTTACCAGTTTTTGTGCCACTGCGATAGTCGGTACGTTGGTCGCACGTCTCAACGGCTAGAAGAGCAAATTAAACAACACGTTCCTAGATCCATCACCAATCCTCGTGCCTCGGCCAACCGCCAAAGTCTTTCCCGCTCTTGCAAGAATAACACACGCCCACAACAATTTCACGAATCCGCCATTGGTCAACATTTTCTTGACAACGCCCAATGCGCCCTTCATTACAGCAACGCAAAGTTTTCTATTCTCGCTCGAGGTTGCTCTTCCTTTCACCTTTCTGCTCTTGAAGCGACTTTCATTAAATCTCTCAATCCCCTTCTGTGTAAGCAAAAAGAATTCGTCTACTCTTTGAAAATTTCTTAATCTTTTCTCTCATTCGCTAACTTCTTTCAGCCAATGAGAACTCTACTTTCCCTTTTTATAACTTAGTTCGGTTTCAATTCTGCTTCATTTTGACGATTTCCCCTGAAGAGTGTCAGATGAAAAGCTTTGGGAAGAAAAATCTTTTACTTCACGCAATCTTCAAATTCTGTACCACCAAATGTTTATTGAAAAAGTATTTCTTGGATTGGAGTTAATAATTTTTTTAGAAATAAGCCCGGGGTAGAGCGAAAGAAGATATTTGGCCAATCTAGAAACGATCCTTAAACAAAAAATTACGGGGTTTATAAACCAGGCGTTAACTTTTAGAAAAGAGCTTTCAATTTGAAAAACGAAAACATAAATGCTTTGTTCTATTGAAGGGTTGATATTGACCAAAGCTGAAATTTTGGAAAAAATGTCCCATTTCAGATGGCGCTAACCTTATTTTATTACGTCATAAATACGCAATGCTCAGTGTGAAGCGTTATTTTGGAGACTTGGTGTTATTGTTACATTTATAAATGAGTATCATGAAAATAACGCGGAATGGTTGCCTTTGAGTTAATGTGTCTCTCACCAGATTGGAAGGTCCATAGCATTCACACCTCGACCAAATCATAAAAAGATCCTGTCTTTTAAATTGTAATAAAAACTTGGTTCAAGCAAATATCAAATCTGTTCCCAGCAGATCGTGGCTTTCGATGTAAAATTGCTACTTCCGGTCACACTAATGAGGTCATCAAAAGATATGCAAAGGATTTCAAAAATATCAATCTTATTTTCAAAAAAATCGAAAAAAATTGAGTTTCACAAACACTCATGATTTTTTGTTTGTGCCATGTGCCGTAGGGAGATGCTTACACACAGGAAATACACACGCGAGTGAAATAGATTAGAAACCACTTACCTAAGAGAACGAATTTCTGACTTTGCTAAACCTAGGCAACTGTAAAAGCACTACACAGTAAAACACGAAATTATTCATTAGTTATCACGTCGATAGCAACGGAGCAATGCTAATTGTCACAAACTGGACCTACAAACACAAATTTCTCTTGCAATAAATAAAGATAGGTGGCGGTGAAGGCTATCATTTTAAGCGGCGAAAGCCTATCACCTTAACCGACTAATTCGGTTATATCATTCTTTAGTAGGACATAGTTTGGAGTATTGTTTTCTAAAATAAATTTTTCCTTCATCATTATTCATAATATAAAAAAGTTACCACTGATTACAAAACCGGCCTACAAAAGCACACGCTCACCAGAAAATTTCCGAACTCCCGGTGGGCTAATCCGCCCCTGCTCCCTTTGCAAATTTCTGAGTATGCCGCTGTATCTGCTTTTAAAAAATCAAAGTTTCTTAATATTCAAGTTATGAAACTGCTCATCCGTGTCACCATTTTGTGTTATTCAGTCAGCTCGTATTTAAAATGACCACTATCATTCTAGCAGAATGATTCTCTCGTTTTTGACAAAAAAAAGAAAAAAGCAAAATCAGCATCAACCAAAACAAGTTAAAAAATTCTTTCCCAAAAGAAAAAAATTAAATATGAAAAAATACAAACAAAAACCACATAATTAACACACTTATCAATATCTGCATTTCCCGCACATTACGAATATGCATTCGGTTGGTGTCAACACCATGCTCAGTTTTGAGTAAAACGAGCTTGAACATAGACCGCTTTACGCTAAACTAAAAGTCACTTTAAACATAAACGCGTGACATTGAACTCTAAATAAAACATGTTTCCGGTCATATATCCACATATGCCAAACATGTTTCAACATCTACGTTTCCTGCACAATACGAATATGCATTCGGTTGGTGTCAACACTATGCTCAGTTTTGAGTAAAACGAGCTTGAACATAGACCGCTTTACGTTAAACTAAAAATTACTTTAAGCAGAAACGCGTGACATTGAACTCTAAATAAAACATGTTTCCGGTCATATATCCACATATGCCAAACATGTTTCAACATCTACGTTTCCTGCACAATACGAATATGCATTCGGTTGGTGTCAACACCATGCTCAGTTTTGAGTAAAACGAGCTTGAACATAGACCGCTTTACGTTAAATGATAGATCACTTATGCGGAAACGCGTCATATTGAACTCTAAATAAAACATGTTTCCGGTCATATATCCACATATGCCAAACATGTTTCAACATCTACGTTTCCTGCACAATATGAATATGCATTCGGTTGGTGTCAACACCATGCTCAGTTTTGAGTAAAACGAGCTTGAACATAGACCGCTTTACGTTAAACGATAGATCACTTTAAGTGGAAACGCGTGACATTGAACTCTAAATAAAACATGTTTCCGGTCATATATCCACATATGCCGTATATGTTTCAACATCTAGGTTTCCTGCACAATACGAATATGCATTCGGTTGGTGTCAACACCATGCTCAGTTTTGAGTAAAACGAGCTTGAACATAGACCGCTTTACGTTAAACGATAGATCACTTATGCGGAAACGCGTCATATTGAACTCTAAATAAAACATGTTTCCGGTCATATATCCACATATGCCGTATATGTTTCAATATCTACGTTTCCTGGACAATACGAATATGCATTCGGTTGGTGTCAACACCATGCTCAGTTTTGAGTAAAACGAGCTTGAACATAGACCGCTTTACGTTAAATGATAGATCACTTTAAGCAGAAACGCGTGACATTGAACTCTAAATAAAACATGTTTCCGGTCATATATCCACATATGCCGTATATGTTTCAATATTTACGTTTCCTGCACAATACGAATATGCATTCGGTTGGTGTCAACACCATGCTCAGTTTTGAGTAAAACGAGCTTGAACATAGACCGCTTTACGTTAAACGATAGATCACTTATGCGGAAACGCGTCATATTGAACTCTAAATAAAACATGTTTCCGGTCATATATCCACATATGCCGTATATGTTTCAACATCTACGTTTCCTGCACAATATGAATATGCATTCGGTTGGTGTCAACACCATGCTCAGTTTTGAGTAAAACGAGCTTGAACATAGACCGCTTTACCTTAAACGATAGATCACTTTAAGTGGAAACGCGTGACATTGAACTCTAAATAAAACATGTTTCCGGTCATATATCCACATATGCCGAGCATGCTTGGATATCTACCTGTTTTGTATTTTTTGTGTTTTTTTATTTTCGTATTTTTTTAAAGATAGTAATTAGTTTTTATATAGTTGCTCATGTGGTATTTTACAAGAAATTTTCTAGATTTAATGTGTAATAGCGTTTTAACTAATTTTATGTGATGTTTCTTTTTTTTAGCATGGATATAATTTTTAAATTGTTTCAAATCTTTTTTTTAAACCTTTGCAGTCTAGCAGAAATTGATATTGTGTTTCTGGTTTGGTATTTGTTGTTACCAAACAGTAAATGCTCTTTAGCAGATGGTTGCAATTATTCACGATTTGAACCACACGCGATGCAGTTTCACTAAAACTAATCGTTTTGCTGTAATTCGATCACGCTATTGAAATTTAATTTTTTTGCCGCAAAAAATAAAAGCCAAAGTTAAGGGAAGAAATGTTTAAAATTTGTTAAATGTAATGAAAATTTAACGTAAAAAAATTTTAAAATTTGTTGAAAAGTTTTTGTTTGAAGCAGTTATTGCTACACTATCTATATTATTTTTGTACAAATTTTTGTTCAAAAAACTTGCAAATCTGTCATTAACTTTTTTGCAGCAAAACGAAGCTGTAGTGATGACGAAATTACAGTGGCAGTGATTTTATTGCATTTTTGCTTTTGATTGGAAAAGCCCAACATCATGTACGTGCTAAATCTAAATAAGAATTTTTTATATGATGAGATAAAAAAGTAAATCAAGCAATTAATTACAAAGCTAGGAATAAATATATTAAAATATTTTTAATCAAAAGAAGCTTAATTGGCATATTGCTGTTTATTAAGGCAAATTTTTTTTTAATCTCTTTTAATTAAGGTCTCTTAAGAAAAACGGAAGCTCTTTTAATTAAAGGAATTTTAATTTATTTGCTGCTGCTATTATAAATAATTGCTTGATTTATTTTGTATTTCACCAGATTTCCAGCGTATTAGGTGTTCCTTTTCCATTTTAGAACCCTTGCAGTGTTCCACTGACAAACAAGTTTGGGAAGCACAGTTATATACTGTAAATAATAAAGAAATAAAATTTAAACTTGCAGTTCTCAGGCCGCAACAAATATAGCAATTACTATATGTTTTTTATTTCTGAATACGATTTTTTATATACAGCTGCCGCAAAGGGACTTGAAACCTGCCTAGTTTTTTGAGAAAAACGCAAAGTTTATTTGTATTCTGGTTTTATTAAAACCATAACCATATATTTCAATACTTAGTCATATTGCCCTTATATTTGATTACCATTTGCAAACGCTTGGGCATAGAGTCACTCAAATTTTTAAAATATTCCGCTGTCATCTCCTGGCACCACACTTTTTTCAGCGCTTCTTTCAGTTTTCCAAGGTTTGTTATTTTCTTTTCGCACAAAGTTTTTTCATCTTGTGCCAGCAATTTTAAATTTAGGCTTTAAATTCAGGTTGTTTCCAGGCCATTCAAGTATATTTATTTGCTTTCGTTCGATGTATCTTGTCACCTTCGTGGACTTGTGGCAGGGTACATTATCATGCATAAACTCCATGAATGTTGTAAAAGTTAAGCATGTGATCTTCCAAAACTTGCAGATAGAAATCGGCATTCATTTCTTAGTTGTTTGGGATAAAGTACAGACCTCCCCTTTCTTTCTCTCCTGAAAAACATCCTTATACCATTATTGACTGCGAATGTTTAACAGTTGGCACTGTGTATCGAGGGTCAAAGTGATCAGATGATCTTGGATACCGCATGGTGGTAGACCCCATCTTCAAGACTTGGAAATTGCTCTCATCGGAAAACATCGCTATCCTCCACTGTTTAGTTATCTAATGTGCATGTTTTTTGTAAAGGACGTTGCAAGACGTTGCAAAGAACGTTGCAGACTTTGCAAGACGCTGTTTTTTCATTCTTTCATAAATCAGAGGTTTTTTGGCTGCTGCTAAAAATCTGTACTTAGTAACTTTATTTGTTAATAGGTGAAATAAAAGGCATCCCCCAAAAATTTTTTATTTTTTTAAATTTATTTTTATCTCTATATTTATTTTCCTTACTCGTAGGAAAGCGACGGAGGCTCTATACATAGGGCAAGCAATTACCCCGACCTGCTTTCGGAGATGCCAAGATATTGCTGTCCGCTACTAATTTAATAGAGATATTAGTGTAATTTAGAACATTGATTTATTACAGTAATATACTAGGCTCTGCAATGTACGGCTAGACCAAAAATACCTTTCTTGTTTTATCAAAGAAATGTCTTTGCATGGGTTAGTATTGGTAATGTCAATGATGCTTTCATTGATTTTTCATATGTATGTAATGAGGGTAGAAATAATTTTTGTTGTCATCTCTATAATTATCCTCCTGACTCGCAGGATAAAGTCGGAAACCTTATACTTGGGGCAACCATCAAGCGATTATTTCGATCTGCTTTTAAAAATATCAAGATATTGTTATAAATTTTAATGCTTTTTAGCAACGTAAAACTATGTTTTTGCAGTTGGCAGTAGCCTAAGACGACGTTCTACTACTTAGTGAAAATAAGCGCTTTATTTTTTGATTATTCAACTGCAATTAATTTGATTATTTTACTTCAATCTCTGTTTAATTTTTTATAAATTTTTGGATGTTTTATGTGCTGCATTAAATAAAAAAATAACTCTCACTTAATTTGGGAGCATAAAATTTGGAACGCTTAAGTCATTTTAGAATAAAAAGTATAGCCAATGTACGTACTTTGAAATATAGTTTTATTTAGGACATTTCCGAATTATAACTCATTCCATTATCAACTCCATAAAACTAAATATATTAATTACTATAAAAAGATGAGTATAGGGAATCACTCCTAACTCTGCCACTGCTTTAATGAATATAACCAAAATCACTTTTGGTCTGTATTTTAGAACATTGAATATCGGCATTCATTTCTTAGTTGTTTGGGAGAAAGTACAGACCTTCCCTTTCTTTCTCTCCTAAAAAACATCCTTATACCATTATTGACTGCGAATGTTTTGTTTGGAATGCTTAAGTCATTTTGTTTTGTTTGCCTGCCGAATGTTTGTTTGGAACGCTTAAGTCATTATTGACTGCGAATGTTTTGTTTGCAACGTTCATTGCAACGTCTTGCAACGTCCTTTACAAAGACAACTAATTGGTCTGTATTTTAGACATGGCTGTTGAAAATTAGCGCAATGCGGTCGTAAACAGCGAAGTACCAATCTGATATTGGTCGAAATTGAATGAGTCTTTGTACTTTTGCACAGAAATGTGTCATTTGCCTCGATGGTAAGAGTTCAAATTACCCCTGTGTCTGCATTTTCTCGATCAATTGAATATATTGCAGACCAAAAGTGATTTTGGTTATATTCATTAAACCAGTGGCAAAGTTAGGAGTGATTCCCTATACTCATCTTTTTATAGTAAATTTCTTGCTTGCCATAAAACTGAAGATCTTTAAAATATTAATTAATTGTAAATTTGAAAATTATAAATTTAAATAATTTATGACGTAACAGAATGAAATATATATATTGGCAATATTTTCTAATATAATATATATTGCCAATAGTTTGTTCTGTTACGTCATAAATTATCTAAATTTAAATTTTCAAATTTACAACTAATTATTTAATATTTAATATCGCTTTAAACAAAGTCGATTTTTTCGGAGCCATAAGCTTTTCGTGACGCTCTCATCAGTGGCAATCGCGTCAAATGGGACGAACCAGAGAAAATCAAGGTATTTATAGTCTCAACAGTTGGGAGAAAGGTGCTGCAGTCTCGGAAAGGAGAAAAGCACAATTGCACAGTGTGGTGCAATACAGGATGTTCTCGGAAAGGAGAAACGCAAGTACTTGCTTGACAACGAACAATGTGCTGCAAACTATAACAACAAACGTTTTAAAATTCTTGCTGTGGCACGCAACTCGTTCCATCTGTGTCTACTCGAGGCAACTTTTATCAAAACCAAACATCCGGTTTTATGTAAGCAAAAGGAATTTGTTTACACATTGAAACTTTTCAAATAACCTAAGTTGCGAGTAACAGTGTTTCTCCTGGGTAATTGCACATAGTGCGTTTCTCCTTTCCGAGAACATCCTGTATTGCACCACACTGTGCAATTGTGCTTTTCTCCTTTCCGAGACTGCAGCACCTTTCTCCCAACTGTTGAGACTATAAATACCTTGATTTTCTCTGGTTCGTCCCATTTGACGCGATTGCCACTGATGAGAGCGTCACGAAAAGCTTATGGCTCCGAAAAAATCGACTTTGTTTAAAGCGATATTAAAATTCTGTACCACAAAGAAGCTATTTAATATTTAGTTTTACGCAGTTGATAATGGAATGAGTTATAATTCCAAAACGTCCTAAATACAGCTTTGTTTTAAAGTGTATTAGCTATACTTTTTATTCTGAAATTAGTTAAGCGTTCCAAATTTTATATTAAATAATGATATTAAAATGTTAAATAAAGTCAAATAATGATATTAAAAAGCTTTTTGATAATTATTCGGCGTTTTACAAAGTACTGCAAAACACATTATCAAACATTACGGTTGAAAAAAATTTAACTCAAGGAATAATCGAACAACATTTCAACAGCCTAAAAAAGGTTTATTTAAAAGGAAATCGAATCGGCAGAATAGATGATTTTGTTCAAAAATATTACACGGAGTTAAAAATTACACAAAAATTATTTTCGGACTATGCATTTCATAGCGTAATGAAGAATAATAAATCAAAAAAACAGGAAAACCCAAGATCTACCTCAGTTGTTCTTTCAAAGTTTCGAAAAAGGAAAAGACAACAAACTGGGTATTATGCTTCTAGTTTGGCCAAAAAAAAAATTAATTTTATTGGAGCTGATACTGAAATTAAAAGAAATAACAGTGATGACAAAGAACTATTGGACCAAACTTTGCATTGTAATTATGGAAATGAAGCGCATCTGGACGTAAACGACAAATTTAAGTTAATGGATTATTACAAAAAACATTTGACAAATGCAATAAAGTTTTCGGATCTAGTATGGAATTCACTACCTGGTATTTACAACTTTCCGGTAACTCAAATCGCCATGCAAATTGATCACGGACATCAATTAACGTGGCTTGATTTACATTCTTTGAATTCATCAACAAATCAGAAAGTTTATTCTGAAATGGTAAAGTATTTGAAACAACCCTTTTGCACGGGATGGGTTAGCAAATACATAAATACATAATAGATTTTTTTTTTAAAAAAAAAAATTAAATTAAAAATTAAAAGATAGCTACATCAGTTTATTAACAAAACAATTTAACATTGAGAACAATGAACAGATGTTTGGATCATTAGACTGCGACGATAGTACTTGCATTTTACAGAATAAAATCAAAAATAAAGCAATATTTAACAATCGCCTTATGATAAAAAAACACAAAACATTCGGCCACATATTTTAGCACCAATTTTGTTCGAAAACCATTTCTTGTTACTTTAGTATTCAAACATAAACCATACTCTATTTCTAATCAATTCTCTTCGAAAAGATTCGTCATCAGTAGCAGAAATTACGAAAAAGAGCTTTATTAATTTTTTTGGTTCTTTACAAAGCAGTGGCAGATCCCCAGTCATTAAATTTGAAGTGAAAACAGGTTTAGTTCAACCAGACAACAGCAGTTGCGGCGTGTGCGTGTGCATGGCTGCCGATATGATTTGCCGCAAAAACAACTATCGTTTGATAAAACTTTGCCGAAATCACAAATCTTGGTATATCGTAATTGGATGCTCTATATTTTGTACCTAAATTCTACTTCATGCTGCATAGAGATTACTGAGGCATGTAAAGACATGATTTATAATTATGTGATTGGTTTATCTAACATTGCTAATAATTGTTGGTTTAATGCAGTGGTGCAAGCAATCGTGAGAGTGCTTCAAGCGCACAAATACATTACTAATGAAAGTGATTTAAATTTAGAAACAAATAATAACTTTTTATTTTCGTTATTTTATTTTCTTTTGAAAAAGACAGAAGTGTCGGACAATTTTTTGGAGAATACCCTGAGGGTTGTTTGCCAGCAATGTGGATTTACTTTCGGTGAACAACAAGACCCGGATGAGTTTTTTCAATGCAGCATTTTACAAAACGTTTTGGCCAAAAATAATATCACTTGCTTGGTAAAATTTTCCAAACAGTTTAAGTGTATTACTTGTTTGAAAGCAGGGGAAACCGAATTCTTCAAGCAAATAATTTTACGATTGCCACTCTTTGACACAATTGATGATGGTCATAGTTTAAGCAAGTACATAGAGCAATTTATGAGAGCAAACGAATGCAAATATTGTGTTTTTTGTCGAAAAGTGAGAAACCACAAAACGTGTGCAGTTTTTATGAGTTTTCCAAACTTATTAGTCGTTAATTTAGCCAGAAACGTTGATACCGTAAAATGTGGAAAAAAAGTTTCTTTATCAAGGTATGTGCAAATAAAAGGAAAAGATTGCAGTGACCTTGATGCAATGTACGAATTGGTTAGCGTGGTTGTACATTTAGGTGAGAAAGTAGAAGGCGGCCATTTTGTTTGCTATTTTTTTCTAAACGGAAACGACATAATTGAAATAAATGACCAGAGTGTTCGTAAACTGGACCTATCACAAGTAAAGACAGTTCTTGAAAAAAATGGGTATTTATTTTTTTACAAAAAACAAACTGACAATAATTCTTCCGATTGTACTTATGAAGAACATAATTATTGTAAAAAGCGCAAAAAAATATTTGTAAAGCGACCTAAGATAACCGCGGTAGAAAGCTCTTTTGACACACAACCCACAATAAAGCGTAGATATATTGATTATAAACCACGCTATTATGTACTAGATAATCAGTGGGAAGCTTTACACAAAGAAAATTTACAATTTGTAATTGATAACCTTAGAGAAATAATATCTTTTTTTGTAACTAAAAACGAATGTAATAAAAAATACTACAGACATATCATGTTTTTGAAATCAGATGAAAAAACTCTTTTTGCATGCAATAAACGTTTTGATTACACTTTTTACAAATTTACACCAGAATTTGTTTTAGACTTTTTTAATTGCATTCGAAAAAAATTATGTCTGCAAGTTGAAACAGTTAAAATGTTTGGTGACGATATTTACAGTAAATTTACTGTTGGAACATTAGTTTTTAAACGTACCGCCGTACAACCATCGAATGAACTTGAAAAAGATTTAAATATTAATTATTCAGGTTCTTGTAATGAGTACATGAAATTGGTTATTGATATGGAAGCCATAATTTACTATGTGATGTTCCGTTATAATGTGGATTACAGCAAGGCATCACACAACTTAAAACTAGAAGTTGAGAATTAACAAAATAGAGCCGGTATATAACAAAACAAAAAAACTTCTAATTAAAACTTTAAAAAATCTAATTATCATTGCACTATCGTAGCATGTGGTTATGATCGTTGGCAAAAAAAAATTTGCTCTTCCGTAGAGTAAAGTTAACCTGGCACCGCAATACACTAAACTAGAATGTCGTTTTCGATTGCTTTATGGGGGCACCGAAATTTTTAATTTGTTTAGTTTTGTTCCAAAATTGGAGAAAACTTTTCATTTTTTATATTTTTTATTTCAAAAAAAAAATTCCTCCAAAATAAATTTGGGTACAGAGAAAAATTCATATATTTTGTGACAAAAATTGGAAAGTATATTGTTGCTGTAGTTGTAGTTGTCTCCGCCCACGACTGTGCTTAAAGGAGCAATTCCTCAAACCTCTGTTAAAATCAACCTAGTTATCCACTTCTTGATTCTTTTTTGGTTGCATGGTTACGATGCGAGTGTTGCGGGGCTAATTTTGGTGCTTTCTTGCAGATGAAAATGTATTATACATATTTATTTTCGAACTATTTGAAAATCATAATTTAGATATTAAGTCAGTAGGTGGAAAAAAATATTTACGTTGGACATTTTAGCATTTGACAAATGTAATTAATGAAAGAATAAAAAAAAAAAACGTGAAATAGCTCTTTTTTGTTAACCCTCAGAATAATTGCTTTCGTTTACATCAGGGGTGTCAAACTCGCGGGCTTCTGGGTGCCACATTGCATGTTGGGAATTGTGTCGAGGGCCGCATGCAATTTTCAATCTATTTTTATAGCATATTTTTAGTTAGGTGTAGTTTGCGACATATATTGCGACGTAATTTATGAGCCGGACGAGGTGTTGTTATTTTTTTAAATATTAAATGACATTTACATGCCAATTTTTTGCATTTCATTATGACAATTACTGATATTGATTCTGAAAAATTGAAAAACCTTACAAAATATGACAATTATTGATGGATGCTTGAGGGCCGGATTGGAGAGCTCCGAGGGTCGCATGCGGCCCGCGGGCCGCGAGTTTGACATCCCTGATCTACAATGTTTACAGCTTCAGCTGGCAATCATTACTAGCACGAAAATTAAAACTTTTTGGCTAAATGATGGCAAATATTAAATAACATTTGCACTAAAGTCTGTGAAAGCAAAATATACAGTAGTTTAGGAATCGACAAATATCTTTTGTTCCTACTTTTATATTTAAAGCGAAATTTTTGGTAATGTCATTGTTTTATGTTTTTTTTAGTGCAAAACAATATTAAAACAATAATCTTTTCAGAGTTTGAAAAATAAAGCAACTTTAAATTAAAGTGACACAACAACTAAAACGAGATTATAATAAAATGGTTTTCCAATTAAAACAAAAAAACATTTAATCAACTATTTTTAGAAAGTAGCACTATACATTAAGGTAAAAGAGTGGCATTTGTAATGATTACATAAATTTGAAATCAAATAAAAACAATATTTTGCAGTAGGCTACTGTTCAGCTAAAACAAGACACTAATCCAAAATTTATCATTTCATACAATTTGAAAAACGCTATGCTCTATTACAGTTGTCTAAAATCGCACTAGTAACAAAAGCTACAATTACAAGCAGCTATAAGTACTCTCATCGAAATAACTAAAAACTTTTAAATTAGGGTGAAAAAAATTACAACATTTATACAACAAGCAATTAAAATAGATATCTTAAAATACTAAAGACTGCAATTTTCAAAGCAGGTAAAATAGGACTACCGGTGAAGGTCCTGCTAAAAAAAACCTAACGATCTCAAACGCCACAACCTCTTGGGTGAGATTGGAATGTGGCAGTGAAAAAATTTGTACTACCTATTAGAAGAATGTTATTGTAGGCCACCACATTTAAAAATCATATTCTGTACGTTAACTATGCCTAAGCGTTTTCAATTTTCGCGACAAAGCATTAACAACTGGTAACAGTACATTTTCAAACATTCTGCTAAAAAATCACAACCGATTGCATATTCGTAATATGCAAGATGTGTAGATATCCAAAACAGTTTGGCATATGTGGATATATGACCGGAAACATATTTTATTTTGAGTTCAATGTCACGCGTTTACGTTTCAAGCGACATAGCGTTTAACGTAAAGTGACCCAAGTTTAAGTTCATTTTACTCAAAACTGAGTATGGTGTTGACACCAACTGATTGCCTATTTGCAATGTGCAAGATGTGTAGATATCCAAACCAGTTCGGCATATATGGATATATGACCAGAAACATGTTTTATTTTGAGTTCAATGTGACGCGTTTCCGCTTAAAGCGACATAGTGTTTAACAAAAAGTCATGTTCAAGTTCATTTTACTCAAAACCGAGTATAGTGTTGTCCAGTGGCGCGCAGTCAGGGCATGCAAGTCATGCCTTGCATGATCAAATTTTTAGGAATTTCATAACGAACTTTTGCGCGATAAGGTAGATATCGTTGAATTCGGTGAGAAACATTATTTGTTTCGGATAAAATCTGAGATCGATCCGAGATGAAGACCTATTTTTTGTGTTATTTTAGAGAATATCGCAAATTTAGGACAAAAAGTAAAAAATCGGAGACTGTTTAGAAGTGCTGACTTTTTTTTAGAGATTACTGCATTTTGAGGACGAAAAGTGCATTATCCAAAATGATTTCAGGCGATGAGCTTTTTTTTTAGAGATTATTGCATTTTTAGGACGAAAACTGCATTACCATGGAATGACTTCAAGTAATGATGACCTTTTTTTTAGAGATCACCTTGAAACTAGGACGAAAATTGGTCTTGAATATATATATACCCAATTTTATGACATGGTTTTGGCATGCCAATTGCATGAATAGTCTCAGAGGTCACCGCACGCCACTGGTGTTGACAGCAACAGATTGCATATTTGTAATGTGCAAAATGTGTAAATATCCAAACCAGTTCTGCATATGTGAATATATGACCGGAAACATGTTTTATTTTGAGTTCAATGTCACGCGTTTCCGCTTTTCTCGACATAGCGTTTAACGTAAAGTAACCTATGTTTAAGTTCATTTTACTCAAAACTGAGCATGGTGTTGACACCATGGGCGCCGGAGTTTTTTTTTGCCAGGGGGACAAAATTTTAAAAAAGAGCACTTTTTTTGTTGAAAAGGCACTGCCAACAAAAGCAAATTTTGGTAGTCATGCTGCAATTTGAAATTTTGGTGGACATGATAGAATTTCAATTTGCACAAGACAGACCGATATCTCGGAAAAAATTTATTTTGCTAAGTTGTTATTTTGGTTCGATAAATTTTTCAGCCAATGCCAACTCTTTTTAATAAACTTAGAGTTTAAAAACTTAACCTTAAGTTGTGCTGCATCTTGCAAAAGCCTTTAAGTTGACTCTGCCATGACCACTCACTGCGATAGCCGCAGTAATAGCCAATTTTACACAAGTTTTTCTCACTTAGGCTAGACATTAAAAAAATACAACTCTTTTAACTGGTTATTAAACCAAAAGCTATCCAACATAGGCTGCACACAACTAAAATTTTGTCAAAAGCACACAAGCTAGTTTTGGAAACAGCATTCAACAATTGCGACGTCCAAGCACGGCAGCCAAAAACAGATAGATACAGATCGAATGCATTTTGCTTGGGAATATCACAAAATGTTTTTCACATGCTAATCAGTAAATAGTCTTTCGTTACCTGCAACAAAACGCTGGCTAAAACATTTACGCTATTAAGAATACCAAAAGTTAAAATAGATAGAATAATAAAAAACTTAAACAGCTATTATAAATTGGGTAAAAGAAAAAACGTAATTACATGAGCATGAATGGCCCTTTAGATTGAGGTTTGATGTCAGTTATTAAACGTTGCACACTTAATGTAAATGTAACCCAAAATAATTTATTAGTGTTTCGCTTGCTGGCAAAGTCATCTGCAACAGCTTGTAAATTGATATTGTCCAACAAGTTCAATAAATATTTGCAAACATTCAATTATTGAGACTGTTATCTCTCATATTGCTTCTAAGCCATGTTTTAATTCTTCTCATGACACTGAAACACCTTTCTGCAAAAGCCGAAACGAGAGCTACGCCGCAGTAAATTTAAAGCAATTTATGTATTTCCAAAAAGCATTTCTTGCTTGTCGACTTTTTGCTTAAAACTTTGCAAACTGTTGAAATCTTTGTTACTTTTTTCAGAGGCGTGGTACTTTCTTTGTTAAATAACTTAATATGAGCATGTAGGTTTGCGAGTTCTTCTGTAAACACAACAAAATGAACAAGACTCTTGAAATTTTACGTTATAATCACAATCATGGCACGCATATGTACCACGGTCCTTCAAAAGCGCTAAGAATGTCACGCGTTTAGTCTTGGTATTTTTATTTTTAGACTTTAATGTCGGCCATAAGTGAATATTGAGCAGCCAAGTCAGACAGCTTGTGTTGCTTGTTAAAATTAGATTAACGCCACAATTTCTTTGCTTCTAAATCAAAATTTTTTGTTATAATTACTAGAAACTTTTACTCTTTGTGAGCACTTAGAAATTTTCTGATGCTTTATTCTTTTTTTTAAAACGCTTGGTATAATTGTTGTTAAGAAAATCTAAACTACCGGGATGGTAGTTTAGGTATCCATGATTGTTATATATGGCTATTTGCCCTCAGTTAATGAATCAAAATTTGATTTTCGGCTAAGATATAATTCAGTTTACTGATTCAACCAGAATAAGAAATTCACCAGAAGTTTAGGTCGCTTACGATATCGATAACTCTATATTACATACGTTAAAACTTTATTCTTGCTTTTATTGCTGTGCTATGGGTCACGGTTGTCTTTGTAATTTTACAAATATTGTTGGAACAGAACAGAACAGAATTTATTGTTTTGCCCGAAAATAAACACACAATTAACGTCAACACAGAACTATTCAGGCCAGGAAGCATCGAAAAACCCTAAGGTTTTCAAGTCAAGATGCTCCCTGTTTATTATCAATCAAGCATGAATTAGAATGTGTAACTATAAATTGAGCAATGTTTACATAAATCACAGTAATAGGTTTACATAAAATTCAAATAAGCACACAAACATAATAATACACAATTACGCATATCTTTAAACTACCATACAGACAAAACTATTGTGGACATTATTTATAACTTGTAATTAAATATTTTTTTAATTGTTTAGAAAAAGCATAAATGTGGCATGATGATTTAATTAAATCTGGTAATTCATTCCAATATTTAACATTGTAGAGCATAACTAAAAAAAATATCTGTAATGCTAATTTTAAAGAGTACAATCTGCCCCCCGCTTTCGGCGCCCCTGGTTGACACCAACCGAATGCATATTCGTAATCTGCAGGAAACGTAGATATTGAAACATGTTCGGCATATGTGGATATATAACAGGAAACATGTTTTATTTTGAGTTCAATGTGACGCGTTTCCGCTTAAAGTGACATATCGTTTAACGTAAAGCGACCCATGTTCAACTTCATTTTACTCAAAACTGGGTATGGTGTTAGTATAAATTCCCTAAACTAACTTTCTCCAGTTTGTAGATTTAGTTTTGATGAAGTGACAATAATTTTTTGTAACTGTTAAAAGGTAGCTACTGGAAATAAAATTGACTAAAAGTTTGAGAAATTTTGTATTTAATAGATTTTTGCAGCAAAATTTTGAGTTTTTTATTTATTCGTTTGTTTTGGCTTAAATTACAAGTTTGATTCTTAAAAGTTATAAAGTTAAGATAAAATTCAACTTAGTGTTTGAGAAATTTTTGCATTTGATGAATTTCTCCAAAAAAAGGTTTTAAATTTAGATTTTGATTCTGTTGACCCGTTGCTATGAGTTTGCTTTTATTGTTTTGTTTGCGTGCGCCCTATAACGAATTTTTTGTTGTTGTTTTCATCCGCAATTTTTTTGTTGGAGCTAAAGATTTTTCTTCTTTTTTTCTTTTTTTTTGTTGAAATGAGAGAATTCTGCCAGAATGACAGTGGTTTAAAATGTATTAGTATAAGCAGGGGTAGGCATATATAGTTAAAAATTGCTTTTTTGCCAACGTATTATCGGTATCAACAGCAAATAGTCTAGTTATTTATAAAAGAACATTTTGTGGCTTAATGGCAAAAGAATAAACAAAACCATTTACGGATCTTGTATTGATTGCTTTATGCTCTACAAAAAATCAATAATAAATAAGTCATTTTTTTATGCTTTTATTTTAAAGTTAATAGCATTAATCGAAGTCTAAATGCCATATCTAAAGCAAGTACATTATAATGTAATTAAGGGTTTTGTAGGCTTACTAAAATCAAGTTTTTTTCTGGCAAGATTTTACAGCACTGAAAATAATTTAATTTTCTTTAGTTTATAGCCTAACTATATAACTGTACAGTACACTTTGTTTTTGATCAAATCCTTTTTGTAAAGACTCAGTTACATGAGTGCTGTGCAATTGTTTTAGCAGTGTAAAACTCTATATCATAAGTTTTTCAGATTTACAAATATTGTTTAATGCTGCTTAATATCCAATATTTTAAACAACAGCTTTTATCTGAAATATTTGAAATTTGTAATGATTAACATGTAAGTATATATGTATATCTACTTAAGTTATTTTTTTCTTTTCTTAATATAAAAAATATTGTGTTATTTAGTATTTTACCGTTTTAGCATATTGTATTAAAATTAATTCACAACTTTGTAAATTTTTTTCATTTGTAAATATTTATAAAAAAAGATAATAACTAATAACAAAGGTACAAAGCAAAAAAAACTTTAGTGAATTATATCAAATAAAAAGTTGAAAATAGTTTTACCATCTTGAATAACATAGGTTGTGTAGTCAAGTCCTTCGAAGCCAAAAATGACATTTTTGAACATTTAATGTAAAATCAAAAAGAAAAAAATACCATAAAGTTCTATAACAAAGTAGCCTAAACAAAACTACAATACAGTGAAAATAATATTACTAGCAAAAAACCATTGAAAAAAACTATTAAAATTGAAGTTTAGCAAAATAAAAAGCAATTAATATAAAGAGATTAAGTAAAGATAAGTTTTCTTTAAAAAGGTCTAATACGGTAATACTTTCCTTAAATTTAAAAAAATAAGTTTTTTTAAGGCTACACTTTTAATAAAAATTTATAAATAATTACGCTAAATACTAAAAAGCACATACTCGTATATATATATAGGCTAATTGTAGATTAAAAGGGTCTGTTTAAGAAGTCACCATGAGTAATTTTTGTATGTAAACTAACCCAAATCCCCATGTGGTTATTATTGGTTCTTGAAAGGATTCTTTTTCTTTTGCTTTCTTTTTTATTTCATCCTGGTGATGAAGTGAGAATTCCAGGTTAATTTTACTAAAAAAATTTGTGTATAGTGACTTCTTGAAGAGACTTGATTAAAATAGACAAAAGTGCTAAGATGAACACAAATATATTATAGATTTTACTAATATATTTAAGTAAACAGCAAATCTTGACCAAGCCATGCCCTCTTAACTTGTGACATGTAGAAGTGTATTTGTATCTTTTAAAGAATATTTTTTTTTGTGCAGGTGTGTGCTTTTTTAATTTTCTATGTTAATAATAACCACACAGGTGCAATGACCATGCACAATTTTTGTGTATGTTGTAATGTAAATCATTTAGTTGCAGTCTTCCTATTTGCAATCTTTGCTCTGTTTTGTTTTCAATTATCAGTTTTTTTTTGTATGCAAATAAAAACAAACTAAGACTTAAAATACTGTTCTGTAAGAATGTAAGTAGTAAGAACAATTGTTTGTTCAAAGGCATAAGTTTACAAAATTATTATTTAGTTAATGCAATTTCCATTTGATTTTTTTCCTCAATTCAAATTTTGTAGGCCCTATAAATATTAGCATTTTATAGTAACTTCGAAGAAAATGAGTCAAAAAATATTGGGTCTCATTTACCGGTATTACTAAAACCCAAGCTACACCGTCCTACACCAAGCTGCACCATTTTACACCAAGCTACGTGCAAGCTACGCCAAGCTACAACCAAGCTACACTAAGCTACACATAAACGTAATTACTAAATACCAAGCTACAGCTTAGTTCAACAGCAAAGTTATTATTTTTTTGTCAAAACCCAACTACTATCATAGTACAAGACATAAAACGTCTATTTAAATTGTTACTATCATGTTAAATGTGTTTTTAAACTAATTTACAAACTGAAGTTCGACAGAAAAACCTTAAAAATTAGTCGCGTAGAAATGCTTAGCTTGGTAAATAAAAACATACCAAGCTACACCTCAGTTTAATCATAAACTTATTATTTTTATGTCAAAATCCAACTATTATCATAGTGGAACACATAAAACGTCAATTCATATTGTTACTAACATATTAAATGTGTTTTTAAACTAATTTACAAACTGAACTTCGATAGAAAAACCTTAAAAATTAGTCGCGTAGAAATGCTTAGCTTGGTAAATAAAAACATACCAAGCTACACCTCAGTTTAATCATAAACTTATTATTTTTGTGTCAAAACCCAACTATTATCATAGTACAACACATAAAACGTCAATTTCATTTCTTACTAACATGCTAGATGTGTTTTTAAACTAATTTACAAAATGAAGTTCGACAGAAAAACCTTAATGATTAGTCGCGTAGAAATGCGTAGCTTGGTAAATAAAAACATACCAAGCTACACCTCAGTTTAATGATAAACTTATTATTTTTGTGTCAAAACCCAACTATTATCATAGTACAACACATAAAACGTCAATTTCATTTCTTACTAACATGCTAGATGTGTTTTTAAACTAATTTACAAACTGAAGTTCGACAGAAAAACCTTAACAATTAGTCGCGTAGAAATGCTTAGCTTGGTAAATAAAAACATACCAAGCTACACCTCAGTTTAATCATAAACTTATTATTTTTGTGTCAAAACCCAACTATTATCATAGTATAACACATAAAACGTCAATTTAAATTGTTACTAACATGTTAAATATGTTTTTAAACTAATTTACAAACTGAAGTTCGATAGAAAAACCTTAACAATTAGTCGCGTAGAAATGCTTAGCTTGGTAAATAAAAACATACCAAGCTACACCTCAGTTTAATGATAAACTTATTATATTTGTGTCAAAACCCAACTACTATCATAATAGAACACATAAAACGTCTATTTAAATTGTTACTAACATATTAAATGTGTTTTTAAACTAATTTACAAACTGAACTTCGACAAAAAAACCTTAAAAATTAGTCGCGTAGAAATGCTTAGCTTGGTAAATAAAAACATACCAAGCTACACCTCAGTTTAATGATAAACTTATTATATTTGTGTCAAAACCCAACTACTATCATAGTACAACACATAAAACGTCAATTTAAATTGTTACTAACATGCTAAATATGTTTTTAAACTAATTTACAAACTGAACTTCGATAGAAAAACCTTAACAATTAAACCCGTAAAAATGCGTAGCTTGGTAAATAAAAACATACCAAGCTACACCTCAGTTTAATCATAAACTTATTATTTTTGTGTCAAAACCCAACTATTATCATAGTACAACACATAAAACGTCAATTTATATTGTTACTAACATGCTAAATATGTTTTTAAACTAATTTACAAACTGAAGTTCGACAAAAAAACCTTAAAAATTAGTCGCGTAGAAATGCGTAGCTTGGTAAATAAAAACATACCAAGCTACACCTCAGTTTAATGATAAACTTATTATTTTTGTGTCAAAACCCAACTATTATCATAGTACAACACACAAAACGTCAATTTCATTTCTTACTAACAATTTAATTTATTGCTATAAGTTTAGGGTAGTTCTGAATTATTTTACAAACTATGTGACAGCGAATAAGTTTAATTAATTAAAATCATTATTCAACTATTATGTTAGAATTAATTACAATGAGTTTACAAAAGTTTTTATATTAGTTGTTTTGGAAAACTTTTTGTTCTATTTGTATTTGCTCTGGTACGTTGAAATGGCTTTTTTCCAGATTGGTTGCCATGATTAATGGTCAATTTTCCGTCAGTCGAACATTTCATTTTTCCCGTCATTGCCTTCCCTTTTTCCAGAAACATATTCAGTTTAAGTTGTTGCTGGGTTGTTGACATTTTCTCCCACTGATTTTTGCTTACGACATATTGATTCCAATTTGGAGCAAGAACAAAATCACCAAATCCGAATAATGCCCGTTTAATGTTCTCCAGTTGACTGGAAACCAGTTTGCTTAAGGTACTAATTAGTTGCATCAATGACACTTTTTTCCAGTCAAGAGCATGCTTGATGGCATGATTAATGGATTCAGCGTTGTTATTGGTCCAATTTTTTATTCCGGTTTTAATACTGGGTTTGACCACACCCTCCAATAAAGCTGGGTACAAAGTAGAGTTACAGTAATTTGTAAAATCATTGCTTGATTCTACAGTAATTAAAAATGCATTCCATGCGATATGAAAAGACTTTAAATCGTTGTGAGTAAACAAGCCATTGCTTCCCAAAATTTTCTCAGCTATTTTTTTGTTGTCAAAATTCACCTGATTAATGCTTCTTATCTTTTCTTTCACATTAGCTTTTATATGTTTGGTGCATAAAAAATGTGAAGCTCCATAAAAGATTTGTTTGATTGAATTAACAATGCTTTTTTCTGCATCGGACCCAAATGCCATTTTCGATATATGAGCGGGTTCAGTTATTTTAAGCGCTAGTCGAAGTGCTGAAAACAGTTCTGAAAACACTTCTGCGTTTGAAGATGAATGAATTGCCATTGGACCATATAAAATAGGTGGGCAACAAGTACTCTTTTGCCAAATTCCAGGATGTTTAAAAGAAAGAATTGTTAAAAAAGCTTTAGAAAGATTATAGGTCTTATCTACGCCAATTACAGTGGGCACGGGTTGGTTGCAGCAAACGTTTCGAATCATTGAAATCATTTCATCGCTGTAAAGAATTATGATGCATCCATGTTTGCCAAATTGCAAGATTCGTCGAATAAAAGAAGAATCTAAAGTTCATGTAGTCATTACTTCTTGAACTTCGTCCACAAAAGTTTTAGGACACGCTCCAAAAACAGATCTTTTCTTACTTTTCTCAACCGCTTTTACATTGTAAATTTGTTTTTTATCTCTGACGCTGGCAATTCCATATTCACTGATCAAATTCTGAACAACAATTTCTGCAGCTTCTTTCATAGCTTCCTTTATGCTTTCTAAAATATGCTTATGGGTTCTTAAGTAAGGGGGTGCAACAACAGGGAGGTTTTTTACTTCTTTTACATTTCCATGAGGAAGTGTAGGATCCACATATTCTCCGATATATTCGACTAATGCAACTTCAGGTTTCGACACCAGAAAACTAATCCGACGTTTACAGTTTTCATTTGCTTTTAATTTAGGGTTGTAGCGATACAGTCCAACTAATTCTTGTTCGGACGGTTGTTTTTTTAAGGGATTATACACCGGGTGACTTTTTGTTCCCTCAGATCTTTTATAAGTACAATAAACTCCTTTTTTTTTTCTAACCGCAGACGAGAACCATTATTTTCTTTAACATAGTACGTATGTTTCACACTGCCTCCAACCCATGCTCCACAATCATCGACAAAGACATTTTTCTTTCCATGTATAAATTGATTTTGAAACAGAAAATATTTATAATATTTGTTGCCGTTTGGAATGAATTGCAATGTCTCACCCCTAAAATTCTCTAATTTATCCAAAAGCTCTTCTGTAGTAAAAAAGCGTCGCGGTAAAGGCCCACTACTATTCGATGTTTCAATGTCTATTTCTTCAAATTTACAAAAGTTTTCTTTATTGACAATTTTTGGTTGCGTTGGTAGTGCAGTGCAAGGTGAACAGTGATTACTTTCTGTTTCTGAATCACATAAAAGGGATGTTTCTCTCAAGGCAAACATATCGTTTCCTGTCTTTATTCTTTTACAGGTTTTTATTTTCCAACTAACTGGGCGCTTTGATAAAGATTCAACTTTATCGGATAAATCACTACCACTAAGTATAGAAGTGCTTTCGATATCGTATAAATAGTCTGTTTGTTGCAGATTTTTCTTTTTTCTTAAAGGCTGGATTGTAAATTGATGGTAAAGTTGGAGCGATACAAGTGGTACAAAGTGATTAGGCCACCAATTGTCACGTTTGGAAAAATAGTGAAAATTCGTGCTTGTCCACATAGTATGAAGTGGTTGTCTTTTTGATACTGTACATATACTAGGATTAAAAACAGTATTTAAAATGTCGTAGCACACTTTACCGCCTTTTACATTGACAGGAGGATAAACCGATACTATCGGAACTTTTATTACGTTGGCCATTGCCAAAATTTCCCAAGGCCCTGCCCATCCATCTATTTGCGCGCACGACAACGTAGCTTCTTCAAAAGAATTGCTTGTGGGTGGACCACCAGCAACTTTTGCGAGTCCGTCTGCTAGAGGATGATATATATATCTTTGTTTGTTTAAAAGCATTTCTGTACAGCACGCAATTCTGAGCTCTAAAGCAAGGCTTTCATCGCTCAAAAGAGCAATTGAAATGGCATTGTAAAAACAGCTACCGTCAGCAGTAGCTTGAAGCGCCACTTTTTCTTTCGCTAAATGATAAGTTTCCTTGATATCTTCCCCTCCTTGGTCTTTCGTAATTTGACTACATAACTCACCATTAAAAACAGCTTCAGCAAAATTGATTTGTTCATAGCCAGTTTTCCGAAAAGTCACCAGGTGTTTCAGCAACGTAAGTTTTCCATAACGATCTATGTCTTTTCTTGCAATCTAAAAATATCGCAACTGTCAACATTATACTGAGTATAAAGCAAACACTGTTAAAATGTGCATATCGGACAGGGCAATTTAAAAACAGTAAATTGAAGTCCACAATAAGGATTCTTCTTGCGGACCCCCGGTCAAGACCCCGTGGCCTCCTTGGCGGGCGTCAGAACCCTTTAAAAAAATTCTGTTTTAACAATTCAAAACATAGTGGCTTTCGTTTTGATTTTTTTAGTCAAGCGACGGTTTAGCATCTAAATCAGGGTTCTCAACCTTTTTTTAGCACCGTGACCCAAAAAACTTCAAACGTAATTGTCCCGGCCCATTGTGTCTGATCTTCAGCAGCGGCGCCGAAAAACATTTTATCAAGGGGCAAAATTTAAGGTTTCAAGGCAAAAAAAGGTTTTACAGGAATTGATTTAACACAGTTTTCATTTCGTATCGCGACCGCTTTCAGCGCCAAAATGTAGTGATGACAAAAAAAGGTTATCACTTTCAATCTGTGTCCATAATCTCCATTTTTTTCCCCAAATTTCAGGTGAACGCAAAAAAAGTTTTCCATTTTTATTCCGTACTCAATTTTACCAAATTGTTTCTTCACCCCAAAACATTACGAATCACACTACTTTCTTTCGTCGATAAGCGACCTGCAACGAGTTAGCTATTCGTATTTTCCCCCGAGATTTAGTTGTTTACTTTGGCTTAAAAAGAGCGTGGTAAGCCTAGATATTACCTTGTTTCATTGTTTTGAAAAACAAAAGAAAAGCAAGTCGTTAAAATACAAGAAATTTTGGAACGACAAACTTTTCGTCGCAAAACTGTTAACGAAAATAGGCTAGGCAAAACTGTACAGTTCAATCAGTGGTACTGTGTATAATGAATTATTTCAAAACCACATAAGTAACTTACTTTGGTTAAAGTATTGATAAATTCAATAGGATTTTTTATATTTTTCAGACAGCTAGGACAGAAAAAAGATTCGTTTCGAGAACTTTTTATTTGAAGTTCCTCTGTTGACATATTAGTGCATTCGGCATGGCACCACTGTTCGCACAAGTTGCATTCAATACAATTGGTAAAACATTCTTTTTGGCAAACATTGCAAGGAAACGCATTTTTTTCTTGCTTATGCATATTTTTACTTTTTACGTGGAGCACTTTTTTTTGCCATTTTCAAATTCTACCGGAGGTTTTTCTTATACTTAAAACAGCTAAAAAAATAAATCTTTTGATAATTAAATTAACCGTTTAAATATTACAATGAGCAACGTAGAAGCCTAATTCAATACACATTTGTTTATTTGTCAGTAATTAGCAATGAAAAGTTTAAACAAAAGTAGAAAATAATCAAATGTAAGTGAGAAACAGTGAAAACTTATATTCTTTGTGGATTTTGCAATATCAAAACTTTTGAATTGAATACGGGATACAACTTCATACTTTGATAGCAACAAAGAGCAAGCAAAAAAGAATGATATAATTTATGCCAATAATAAGTAAAAAAATTACTTAGCTTTTGCTTTATTCGACTTAAGCAAAACACAACTGCTTCATGTTTTTGCCGATATTACTGCCTATCCATTACATTTTTCTTAAGCATTTATGTGAACGTGATCTATACCAGTGCTTCTCAACCTTTTTTTTTTCCGCGGCCGACATTTTGGCAAGAATTTGCTTTGGGGCTTACTTTTACCGAAGATTCAATTCAGAACTCAGTAAGAGACATAATTGCGAACAGTAAAATTACAAAAAACAATGAACATGGAAGTGACTTTTTTATGTGAAACTTGAGCTTGCTTATTGGATATGATAAGATCGAATCGAGGCTTGATAGGAGACAAGCTCACGCGCAAAGTAGCATCCAGATTTTCTGTGTTAAAACTATTTCGTTCCTTCGATTTCGTATAAGTTACAGTTGAAAAGCCAGATTCACATAAATAAGTGGTGTGAATGGCAATAGAAATCTGATAGCGCGTTTTCATAATGAAAAATATTCCTTGCTTGCTTGAATCCAGAATAAAAGAAGATCTAACTTCTTGACATCGAAGTTTAAGAACGCTGTCTTCAGAAAGTTCAATGAGTTCATTTTCAAGTTTTAGGGGCAAGGCCACATGTTCTGGTGCAGAATTAAAAGTAAATGGATCTAGAACCTATAAATTTCTATTTCATATATCCTCAGGAAAATAAGAATCAAACTGAGTCAGATGCTGAATTATTTGTTCACATATATCCACTATTCACATGAGAAAAAGTTTTAATATTTTCACAGAGGAGTGGAAACATCTCATACCGCAAATTGTTAACTCTTTTATTCCAAAGATCAGTTTTTTTCTTAAACCCCTCAATTTTATCAGCAACCAGAAACAATGAGCTACTTCTACCTTGCATTGACAGATTGAGTTGATTCAACTGGTCAAATATATCTGAAAGGTAAGCTAGTTTTGCCCAAAAACAATCGTCAACGTGATGATCAGCAAGAGGTGAGCGCTGATCGTTAAGAAAAATGTAAACTTCATGTCTCATTTCAAAGAGACGTATAAAAACACGTCTTTTTGATAGCCACCTAACCTTACAGTGGTATAGGAGCTGCAAGTGATCTGAATTGAGTCTGTCACACAGGGCTGCGAACATTGCGAGTACTTTAAGTATTTATACTTTCTCACTACAACTTTCCTACATTTTTCAGAACTTTTTCCTTCATCTCCCTTTCTTTTCAAGAAGCGATTTATTTTACCAAACGTTTATATAACACAGCTAAAAAATCTAAGTATAATAGCTAGCTGCTAATTAATATAATAAATATCGTAATATTTCTATGCTTTATGGCGAACTAATAACTAGAATTAGCTAGCTTGATTATTGTTTGCACTTTACCAAGTTAATTTTCACCCGTAATTGTCCTGGCTGTTGAAAATTAGCGCAATGCGGTCGTAAACAGCGAAGTACCAATGTGATATTGGTCGAAATCGAATGAGTCTTTGTACTTTTGCACAGTAATGTGTCATTTGCCTCGATGGTAAGAGGTCAAATTACCCCTGTGTGTGCATTTTCTCGATCAATTGAATATATTGCAGACCAAAAGTGATTTTGGTTGTATTCATTAAAGCAGTGGCAGAGTTAGGAGTCATTCCCTCTACTCATCTTTTTATAGTAAATTTTTTTGCTTGCCATAAAACTGAAGATAATAACTAGAATTTGTCGAGAAATTATTCGTTGCTATCACACTCAGTGTTTTTTTTAAGGTTTGGCTTGAGGAACCTCTAAGCAATTTTGAAAGACCGAAAGAGTGTTCCTGAGCGTACTTAGCTTTGTTTACACTATTGTAGAAGCAGATTTTGAGAGACCGCTGGACAGTTTTGAGAGACCGTTTCGGTTCCTCAAAACGCCTTAAAAAAAACACTGATCACACTTATGACGTAATAATGAAGTTTTTTTTTTTGCTAAATCATTCATTTTTTGCAAGACTACGCAGACTACCACTGATATTGTCAAGTTTTTTAAAACTACTTATAAAATTTAGGAGCAAATCGGTTGGAATTTCTGCTTAATCTAAGAACAAAAACAATTGCCGAAGAGCCTAGCATCCTTTACGCACTTCGCTTTAGCTCAATCACAATTGCCACCCGTTGCGGTCAGGTGGCCACAGCTCTACGTAAGAAATTGACATGTGCGCATTATCAAAAGGCTAACGGAAATTAGGGAGCCGAATAAACACACCAAAAAAAAGACAAGCAATTTAATCTGCTTCCTTTGCCGATAGCCTATTGATATTGCGCATGTGTTAATTTGTTACATAGGGCTTTGGCCACTTGACCGCAACGGGTGGCAATTGTAATCATATATTTTTTCTGTGTGCTACATTTTATTTCATTGTACTGAGGTGTAGCTTGGTATATTTTTGTTTACCAAGCTACGCATTTCTACGCGACTAATTTTTAAAGTTTTTCTGGCCAACTTTAGTTTGTAAAATAGTTTAAAAACACATCTAACATGTTAGTAACAATTTAAATTGACGTTTTATGTGTTGTACGTACTATGATAATAGTTGGATTTTGACACAAAAATAATAAGTTTATCATTAAACTGAGGTGTAGCTTGCGACTAGCGCTTAAAATAACTGAACCCGCTCATATATCGAAAATGGCATTTGGCTCCGATGCAGAAAAAAGCATTGTTAATTCAATCAAACAAATCTTTTATGGAGCTTCACATTTTTTATGCACCAAACATATAAAAGCTAATGTGAAAGAAAAGATAAGAAGCGTTAATCAGGTGAATTTTGACAACAAAAAAATAGCTGAGAAAATTTTGGGAAGCAATGGCTTGTTTACTCACAACGATTTAAAGTCTTTTCATATCGCATGGAATGCATTTTTAATTACTGTAGAATCAAGCAATGATTTTACAAATTACTGTAACTCTACTTTGTACCCAGCTTTATTGGAGGGTGTGGTCAAACCCAGTATTAAAACCGGAATAAAAAATTTGACCAATAACAACGCTGAATCCATTAATCATGCCATCAAGCATGCTCTTGACTGGAAAAAAGTGTCATTGATGCAACTAATTAGTACCTTAAGCAAACTGGTTTCCAGTCAACTGGAGAACATTAAACGGGCATTATTCGGATTTGGTGATTTTGTTCTTGCTCCAAATTGGAATCAATATGTCGTAAGCAAAAATCAGTGGGAGAAAATGTCAACAACCCAGCAACAACTTAAACTGAATATGTTTCTGGAAAAAGGGAAGGCAATGACGGGAAAAATGAAATGTTCGACTGACGGAAAATTGACCATTAATCATGGCAACCAATCTGGAAAAAAGCCATTTCAACGTACCAGAGCAAATACAAATAGAACAAAAAGTTTTCCAAAACAACTAATATAAAAACTTTTGTAAACTCATTGTAATTAATTCTAACATAATAGTTGAATAATGATTTTAATTAATTAAACTTATTCGCTGTCACATAGTTTGTAAAATAATTCAGAACTACCCTAAACTTATAGCAATAAATTAAATTGTTAGTAAGAAATGAAATTGACGTTTTGTGTGTTGTACTATGATAATAGTTGGGTTTTGACACAAAAATAATAAGTTTATCATTAAACTGAGGTGTAGCTTGGTATGTTTTTATTTACCAAGCTACGCATTTCTACGCGACTAATTTTTAAGGTTTTTTTGTCGAACTTCAGTTTGTAAATTAGTTTAAAAACATATTTAGCATGTTAGTAACAATATAAATTGACGTTTTATGTGTTGTACTATAATAATAGTTGGGTTTTGACACAAAAATAATAAGTTTATGATTAAACTGAGGTGTAGCTTGGTATGTTTTTATTTACCAAGCTAAGCATTTCTACGCGACTAATTTTTAAGGTTTTTTTGTCGAAGTTCAGTTTGTAAATTAGTTTAAAAACACATTTAATATGTTAGTAACAATTTAAATAGACGTTTTATGTCTTGTACTATGATAGTAGTTGGGTTTTGACACAAAAATAATAAGTTTATCATTAAACTGAGGTGTAGCTTGGTATGTTTTTATTTACCAAGCTAAGCATTTCTACGCGACTAATTTTTAAGGTTTTTTTGTCGAACTTCAGTTTGTAAATTAGTTTAAAAACACATTTAATATGTTAGTAACAATTTAAATAGACGTTTTATGTGTTGTACTATGATAGTAGTTGGGTTTTGACACAAAAATAATAAGTTTATGATTAAACTGAGGTGTAGCTTGGTATGTTTTTATTTACCAAGCTAAGCATTTCTACGCGACTAATTGTTAAGGTTTTTCTGTCGAACTTCAGTTTGTAAATTAGTTTAAAAACACATTTAACATGTTAATAACAATATGAATTGACGTTTTGCGTGTTCTACTATGATAGTAGTTGGGTTTTGACACAAAAATAATAAGTTTATGATTAAACTGAGGTGTAGCTTGGTATGTTTTTATTTACCAAGCTACGCATTTCTAGGCGACTAATTTTTAAGGTTTTTCTGTCGAACTTCAGTTTGTAAATTAGTTTAAAAACATATTTAGCATGTTAGTAACAATATAAATTGACGTTTTATGTGTTGTACTATGATAATAGTTGGGTTTTGACACAAAAATAATAAGTTTATGATTAAACTGAGGTGTAGCTTGGTATGTTTTTATTTACCAAGCTAAGCATTTCTACGCGACTAATTTTTAAGGTTTTTCTGTCGAACTTCAGTTTGTAAATTAGTTTAAAAACACATTTAATATGTTAGTAACAATTTAAATAGACGTTTTATGTCTTGTACTATGATAGTAGTTGGGTTTTGACACAAATATAATAAGTTTATCATTAAACTGAGGTGTAGCTTGGTATGTTTTTATTTACCAAGCTACGCATTTCTACGCGACTAATTTTTAAGGTTTTTCTGTCGAACTTCAGTTTGTAAATTAGTTTAAAAACACATTTAATATGTTAATAACAATATGAATTGACGTTTTGCGTGTTCTACTATGATAGTAGTTGGGTTTGACATAAAAATAATAAGTTTATGATTAAACTGAGGTGTAGCTTGGTATGTTTTTATTTACCAAGCTACGCATTTTTACGGGTTTAATTGTTAAGGTTTTTCTGTCGAACTTTAGTTTGTAAAATAGTTTAAAAACACAAATAACATGATAGTAAGAAATGAAATTGACATTTTGTGTGTTCTACTATGATAGTAGTTGGGTTTTGACAAAAAAATAATAACTTTGCTGTTGAACTAAGCTGTAGCTTGGTATTTAGTAATTACGTTTAAATGTAGCTTAGTGTAGCTTGGTTGTAGCTTGGCGTAGCTTGCTTGTAGCTTAGTGTAGGACGGTGTAGCTTGTTGTAGGACAGTGTAGCTTGGGTTTTAGTAACACCCCTCATTTACTGCTTGCCAGCACTAACCTTGCAGGTTTTAGGGATTCCCAAGAATTTAAAAGATAAACAACTAAACTCAGCAAATAATGAACGAGAACCAACATATTAACCAAAAAACACAATGCTGTTGATGTTGTATTAATATATTATAAAGCACCAGTTACCTATTTAATATTTTCAGTTTATTTTGTTTGAAATATTTTTATAATCTGAGGCTAAAAAGATAGAAGTATGCAATGTAAACATACAATAATGCTAGCTTTTAACTAAAATTTTAAAAAAGCTCAAATGGTTATGAAATATTGTCAAAACAGTTTTATGGTGTCCTGGTAATCACATTTAACTTAAATGTAAGAAGCCATTTTAGCTTATTTTATAGTAAACTACCTTTTAGAATTGTTATATCAGTGGTTTTCAACCTTTTCTGTACCGTGGCCTATTTTTCAACTCAAGTTAACTTCACAACCCACTTTGGTCAACAAAATTAAATTCCCATCCCAAAATCATAGTGTTCTCTGAAAAAAAAAAAAAAAGTCTTCACTTGGAATTACTGTCAATTTTCCCTATTTTTGTCCCAAAATCATAGTGTTCTCTAAAAAAAAAGTCTTCACTTGGAATTACTGTCAATTTTCCCTATTTTTGTCCCAAAATCATAGTGTTCTCTAAAAAAAAAGTCTTCACTTGGAATTACTGTCAATTTTCCCTATTTTTGTCCCAAAATCATAGTGTTCTCTAAAAAAAAAAGTCTTCATGTCGTTGACTGCACAGGACGCCAGAAAAATGCCTAAAAAATGGGACGGATGGCAAGCCTAATTATAGATATATATTATACATATTGCTTTCATTTTGATTTATGCTCCATGGCCCACTAAAAAAACCACTGTGGCCCACCACAAAAGTTGAAAACCAATGTGTTATATAAAGTCAAATTACTTGGCCTAAATAATTTTTAATTGAATTTTTTTCACAATGACAATATACAAAAATTTTAACTTTAATTATGCAGTTGTTTTTACCAGCTCACCTTGCATACCAATTATCAAAATCTTTATTTTTAAACTGGCTAAACCCAGTACATAAAACTGTAATCAATAGCATTATTAGTCAGGTTAATTAAAAAATTGCATTTGAATCAATCTACAACTGTAAAAGTTTTTAAGTTAAATTTGGTTAATGATGAAACATACATAGACTGGATTTATTGTTCAAATGGTTTCTATAGTGCATAAAACATTTGCTAATATAAGAAAAAAATGTATTTGTTATATTACTAATGTTTGCAAATTTTTTAGTTTTGTATGTTATTATTTTGTTGCAATTAAAGAAAATGATTATCTTTAAATAATAATTACTTCAAGTAGATTTTAAAAAAATTAAATTTAAAATATAATTTCTGTTTTTTGTAAAGCATATTTTCAGCTGTAAAGTTTTTGCAGCTAAATTTTAATCACTTCTAGATAAGATGATAACTTCTCTAACAATTTGACTATTAAGAATAGTTCACATTACACAGTTGATGTGCAATATTTCCTATTACACATTTAAAATCTGAATAGATTTTATGCAATATTGTTCCAAATATAAGTGTTCCACCAATATTACTCTAATTACCATATTATGTGACATACATTTCCTTTATGTGCTGAAAACTACAAACTTTTAAAAGTCTGTGGTTTGGGAACCATGTAAAATGCCACAAATTAAAAGTACACTTAGCATTTTCAAAAAGGGCCCTTGATAAGTGCGAAAAAGGCAGGGCCTGAGGCAACCACCTCTCTCATTTTACCCAATATTCACCACTAAGTCTGCTGCTATTGACATTACCAATCTGTTTAAAACTTAATATCACAATCTTACATAAAAATATTTCTTATGTATTACAAAATCATTATTTCCTTTTCAACATCACAATCTTCAGTGATACTTGTTAAAGATCACAATCTTCTTTAGAATAATGTCTTTCAAATCAGATAATAATATGATGTTAATACAGCTGCCAAGCAATGGGAGGGGACCTCATTTTTATCAACTCCCTTTATGAGCAAGAATGTCTCTATGGCAAGTATGAGTTGACAGAGGTTGGAATCTAGGGCATATGAAAATAATACTCACCACCAAGTTCATATGCAAATAGTCGATTACGCATTTATAAAACTAACAACTTTTGCAACCATGCATTATGTTTCATGAACAATATGCATTTGATTATGTTTTATGAAGAATATGCATTTGATATTAGAGGAAATGAATTAGCTCCTTGATCATATTTCTTGGAATGATTATGCTACTTGATGATGACGATGATGATATTTTATTCACGCTTAGTAACAATATTACATGTATATGCAATGTACATTAAGCAAAGCATGAAAAGGAAACACGACACAACGACGAACGTTAAACATGCAGAAAGTATAGAGAGGGGGTAAGAAAGAGAAAAAATAAGAAGCATGGTCGCGTTACCTTATTCATACTAAATATTATTATTTAAGACAAAAAAGACACAAAAAAATGACAAAAAAAATAAATAAATAAAAAATAAAAATAAAAAATGTGCAGTGCAGGAACGGTTATGTAAATCATTGGGAGGCACAACCGCCCTATATAGCTAACTATAAATTTAGCTCAACTGAGCATGGTGAGTAAAGAAAACCTCCCGAAAAGAAACCTCACCAGGTCCGGAAACCTTTTCTGGATGCACTGCAAATACAAACATAAAAAGAAAACAAAATATACTTATATATATATACATTATGAAGAGAGAATAAAGAAGTATAAAGTTTAGAAAAGAATAGAACATGCCAACTGTGTAAATTGATTTGAATAATCAGTTAAAAAAAATAATAATAAGGTTGATTGTCCATTCAACGGTTTGAATTTGTTATATCAATTGATTCCAATTTTCTTACGTAGCATACACTCTTTCTTGATAGAGATTGAAAACGTTTTGAAGATTGTAGCCTGATTGAGAATTGATAAGAGAACCAATGTTGATGATTGTTCTTTGGAAAGACATGTGCTTGAATTTCCTGAATTCATTTTTATCTGAAATAAAAATGCTTTCCCGCAGTAAGTAGCTCACTGAAATCATTAAATTTAGATCTTATTGAATATTTAATTATACACTAATTCTAGTTTACAGATGTATAAAAGCAATACTTCATGCACTGTCAAGTTATGGCGCCGAAAAGGCAAAGCGCCATTAAGACGTGGTTATAGTTTTATAACTTAATTTGTAAAATCTTTTATTGATCCTTATTTATATTGATTCATTGAGTAGGAATTTTTTAAGATTGTTTCTGAAACATTTGAAAGTCTGGTTGCTAGTTTTTAAATTGGCTTGGAGAGAATTCCAAATGAAAGGGCCTTGATAAGAAAAAGATTGTTTTGCAACAGTTGTTTTACAATGATGTGTTATGTATTGAGCTTTGTTTCTTGTATTGTATTTGCATGGATTTAAATGCAAATTACAACTAAAAGCAGGAGATTTGTTTCCACCTTGTATTAGTTTGAACATAAGAGACGCCGTTTCCAATTTATATAATTGATTTATTTTTAAAATGTTGCATTGTTTCATAATGTCATTTATGTTGGAACAATAGGGCAATTCAAATATCATTCTCAAGAATTTGTTACAAATTTGCTGAAGCTTTGTAATTAGAGTTGAATTACCAAAACACCAGTTTGAAATGCAATAGTGGAGGTGACTGTTAATTAGAGAATGATACAGAAGGAGTAGTGAATCCTTGTTTACAAGTGACTTTATTTTGCACACTACACCATAACAGCTTTTTAGCTTTGAAATCAAGTATTTCATGTGTAGACTCCAGGAAAGATTATTGTGAATAAATACACCCAGAAATTTTAGAGAATTTACCTGATCAATTTGTCTATTTCTTATTGATAAAGAATGTTTACCTCCAACATTTGAGTTTGGAGTACTAAAAAGCATAAATTTAGTTTTTTCAATATTTATTGACAATTTGTTAGAAACCAGCCACCGATCAATTAATTCCATCTCTGATTGCATGAATTGGAATAGAGTTGACGTATTTTTATGGCTAGTCCAAACAGTTGTATCGTCAGCAAACATAACAGCTTTGCTTTTAGTTAAGCAATTGTTAAAATCATTCACATATATAAGAAACAGGAGTGGGCCTAAAATAGACCCTTGCGGAAAACCCATGGTTGATGAATTGATTGTGGATGATAAAACACCAGAACACACAACTTGTTGTTTTCTGTTGAGTAAATAGTTCTTGAACCAGATATATGCTAGTCCTCTTATTCCATAGTGGTCGAGTTTTTTTAGTAGTATTTCAATGCTAATTGTATCAAATGCTTTTGATAAATCCAGGAAAATAGCAAGGCTTTTTTCGTTTTTGTTGAATGAATTGGTGATACTATTTATGAGAAGCGAAATAGCTTGGGAAGTAGAACATTTTTTTCTGAAACCAAATTGATTTTCGAAAAAAAAATATGTCTGTTTAAAAAGCTAATTACTCTGCGGTACATTATTTTTTCTAAAATTTTGGAAATATTTGAAAGTAGGCTGATAGGCTTATAGTTATTTATGTCACTAGCATCACCTTTTTTATACAAGGGTATGATCTTGGCAATTTTGAAATCACTAATTACTTTACCAGTAGAAAGAGAAAGGTTGAATATATGTGAAAGTGCCATGATAATATTATCAGGAGAAGATTTCAGTAATTTAAGTGGGATTTCATCAAAACCTGCACTTAGTTTTGGTTTGCTGTTTATAAGTATATTTTTTACTTCCATAGGGCAAGTAGGCCAAACATACATAGTTTCTTGAATTTTGTTTCCAAGGTATTCAGAATAATTATTTTCATACTTAGGGAGTGTACTAGTATATATATGCAATAGATGAAAAATGGTCATTGAATAGGTTAGCTAGTTGCTGTGGATCAGTTATTTTGTTGGTATTTGTGTCAAGAGATTTACACTCAGGTATATTTTTCTTCCCCAAAAGGCTATTGAGAGTCCTCCAGGTAGCTTTTATGTCGTTTTTATTAGATTCCAGTTTATTTTTAATGTGCTCTTGTTTTTTTTGTTGAATCTTTCTAAAATAAAGATTGCGAGCTTTTGTAAACTGTCTTTTTGTTTCAGGGGATTTTGTTTGCATGTATTTCTTAAATAATGCTTCTTTGTTGGACAATAATTTTTTGAGCTCATCATCAAACCAGTTATGATTCTTTCTACTGTCTTTGATAACCTGTTTAGGAAAGTATTTGTTAAACAGATTCATATAATCTTTCAAAAGTACCTTGAGGCTTGTATCTGGATCTGTTTCTTTTAATACTGGGTCAATATTGACTGGCCCAGATGGTAGGTGCTTTCACGCAGCCTGGGCCGTGAGTAAGTCTGCTCATTGATTTTAAAATGACAGACCGAAACCGAACCTACCAAAACGGAAGGGTATCCACCCATTCCGATGTTCAGTGTGGGTCTGCTAATCGGCAAACGTCCTTTTCAGGACGGGGCAATGTTAAGATAAAACTGCCCTTTTCAGGGCACATTGCCAACAAGTTCCGAAGACCCACTATTCTTCAGCTGAACATCGAAGGCCTCACTGCAAGCAAAATGAATGTTCTTCATCACCTCGCTATGCAGTCTGAGGCACTCGTCATTCTACTGCAGGAGACCCACTGCACTGATGCAGAGAAGTTGGTGCTACCACACTACCAACTAGCTGGGTCTTCTTTAAGCAGGAAGCATGGCCTTGCCACGTTTGTCCACGAGCGACTGAGATAAACGCTTTTGGACCAATCTCCACCGACATCGGAGATCGAGTGGTTGTCTGTGGACGTTGATGGCTATAAAATAGTCAACGTCTACAAACCACCGCCAACGCGATTGCAAACCCTGGATCTCCCAGTGTTTCCTCACCCCTGTCTGTACGCAGGCGATTTTAACTGTCGTCATGCTGACTGGGGTTATGATGACAACAGTCCGGACGGTAAGTGCTTGGCTGGCTGGGCAAGTATTAATTGTCTTGCCCTCCTATATAATGCCAAGGACGCTGCCAGTTTTTATTCCGGCCGCTGGAACACTGGCACCAATCCAGATCTAGCTTTCGCTAGCGTAGGTCCAAACAGTCGCTTACCGGATAGACGTGTCCTTGAGAAGTTTCCCAGGTCACAACATCGACCTTCGCTTATTACACCACCAAGGTTTGCTATGGCAGTGCCAAGCATGCCTGTTAAGCGATGGAACTTCCGCAAGGCCAAATGGAGTCACTACATTGCTTTGACGAATAAATTCGCAAAGACTTTGTTGCCGCCTGATTGACTTGATGTGGATGCGGCTTACCAGGACTTCTGTAACACCATTAAGAAAGCAGCCAAAAAGACTATCCCACGCTGGTATCGAAATAACTATATTCCGTGTTGGGATGCAGAGTGTGAATCCCTCTATAAAACCTTTCTGCAGTCTCCTCAGGGAAACGACTCAAGTTTGGCTGCTACAGCTCTGCTTTCCAAGCTTGACAGAAAGCGGAGGGATCGATGGTCCGAAGCAGTTCGGAGCATTGACTTCTCACACTCTAGTCGAAAAGCGTGGAGTATTTTGAACAACCTTACTGGTAGGTCACGACACTTTCCTCGTCACTGTCCCGTTTCAGCCGATGCTATTGCATCACAGCTGGTTAGAAATGGGAAATACGAGGCTGTTGATTGCAAGTCATCTCGACTTCTCTTTCAAGAAGTGTCTGACCTTTGGAGGGCCACAACACCAGATGCAGTAAATATCTCTGACAAATTTTCACAGAGAGAATTTGCTGCTGCCCTTCAGCACTTAAAACCAGGTAAAGCTCCGGGACCTGATTCCATCTGCCCCGAGCTTATACTCCATGCCGGAGCTGCTTTGAAGTCCTGGTTACGTGACTTCCTTTCTTCCTGTTTACGCCAACTCAAAATTGCCAAGATCTGGAGAAGAGCGCTTGTGGTCGCGATCCCAAAACCAGGAAAGCCCGTGGGGGACCCAAAGAGTTATCGACCGATATCTCTGCTCTGTGTCCCCTACAAGATCCTCGAGAGGCTTATCTACGCCCGCGTTAAACCATTAATCGATCCACTGCTCCTTAAAGAGCAGGCTGGGTTCCGACGCGGGAAGTCAACCGTAGATCAAGTTGTTCTGCTAACCCAGAACATCGAGGATTCTTTCGAGGCTAAAAAAAAGGCCGGTGCCGTATTTATCGATCTGACAGCTGCTTATGACACTGTCTGGCACCGTGGCCTTACCTGCAAGCTGCTGAGACTACTTCCGGATAAGCACATGGTCAAAATGATCATGGAGCTTGTCCGAAATCGAAGTTTCACCCTCACCACCGGTGACAGCAAGCAAAGCAGGCTACGCCGTCTTAAAAACGGCGTTCCTCAGGGATCGGTCTTGGCTCCCCTCCTATTTAACATCTATACGTACGATCTTCCTTCCATGATTTCCAGAAAGTTTGCTTATGCTGATGATTTAGCATTGTTGCATTCTTCTGGAAACTGGAAGAACTTGGAGGGGACATTAAGCCAAGACATGTCCACACTGTCAGCGTATCTCCAGACTTGGAGGTTGAAGCTCAGTCACACTAAGACGGTGACGGCAGCCTTTCACTTAAATAACCGAGAGGCTAAACGTGAGCTAAAGGTCTAAAACAACAGTAGACTTTTACCGTTCTGTCCAACCCCTACTTACCTTGGGGTAAAACTGGACAGATCGCTCACGTTTCGTCACCATTTAGTGGCATTGCGCAAAAAACTATCATCGCGCGTCACACTGCTGAGGCGACTCGTGGGCTCGGGATGGGGTGCTGGTGCTAAAATACTACGCATAGTCACCTTGTCTCTAGTCTACTCAACAACTGAGTACTGTGCCCCAGTTTGGTGTCGCAGTGCTCACACTCGCCTCATTGACAGTGTCTTGAATGACGCCTTGCGCATAGTTACTGGATGCCTGTGTCCCACTCCAACGGACCACCTACCTGTACTTTCAGGCATCCAGCCAGCTGAGCTTCGCCGACTGGGAGCGACACTCTCCTTGGCTTACCATGGATCTCTGGACCCCGATCATATTTTGCATGGTCTTTTAAGTGGGTCCTCAGATACTGGCCAAGTGAGACTAAGATCCAGACGCCCGTTTGTGCCAGGTGCGCGGAATCTCTTGGACAATCTTGCCAGACTTGGCATCCGCGCCTCTGAATGGACGAATCACAAATGGAACGCGGAGTACTGTGAAAGTGCTTCCAGGCTCCGTGCTTTTGTGCCGGGGACCAGTGTTAGGCCTGTTGGGATGGGCTTACCCCGAGCAGCTTGGGTTAAGCTCAATCGCCTGCGGACTAGTGTTGAGAGATTCCATTCGTCCATGCACAAATGGGGTCTCGCTCCTTCACCGAATTGCGAGTGTGGCGCCTCAGAGCAAACCGCAGACCATGTACTAACAATGTGCCCCATACATCGGGCACCACATGGAGCACGCGGTCTGACGGTTTTGGATGACGAAACTCGATGCTGGCTTAATAACATCACTGCCAGCATCTGATCCAGCCAGTGCAGCAGTCTGGGGTAGTAAAAGGATAAACCCTCGGCCCCAGTTCTGTTTGTGTCTGGCCTGGAGTGGATGCCCTTCAAACGACGACGACGACGACGACGATTGACTTTTTGAAGTTCATTGTTGAAAAGAGTTATTTTGGCACTTGAAAAGAATCTTTGCATCTTAGGTTCAGATTGAGGATCAATGCTGTCTGCATAACTCAGGAATAATGGAAGACGATCCTAAAGGGGATGAGTTATAATTGCTGCACAAATAGATTTGTCCAAACTGACATTGGTCCAGATGTGATCAATCAATGATCCACTATTTGCATTGAACCTAGTTGGTTTTTTAATAAGTGGTATAAAGCAGTTTTCAAAGAGCATATCTGCATAGTTAGCTATGTGTGGATCATCACAATTCAGTAAATTATAATTGAAATCACCGAATAAGAAGCAGGGTTTATTTTTAATTGAATTGAGAATATTAAAAATTTTACTTAAAGTGATGAATATTTACTCAGTGGTCATGGTCAATTTACCCACTATGGGAAACTTCTGGATGCGTGCAATCGACCCCAACATATTCGAGATTGATGTTATGGATGGAGGATGGAGATGGGTAGACAGAACTCCATTCAACTATTTGAATTGGAATAGCGGTAAGTGAATAATTTGCACTTGGTCTGTAATAAAATTGAAATTGAGATTAGTTTATAAAATGAACACAAACAAAAGCAAATGTTTTGATGAGCTAATCACTGGCAACATCTGGTGGTGATGGTGGTGGGTTTACGCGACTTATTCCTGGGGATGGGCACAAGTTGATAGATTCAAACCCACATGACTTGTAGTGAGAGATACACCACTCAAGGGCATGAAGAATGGCATAGGTCTCAGCACTGAAGCTGCTGGCGCAGAGTCCGGTCAAGAAGGAGAGGTAGGTAGCAGTGAGACACTTTGTACACTTACTGTGGATCCCTGCACCACCCTGCCCCATCCCGACAGAAACCGAGCCATCAGTCAAGGCAGTGATGTTGCTGTGGGGTAGGGAGGATAGGTGGGAAGTAGCGGCAGCATTGTGAAGGGAGAGAGGGTTATTACGAGAGCATGGAAAAGAGAGTTGGTGTGAGATACAGTAAGAAGAAGGGGTAGACCAGGGAGGAAAGCGGGAGATAGAGTTGATTAAAGGAAAGTAGGAATAGTAATAGAGATAGGAAGATGATCTGAGCCGAGATCTGGAAGGGTCTGCTGTATACATTAGGAGGTCATGGGGGCAGAAACTAAAGAGAGATGAGGAGAAGAGCCGTTTCCAGTGGGGTGGTCTAGTAAGGTGTGATAGACAGGGTTGTTGAGAGGTAAGGGATCAGAAGAGAGGAGCCAGTCAAACAAATCTTTGCTTAATTGGTCCTCTGGGATGTGAAAGTGCCAGTATGAGTGATGGCAAGTAAAATTGCCGAAAATGTAAGTATTAGGGGACGAAGGTAAAAGGAAAGGTGAAACAGAAGTCACAAGAAGAGCAGATAGGAGTGACGTAGATGTGGAGAAGATGTATAGGTAAAGCGCTTTTTATTTTAACTGTGATAGCTAAATAATTAGAGCTTGGATCAAGCGAGGAAAGGTGTTGGGTGGGGAGGGGGGAGTAGGTTAGATTTCCTAGGTTTTCCGTAGAGTCGGTACTTCCTCTCCTCATCATAGAGCGGTTCTTTTCGAGAGTTTTATAACCGGGGACGTGAAAAGTGGAGTCAAAAGAGAGGAGCGACTCCTGTAGAAAGATGAGATCGTATTTATTTAGTGAAAGAAATTGTATAAGTTTAGTACGACTGGGACGAATTCCATTGGCATTTTATTGTAAAATTCGTAGGCTGTTTTTGGGAGGGAGGATAAGGATGGAAAAAAGATTGTGTGAGAGGAGAAGTGGAGGATCGGAGGAGTTATTAATGGTAGAGACATGTTTTGGGGGCTCACTTTTGAAGATGAGAATTTTTGAGTTTAGCAGGTATTTGAAGATGAAGATAGGGAGATAGACAGCTTGGGAAGAGAAGGGAAAAGTTTGAGAGGGATATGGGCACATTGGGCAGATCCAGAGTGTCACTAAGCATTCTTGTTTAAAGAAGGGCGCGATCTCTATCTAAAACTGCTAGGAATTAGCCTATCATAAAATGAGAGCCAATAAAAGTTTTGCAATGTCTTGCGAAAATTCAGATACTTTGCGGAACAACTGAAAATTAACGCGAACTAGGGATTGAGGAACGCTGCTATAGATTGTCTGATTATATATTTACGAAGCAGTGAATGTGTTGTGATGGTTGATTTATTAAAATATTGAAAAATGTAAAGTTAAAAATTCATAGTTGCCATTGTTGGTTACAATTTATTTTGATGTTGATTTCAAAATGAAATAGAAAAAAATTTGTGTGAAATTTGGCTGAATTCTCAGGGAACAAAACAATTTTCAGGAAAAAAACGGAATTGACGTCCAAAATCAGCATTAGTCAAGACTCACTCCATACGGGAAAAGATGTGACTGGTTGGGAGTGGCTCTTGGATCAAGAGGAATCTGATATTGAGGATCTTTTTCAAAAACATTTAAAAAAAATGACCAAAAATCGCGTCTCAGTGTGGACAGCAAAAAACTTGAGCAAGAAAATGAGATATTTGTAAGTAGATAAAAATGATCATCAAAGTTTTTAGATGTTTGAAGGGAACAAATAATCAAAATACTGAAATGACTAAACTAACCTGTTTCCACGACCAATCATAGCACACCACATAAGATGTCATCCAGTGACGTGGAAAGATCCTGACAACAAATCAGCAGCTCCTAGGTTGGAATACATTGGATGCTACGCGTGTGAGTTGATTCATTTAGTTTGGTGACTAGGAAAATTTGTTTCTTATCGCCCTCATTTAGTCGCTTGTGCGGAATTATAACAGAGGTGGTCGATCTCGTTTCCTCGTACGAACGTTCGTTTATCAATGTTTAAAATTTACTTGGCTAAACAATGATTATTAAAAACTATCAAAAGCTGAAACTTTTCTTTGCCAGTGTGTTTAAATTAAGTTGCTTAACGTTCAATTAAAATCAGGATTAAATTGTTCAGCTTGCTTCAACAAGCTTGGAATGAATTCTGGTCTCATAACGGACAAAATGATCACTGCTTCCTCTACAGGTCCTGGTTTATTGCCGCAAGATACTTGAGCTCCCGTGGATCAAGGTGAAAATTATTTCATTAAAGAGTTTTTTGTTTTTATTGTGTGGAAAAATATTTTTGTAAAAATTTCTCGAATCTTCTTCTGCGTTCCTTGTGCGCCACCTGGCGTATGTTTGCTTGTCCCAACCGAGGTAGCATTTTGAAAACTCGTGAAACGATTAAAATATTCTTTGTTTCTTTTATTTGGTGCAATCCGAGTTTATTTTACACCGGGTGATTATTGACTGAAAGCTGAACACGAACTCCTGTGTTGTCATTCAAACTTATGTGAACTGTTTTTGGAGTTTTTAAGCAGTCACGCTTGATTGGGTAATATCCACTAAATCTTGTTTCGTTTAGACGAATGTTTGGCTTCCGGCCAGGACAAACGGGCAACTATCGAGGGTGGATATCGAAGACGGTCACAGGCTGTACCTACCAACAATGTTCCTCCCAGTTCCCCACAAGACACAATGAGTAAATCTCTCTTGCTAGTGCGATTGTTCCTTGCTCATACAGATAAATAAAGATTTAAACTGAACTTATATAGTTTATCGTGAAACTATAAAATTTAAAGAACAGAAAAAACAGTTCCTGGTTGTAACATTTGGGCCTCTCACAACATTTCCATATCAAGATTTGTTCAGCTACATAACTGTTTCACACCATGTGGATTTAAATAAATTAAAAGAAAAGTGTTCACAAACGTTTACCCACTTTCTGACGTTGTTTCATGGCTTTTTAAAACAAACTTGCGTCTGAAGTAACATTACGTCGGTATTAACCATGTAAAAAGCTGATTGAACTTGTTACTCTGACGTAATTAGGAAATATGGTCGAGTCATTGCTGTCTAAAAGCTGTCCACCACTAAGGCACACGAAGCTGTGGAGTTTTGGTGACAGTGCAGCATGTACTTGGATCAAGTATTAAATCCATATTCTTATTACCACAGATAAATTGTTTAGTTTTCAGGATCCGATGTAATCGACTCTTAATTCCAACAAATTTTATTTGCAGAACTTCACAGCGATATCCTGACGCCGATTTAGTTTGCAATTTTTTCCAAAATCCCAACAATGAACTGGTACCTTGATGTTACACAACTGACCAAGATGTAAAATGAGAATACTGCAATTACCCAATATGTAAATATGCACTAGGGCAGGCATGTCAAACTCGCGGCCCGCGAAGTCCTTTGAAGAACTTTTGTTTTATCAGATGCTCAGTACTAAATCGAAATGTTATCGCAATTAAAATCGCAATTAAACAAGAGGTATTATCAAGGTCTTTTAAGTATTAGAACCTAAAAGTTTGTATTGACCAAAACAAACTAAACTTAAGTTAATTGGGTAATTACGACCGCTGTAAAGAACATTGGAAATATGGTCGAGTCATTGCTGTCTAAAAGCTGTCCGCCATTAAGCCACACGAAGCTGTGGAGTTTTGGTGACAATGCAGCATGTGCTTGGACCAAGTATTAAACCCATATCCTTATTATCACAGATAAATTGTTTACAACACTGAGTGATGTTCATGTCTGATTGATGACGTCACGCAATCAGTTAAGCTTCTATTTTGCTTTTCAGGATCCGATGTAATCGACTCTTAATTCCAACAAATTTATTTGCAGAAATTAACAGCGATATCCTGACGCCGATTTAGTTAGCAATTTTTTCCAAAATCCCAACAATGAACAGGGACCTTGATGTTACACAACTGACCAAGATGTAGAATGAGAATACTGCAATTTCCCAATATGTAAGTATGCAGTAGGGCAGGCATGTCAAACTCGCGGCCCGCGAAGTCCTTTGAAGAACTTTTGTTTTATCAGATGCTCAGTACTAAATCGAAATGTTAATCAATTCAACAATAAGCTCCATCTATGGAAACATCTGATTGAATGGCAAAAAAATTTGCTGTGGGCCGCAAACCAGATACCAAGACGATTTTTTTTATTTTCATCTCTATATTTATCCTGCTGACTCGCAGGAAAGCGACGAAGGCGCTAATACATAGGGTTAGCAATTACCCTGACCTGTTTCCGGAGATCCCAAGATATTGCTGTCCGCTTGTAATTTGATAGAGATATGACTTTAATTTAGAGCTGCTTGCCAAAACTTCCAAGCAGGGGAAAGTGCCGTTAAGTGTCTTTCCCAAGGACACAACAGAATGGCGCGAGTAGGGTTTGAACCGGGATCATGTCGATTACAATCCCAGCGCTTTAACCACGAGTTTGTGGCCCGAGACAAACTTTTTAGCTTAAACTTTTTCCGATGCGGCCCGCATACGTCCAAATGTTTCACACACCTGCACTAGGGTTTCCAATTTTCCAGTTTAAAAAAAAAAAACAATTCTGGGATCCTGAAAAAAATCAAGATTTTAAGAACAGCAAAGGACTGGCTTTAACAAATGATTTAATGCTGTTAAAAATTTGGTAGAAAATGGCAATTAAACAAGAGGTATTATCAAAATCTTTAAGTATTAGAACCTAAAAGTTTGTATTGACCAAAACAAATCAAACTTAATTGTGTTATTATGACCGCGATAATTGTTCCTTGGATTGTGTCAGCAGTTCATTCAGTTTCAGGATTTTGATTTGATCAGACTCCTCATGCTACAAAGCGAGCTCGGACAGATATATCTTCTTCTAAGCTCAGCAAATCTGTGAGGAGAGCGGTGCATCGCTGGTCAGCATATACGATGACCAAGAAAACGCTTTGGTAGGTTGTGTTTGTAGCAGTTTGCCTTAAACTAAAAAAAATCTTTTATCTCCGGTTTCTGCTTTCTTTTTGTTGATTAAATAGTTGTAAATTTAATTTTTTGAGGTACGAGTAGGACACCCACGCAAAAACCAAATCCTAAATTTTTCAACTTAAAATTGGTTTTTTGATACTAAAATGTTTGGCGATCCAATTAGAGAAAACACAAAAAAAATTTTTCAAAAAGCTTTAATGTTCTAGAAAATCGCCACCGAGTGGTGAAACACATGCACTTTTCAAACATAAATATCTCGACAATTTCTTATTGGATTTCAGTTAAATTTTCAAGCAATGTTCTAAGCATCTAAAAAAAAGATCTGAGGAAAAGTATTTAAACATTCTAACTTTCTTTAAAAAATTTTCATGTTTTTGTTATTTTTTCGAAATTTTTGAACACCCCGACATCAAAAAAATCCATGGGAAGCAAGTTGCAATCAAAATTAAAAAATAAACTTTGCCTAGGAACTCTGATGGTTGTATCAGCTATCAGTGTTAAAAATTTGAAGAAGATTGATAAAAAAAGGGCTGAGATATTTATGTTTGAAAACTGATAAACCCAAAAAATTTCATTTTGACAGCAAAATGCTGAAAAGGTATTTATTGGATTTCATTGAGTTTTTTCACGAACAAATTGGAGAAATGTTTGTCTAAAATGCTCTTTTAGCATAAAAACCAGCCAGAAATATTCTCAAAGGAACAAACTTTCATGAAATTGCTATAGCGAAAAATTGACAAAATTAAATATTTTCGAGTTTTTGCAGGGGTGTCCTACCTTAAAGTTTCTCGCTTCACTTCAACAACGTTTAAATCAACAATCTGTCACATACAAATATTTTCTTCAAAACTAAATGAAAAAATTGATAAAAGTTTGTTTAAATTTTTTCTTAAACAGATTTTTAACCGAGACTTTTTTAATTTTGAAATACAAATTTTTTTAAAGTTATATTTCTACTGTCGCAGGTCACGAGTTCTCGGTCTTCTAGCCTGGGCTACTTGGCCTGGCTTGGGATGGCGGCCTGCACCACGGAGACAGGAGAGTTGTGCTACAGCTGGGAGAGTGGTGAACCGGTTACCTACACACACCGGATGAAAAGAGAACCAGGTAGCCCTTCTTAATGTAAAGAATTTTTGTTGAACATGGCTCGAGCCGACTATAACGCGCTCTTTAGCTGAAAGATTATGCGGTGGTTTGAAGAGATTGAGCCAACTAAAAACAAAACGTAACAAACTTAGGATCGTAAACTTCTACTCAAGAAATAAAACAGAAGTTCGATTGTAATGTTACTTCGCATTTGAATACGAGAGGAATCTTTATTACGAATGCATCAACCTCGAACACCTCCTAAACCAGGACCATTCCTGGTACAGTATTGATCCGGTCTACAGCAACTGATGAATCAACTAATGAAGCGACACAGGATACGAATCCTCCTGCGCGTATATGGATGATGAAAAAGGTGCCGCTTTTGTGTTCAAAATATTTTAGTTGATCTTCAGTCGAAAAACTTTAGTTGGTTGCGAGAAAGAGCGTGTTGGCTACACGCAGCCCTCCCACACCAACCCCCCAATATACTGAGTCTATGCGGACGGCTGGAGGTCTGATAAGGGGATTCACCGTCAGTAAGCAGCGTCACTAGATTGTGGAATTTGTCGTGAAATGTTTTTCTGAGCGATCCTTAATCAGGTAGACTGAGTATTGTACTGCACCCCTCTCTTCGCAAGTCATAATTTATAACACTGAGTTATTTCACCGACTGCAACGATCGTGAAAATAACTAATAAATTGCTTTTGCCTTGTCCACATGACATAAATACCACGCTTGATCCTTTCACATCACTCACTCCGCAAATACAACAAGGAATTTTGAAACGATAATTTATTTTGTCATCATTGAGCAAACTGAACCATGATTCCTCATTCGGTTCCGTTTAATCCTTGTTCCATATCAGATAAACGAATGTCCCAGATAGCAGGTGCTTTCTCACAGCCTGGGACATGAGTACGTCTGTTATTGCTCTCAAACATGACAGACCGAAACCAAATCTGCCGAAACGGAAGAGTCAACCCATTCCGATGTTCAGTGTGGGTCTACTAATCGACAAACGTCCTTTTCAGGACGGGGTAATGCCTGGATAAAAGTGTCCTTTTCAAGGCACGTTGCCGAAAAGTTACAAAGACCCACTATTTTTCAGCTGAACATCGAAGGCCTCATTGCAAGCAAGATGAACGTTCTTCATTACCTTACTCTGCAGTCTGAGGCACTCATCTACTACAGGAGACGACAGGAGACCCACTGCACTGATGCAAAGAAGTTGGTACTTGTGGAACTCGTGGAAGAAGAAGGTTTTCCTCTTAGTATTACGCTAAGAAGAAGGCCGGTGCCATATTATTCGATCTGACAGCGGCTTATGACACTGTCTGGCACGATGGTCTTATCTGCAAGCTGCTGAGGCTTCTGCCGGATAAGCACATGGTCAAAATGATCATGGAGCTTGTCCGAAACCGAAGTTTCAACCTTATCATTGGTGACAGCAAGCAAAGCAGGTTACGTCGTCTGAAAAACGACGTTCCTCAGGGATCGGTCTTGGCTCCCCTCCTATTTAACATCTATGCGCGCAATCTTTGCTTATGCTGATTATTTAGCATTATTGCACTCTTCTGGAAACTGGAAGGATCTATAGGAGACTTTAAGCCAAGATATGTCTACACTTTCAGCGTATCTGCAGACTTGGAGGTTGAAGCTCAGTCACACTAAGACGGTGACGGCAGCCTTTCACTTAAATAACCGAGAGGACAAACGTGAGCTAAAAGTCTACAACTATGATAGATTTTTACCGTTCTGTCCAACCCCTACTTGGGGTAAAACTGGACAGATCGCTTAGGTTTCGTCACCATCTAGTGGCATTGCGCAAAAAACTATCATCGCGCGTCACACTGCTGAGGCGACTCGTGGGCTCGGGATGGGGTGCTGGTGCTAAAATACTACGCATAGCCACCTTGTCTCTAGTCTACTCAACAGCTGAGTACTGTGCCCCAGTTTGGTGTCGCAGTGCTCACACTCGCCTCATTGACAGTGTCTTGAATGACGCCTTGCGCATAGTTACTGGATGCCTGTGTCCCACTCCAACGGACCACCTACCTGTACTTTCAGGCATCCAGCCAGCTGAGCTTCGCCGACTGGGAGCGACACTCTCCTTGGCTTACCATGGATCTCTGGACCCCGATCTTATTTTGCATGGTCTTTTAAGTGGGTCCTCAGATACTGGCCAAGTGAGACTAAGATCCAGACGCCCATTTGTGCCAGCTGCACGGAATCTTTTGAACAACCCTGCCGGACTTGGCATCTGCGCTTCTAACTGGACAAATCATAAATGGAATGCAAAGTATTGTGAAAACACTTTCAGGCTCTGTGTTTTTATAACCAGGAGCAGTGCCAGGCCTGTTGGGATGAGCTTGCCCCAAACAGCTTGGGTTAAGCTCAACCGCCTGCGGACTGGTGTTGAGAGATTCCATTCGTCCATGCACAAATGGGGTCTCGCTCCTTCACCGAATTGCGAGTGCGGCGCCTCTAAACACGCTCGCGATTTGTTCTGCGGAAATTGAAAATGTTGAGCGATCACTATCGAAAAATATCATCGCTTACAATTGATACCACATTCAAACTATTCTGTTTTATTCTTAACAATAAAAATTTGTAGAATGCTTCTTGTTGCCTAGTTGCCAATTGGATGATTGTTTTAAAATGAAAAACGAAGAAGCTTCCAGCTTTTGTTTCAACCAAAATTTTGCTTTAAACTTGTAAGTTTTCTTTTGTTTGTAAGAAATCTATTTATAATTAAACAAAAAGTGTTAAAAGTGTTCAGAACTGAGCGAAAATTAATGATTTTGTGTCAGTTTCACCAACCCACTACATAAAATGGACAGATGATGAACCGAATCATAATCAAGGTCTTGAGAAATGTATAGAAGGGCAATTTTATGGCGCCACCTCGGGGTGAGAATGATGTTAATACTGTGATTTAAAAGATTGATTTTAAATTTTGGTGGAACTTCAAAAGATGAAATAATCTTCAACTTTTTTCCTCATGACAGTTTGCAAGTTTTATCGGCAGTTAATATTATTTCTTTGCTTTTTTTAGAATATCAAACAAGAGCTTTGTCCGCGCCTAGTAATATTAACTCTTTTGTACTTTTTAAAAAATTTGGATTTTATTTAAACTATTAAATGTTTTAATCTTATACAATCTTGTCTCATTGTTGGTGTTTTCACCTCAACTTAAAGTGAGATCTTTGCGAGTATGGAACGATTTATTCTGCAACTCTCGGCGAAACTACATCTGCAAGGTTCCTAAAAACAAAGTTCTTCTTCCAATTTCTACTTTTACCCCTTCTGGAGGGCAATGTAGACGACCCTGCATGGACCCCTGACCCAGGCAAAACATGGCTAAGTCCCGAATGAAACGATTCTGAGCGAAATCGTTCTTTGATCAGCGAACCCGGAGAAGAATCAATAAAATCCTTAAATTTAAGAAATGATGCAAGTAAAACCTCATCTCCACAGATCAGCTACCAACCAAGTTATGGGACTCTGAAGTGCTTTTCTAGAAAACAAATTTTTATATTTGTTTTCAATTTTCTTATCTCGTTAAAAACTACTATTTTCGTGACGTCGTATTCTTGTTTGTCAAAAATTCAATGTCGATAGTAAATTCTTAGTTGAAATTCTTAGTTCAATCCGTAAAAAGTGGTAACCAAAAAATTTTAGGTTTTTGTTATTGAAAGACATATTTACATGTAAATGGTTTAAAGTTGCTTCAAAGAAATAATCTTTAAAGAACTTAATGTTTGCCCACGTTATATGAGACCGAAATTTAAAAGGTAATTGTATTTAAACAGCGTTGTTGAAATACCTCTGCAAGAATAACTTGATGCCCTTTGCCATGGCAATTTAAAGTATTGGCTATAGCCAGGGGTGCAACCAGCCTCAAAAAAAAGGGCTGACAAAAAAAGGCCTTTGCTGCTCCCCACCATCCACGTTTGGCATAGCAACTTTTGTTATAGATAAAATTTAGTGAACTTTTATTAAAATTTATGCTAAAACTTGTTTTTGGCTGGAGAATTTTGAACATGTACAGATTTTTGGGCAATTTATTGTGGCCTAATCTGTGATTCCCAATACTTTATTTCCTTATTTTATCGCCAAAAATATTTTCTTAAACATTAGAAAAATTTTATGTAGAAACAATAAGAAATTTGCCAAGTTTTTATGATGAAATTGTCGCTGTTTTGACAATTTGATGAAGTAAATTTTTGAAAAAAAATTCTTAGTTGACTTTTTAATAAATAATAGAAAATTAAAAAAAATTTTTTATTGTTTAAACCTAGATGGGTACTAATACAAAACTCAAGAATAATTTCAAACTACAAAGTAGCATAATTTTTAATTTATAATTTCTCGTTCTTCTGGTATAAATTAAAGGTCAGTTCAACTTTAATAAATACATCAAAAGGCGCAATATATTTTTTAAAGCAAAACTTGTACACGACGTTTCGTTCGTTACATCGGGCAGACTTCTTCAGGTAAAAACAACACACAGTACACAACTTAATTAAAAGAAAAAACAAAACTAATGAACTCAATGGAGAGAGGCGGCCTACACAACAACAAGTCAACAACTTCGTTGTTATGTAGGCTTGATGACGTCATACTGAATCTCAAATATTCCATCAATTTTGATTACTGATCTACTCTGGCCACAGTTTATTTGATTAGAAACAAAGTTGTCAGATGCTGTTAATGTTTTCTTGTGGTTTTAGTATCTCGATGTTGAGGTTTGTAGCTGATGAAAGTTGCATTAAACTGCGATCCTTTTTTCAGATCCGAAATCAACGTCTCCATCTTCGCTTCCAACCCCCTCCCGTGCCCGCCACCCCCCTGTCGACGTTTTGCAAGACAAACTAAATAAAGACCAAGGTACAGAATTTCTTGCAATGTTTGTTTGTTTCTTGCCGTCCTGTCCCCTCCAATATCAAGTAAATCAAAACAAAAGCATGAATGATGTCAGATGCTGTCAACAGTTGTCAAATGTAAATTCAATAGTTTTCACGCAATATATTTAAGTAAGTTTATGTTTTCCAGGTGAGAGATTTCCTTTCTATGCTTTGTGCAGAATTAAAAAAAAAACAACCAATGACTTAAATGTTTTTCGGAATTTTACTATTGTGGCCGCAACTTCAATGTCATCCGCCAGACACAGGAGTTTCACCAGCTCCACCGGATATGGTGAAATTCTTATTGTTTCTTGAGAAATGCAAACCACGTTAATTGTTTGTAGAAAAGTTTCTCCTTCAAAAATCACTTCAATATTAATGGAAGCAAATTGTGAAAAAATGTTTTTAACCAGAAAATAAAATAAAAATGTTTTATTTGTTTTTAGGAAAGTTTTTCTGAAATACAAAAATAATCATAGTTTAGAATTGAAAACATTTGCTTTGAATACATGAGTTCATAATTGATATCTTGTAATCAAAACATTATTAAGACGTAATTTTGAAGTGAAGTTTCGACTGAAATAAAGCTGAATATATTTTTAGAATTTCAATACGAAATGTTTATCCCACCAAACTTTCATGAAAACGTCGAACGGCGTCAAAACATCAAAGTTCAAAGTTTTCAAAGTTTCGACAAAAGAATCCCACAAATATCATGCAATGCAGATGAACTTAGTAAAACAGCACCTTTGTACAACAATATGTTGAAAACATCGGTTATTTGGAAACTAGAACAAACTTTTGCGCAGATTGTGAAACAAAAAATCAACGACAAAACCAAACGAAAACAAAATTTAATAAAGTTCAACCTCCGCACAATGAAATTGTGAAACTAATATTGATGAACAGTTCTTATTGCTCATCGACAAGCACTTTCCTAGACATTGCCGATTGTACAAAACATGCAGTCGACATAACGTGAAGATAAACTATAGTTGCATATAAAACATGGAAACTGTAACGACGTCATACAATAACGCGTGCTACATGAAAATTAGGTGATTTCGAGTGGCATTCTTCAATGCAACCGCTAGACCATTGGTTCTCAAAGTGCTCCGTACGGAGCCCCAGGGCTCCGCGAGAGAAACCTAAGGGCTCCGCGAGCTATTGGTTTACTTATTAAACTACTGACTCGGCTAATTTTGCAACTGTCCAAAGAAGCAATAACAACCTACAAGTTACTTCAATTAATCCGCAATTTGAATATTTTTTCAATACAAAGCAGCAAATACTAATAATCTGATAAGTGAAGACCTTTTTTTTTTTTAGAGAACACCTTGATTTTAAGACGAAAATTGAAAATCAGGAGACTGAATTTAAATGAAGACCTTTTTTTTTTTTTTTTAGAGATCACCATGATTTTAGGACGAAATTGGTTTTTTGTCTGAGAATCTCAGACAATTTTTTTGTCATATCCGAAATGTACTATAAAATCATGATTTGGGCAAACGTCACAAAATTTGGGCAAAACTTCATTGCCCCCCCAAATTTTTTTGGGCTGGTACAGCTATGGTAAGTAATAATGTGTTTTTTTCTTGTTTTTATTTTCATAAATTTATTGTGGGGCTCCGTAGATAATGGTCAACCTCTTCATGAGCTCCATAACAATAAAAGTTTGAGAACCCCTGCGCTAGACGACACATGTCGAGGAAAAGCCGTTTTACAGTATATGAAGCGACAGTCAGAGCGCAAGACACGAGTCCCCGCAAATACATAGATCTATGTGAAACTAAGTTCTTCAAAAACAGGAAATCCCAAGACGCTACAGAATTATCAAAATACATCTGGTTTCGCAAGGACAAGAAATTGACTCCGGAAATTGATTAGAAAATTATTTGTAATGCTCCACCATACAAAAAAAGATCTGAAATATATCCACTGTGCAATTTAACTATTTACAAAAAATACTTAATTTATAAAAACGGTTAGTTTTAAAAAAGAAATTTATAAACAAAAATGCGTTGAATTGTGCTTAATTGCTTATCGATTTTTTAAGTCAATTGACCACTAAAAAAAGGCCTTTATTCGAATTCAGTTCCCAAAACTTCGAATTGTTTAAGAATTGTTTTGGCTTGTCTTAAGCTATCGCCTGTAATCCCGTATCATTTCCAATATTCATAATATGCTTCAACCTGGCAGAAAATATGTGCTTTGGCCAGTATTTACGTGTAACCATAAAAAAGGAGAAAATAAAAAAAATTTCAATTTTAATCTATTGTTAGTTGCAGACAAAAAAAGCGTTTTAGAATGCACACTCTGTAATTGTAATTTAATTTTGAAATTTTAAGGAGGTGTCACTTCTTGTCTGCTAGCTGCTTTTTGGTTGCTTAGTGTGACTTATGAGTATATAGTAGAGTGGAAATTGCATATTTTAGGTGGATTCGAATCCTTTTTTAAATGTGCTGCAGTCGTATTTTTAACTTTCGTAAAATCGGAAAACAATTCCTTTGACTTCGAAATTGTGGTTTAAGCAAGAATCTTCAAGAACTTTTTTCAACATTAAAAGTTTCAAAATAAATAACAAAAATATTTCCCAGGTTAAAACATTAGCCCTCGCTTAATAGGTTTACATTACTCGGCTGTACCAGTACCAAGCGTGCCAGTAAAACAATAAAAGTTCCGTAGTGTCAAGTTAAGTGATTACATTGCTTTGACGAAGAAACTTGAAAAGACTTTGTTGCGGTTGAATCAACCTAATCTGGACGCGGCTTACCAGGAACTGTAAAACGTCATCAAAAAAACAGTCAAAATGATATTGCACGCAATTACCCAAACAACTATATACCGTGTTAAGATGCAAAGTCTTAAAACTTTCTATATAGCATGGTTAAGATACCTTAAACTTAACCATGTTGCATAGATATGTTACTTCTATACAGCATGGTTAAAAACACAGGGATATTGATCTACATAGTCTCGGTTCAAAACCTACTCGTGCAATTCTATTGTATTCTTTAGAAAGACACTTGGCAGCACTTTCCCCAGCTTGGCGATCTTGACAAGTAGTTCTAAATTACATCCATATTTCTATAAAAATAACCTTACTGATAGGTCACGACACTTTTCTCGTCACTCTCCCATTTCAGATGATGCTACTGCATCTTAACCATTTAAAAACGGGAGACACATAGCTGTTGACCGCAACTCAACTCAACTTGTTTCCCAAAAGCTGTCTGACTTTTGGAGGGCCGCAGCACCACACTCAACAGCCATCTCTAAGAATTAAATTTTTACATAAAGAATTTCTTACTCTCCTGCAATACTTATCAACAGGTAAAGCTCCGGGTCCTGATTCCATCTGCTATAACGGGAGCTATTCAGTGGCGGACGGTAAGGTATTTTCAAGGTGTGCGCTTAAACTAACTTTAAAATTCAAATCAAAGTATAACTTAGTTTTGTTGCAATCATGTAACAAAAATATGTTATTGTTTCTTTTTTAATTTGTATTTTCCACGATACTATATATTTCAGTTTAAGGACACACCTTAAAACAGTTGACCGTCGGCCACTGAAGTTTTTTAAAGTCCTGGTCACGTGACTTCCTTTTTTCTTGCTTGCGCCGACCCAAAATTTCCAAAATCTGAATTAAGAGCGCTAGCGTGACTCAAAATTTAATGAAGCCTACTAAGGACGCATAAACCTATCACCCTATATCTCTGCTCTCCGTCTGCTAAACAATCCTCAAGAGACTTACCTGGGCTGGCGTCGAGCCAAGCTAATTATTGGTCTATTGCTCGCTCGGGTGCAAGCTGGGTTTTGACGCTGAAAGTCAACCGTATATCAAATCATTTTAATACATAAAAATCAACCGCTGATAAAATCATTTCTGTCATCGAGAATATTTTCGAGACTAAGAAAAAGGACGTTGCATTATTTTTGATTTTACAGCTGCTTATGACAGCCTAACGTTTTGGCCTCACCAGGTGAGACTTCTTTCCGATAAGAGCATTGTCCCGAACCAAAATTTCAATTTTTTATTGCCAACAAACAAAGCAAGCTGCGATGTTAGAGAAACGGCTTTCCTGGAATTGTCTTGGTATAGTTTTTTTTATATTTATGTATACGAGCTGCCTCCCACAATTTTCAGAAAGTTTGTCTATGTGGGCTATCTGACACTGTTACATTCTTTTTGAAACTGGAAGGACTTAAAGGGAAACTTTAAGTCAAAACATGAACATACTTTCACCGTTTATTCAGGTTTTAGAATTAAAGTTCAGTTATGCAAAGTCAGTAATAACAGCCTTTAATTCGAAAAAGTGAGAGGTTAAATTTAACTACAAATTTACAATAGTGATACGCTTCTTCCATTTTGTCCAATCTCCTACTTATCGTGGGGTAAAACTGGACAAATCACCCACCTTTGGTCACGTTTCGCAAAGAATATCTTTCCTCGTTGCGCTAATAAGGCGACTTCAGGGCTCGAAATAGGATGTTTTGTTATTAAAATATGAAATGCAAGATCGTTAGATGTTGATGAAAATAGGCTCATAATTTCTTGAGCACCTCTTACGATGCCCAGGCTTGTAATAAAAATTGCCATGGCTCATTTCTACTAAAACTAATGGCCAATTTGAGAGAGTCATGATGCCCTAATCTCTAAACCAGTAATTTCCAACTTTTTTTAAGTCGCTGATCTTTTTCCAAAACTTGTACAAGCTACGGACCCCTAATTTTGTAGGATTCTTTCAGATTAATAATTTTGCAAAACACTTGTTGATTAATGTGAGGACTTTTTTTGATTTTACTTGAAGTTCAACGAATATTTTATCTCTGCCTTCACGGAAATTGGTCGGCAAGTCGAGTTGAAGGCCAAAGAATGTTGAGGACAAGAATGTTTGTTGCATGACTTTTGTGATTGTTGTGTCTTTTTCATAGTTATATTGACACGAGCTGCTCGCGGATCGCCTACAACCATTCGGTGGATCCCCGGTTGAAAACTACCTCTAAAACAAAGTAAATATAACCTTCGTTCATAAATCGTGACATATTTACAACAATTTGTGAACTTGGCCACATTGCTCAATGTTTCTACCTGAACTCGAGACGAAACTTAGGGTTGCGAGACCGAGACTTGAAACAACGTGTCTCTAGACATCCACCTCTGACGAACACCCAACTAATGCATTTGGTCAAATGAAGGACGATCTATTACAGATGGGCCTTGGTAGAGAATCGGTCAAATGTAAAAAATTCAATAATTAAACATTATTTGAGTTCACAATAAATTGAGCCCGGTGAGAAATAGTCAGCAATTAGCCTAAACTTCAACTGAAGCAAGTCAGAGACGGTTTGGTTGATTTCGATCATTTTACGTTTCATTAAAAAGGGAAATATTTTAATTTAAAAATATGATCAATCAATATATACCAAAGCAAAAATTTACCAAGTATTTCTGTTCAAAAATCTATTAATCGAAATCAATTACAAAACTCATGATTACAAAACAAATGAAAGCAACATAAAACTAAAAACACAGCACAGTTTTATGTCTATAAATTTGAATATTATTTACGACTCATAACTGTCGCCATTATTCACCAAAATTATGACGTCATCATTCATTACTCGAGCTTCAGATCTTCGACGTTATCTTTGAGTTGATCTTGAATATCATTTAGTGTTTCATCTGATTCACGTTCAATTGTCGCATATAACCTCTTCATCTATAAAATATTTTCATGAATTCCACAATGGAGCAATTCAAATACGCAAGACTCCAATATAAGCAAGCAAACAGAGGATCATAAAATAATTAACAAAAGTTAATTGTGCACATTGAATTTGAACAGCTCGATAATTGTAACTTTGACTTGTGTAAGTAAAAATGCTTTTATTTCAATCCACAAGATAAGGTAACTAACACGCACGCATTTATATAAGTTTCAGTTAAATATAATCAAGTATAATTAACATTATAAAAATATAAAAATGTATTAATGTTAATCATCAAATTCTATTCAATTGTTCATTGTAATAATTAATTAAATATTTCTTGACAACAATCAAGTTAAAAAATATTTAAATTAACAGTGAAGTGACACAAATATAACCAGTTCATAAATTTAATTAATTAATATTTAATATTTTATTGTAATTATTATAAACGTTAAAACAATTAATTAAAAGATATTGTAATTTTTATAACAAATTACAACATAAATTCAACCAACTTCATTCTTTAAATTCTATTTTACAACTCACGTGATGATTCGACGTCACCAGTGCATCGGCCAACAATTTCACTCCCACCTTTGTGATGCCACAATCTCCAATAATAACCACATCAATTAGATGAATACATTTGGAGAGTTCATATGCTCCTTCGTCTCCGATATTGTTTCGAAATAGACTTAATAGTTTAATCTATAAAATATTAATGATTAATGGTTGACAAGTTAAAAAAATAGAAAACTATTTTAAATGTTAAATCATCAAATTCTATTCAATTGTTTATTGTAATAATTAATTAAATATTTCTATGAAAACAATCAAGTTAAAAAATATTAAAATTAACAGTGAAGTGACACAAATATAACCGGTTCATAATTTCAATTAATTAATATTTAATATTTTATTGTAATTATTAAAATTGTTTAAACAATTAATTAAAAGATATTATAATTTTTATAACATATTACAAAATAATATTCAATCAACTTCATTCTTTAAATTCTATTTTACAACTCACGTGATGATTCGACTTCACCAGTGCATCGGCCAAGGATCTCACTCCCACCTTTGTGATGTTGCAATTGTATATATAAACCTTATCAATTAGATGAATGCATTTGGAGAGTTCAATTGCTCCTTCGTCTCCGATATAGTTTTCATTAAGATATAATGCTTTGATCTATAAAATATTAATGATTAATGGTTGACAAGTTAAGAAAATAGAAAACTATTTTAGATGTTAAATCATCAAATTCTATTCAATTGTTTATTGTAATAATTAATTAAATGTTTCTATAAAAACAATCAAGTTAAAAAATATTAAAATTAACAGTGAAGTGACACAAATATAACCAGTTCATAAATTTAATTAATTAATATTTAATATTTTATTGTAATTAATATAAACGTTAAAACAATTAATTAAAAGATATTATAATTTTTACAACATATTACAACATAATATTCAACCAACTTTATTTTTTAAATTCTATTTTACAACTCACGTGATAATTTGACGTCACAAGTGCATCGGCCAACAATTTCACTCCCACCTTTGTGACGCCACAATCTCCAATATTAACCACATCAATTAGATGAATACATTTGGAGAGTTCATATGCTCCTTCGTCTCCGATATTGTTTCGAAATAGACTTAATAGTTTAATCTATAAAATATTAATGATTAATGGTTGACAAGTTTAGAAAATAGAAAACTATTTTAGATGTTAAATCATCAAATTCTATTCAATTGTTTATTGTAATAATTAATTTTAAATGTTTCTATAAAAACAATCAAGTTAAAAAATATTAAAATTAACAGTGAAGTGACACAAATATAACCAGTTCATAAATTTAATTAATTAATATTTAATATTTTATTGTAATTAATATAAACGTTAAAACAATTAATTAAAAGATATTATAATTTTTACAACATATTACAACATAATATTCAACCAACTTTATTTTTTAAATTCTATTTTACAACTCACGTGATAATTTGACGTCACAAGTGCATCGGCCAACAATTTCACTCCCATCTTTGTGACGTCACAAACTCCAATATGAACCTCATCAATTAGATGAATACATTTGGAGAGTTCAATTGCTCCTTCGTCTCCGATATTGTTATAATCAAGATATAATAGTTTGATCTATAAAATATTAATGATTAATGGTTGACAAGTTTAGAAAATAGAAAACTATTTTAAATATTAAATCATCAAATTCTATTCAATTGTTCATTGTAATAATTAATTAAATATTTCTATGAAAACAATCAAGTTAAAAAATATTTAAATTAACAGTGAAGTGACACAAATATAACCAGTTCATAAATTTAATTAATTAATATTTAATATTTTATTGTAATTAATATAAACGTTAAAACAATTAATTAAAAGATATTGTAATTTTATAACATATTACAACATAATATTCAACCAAATTTATTTTTTAAATTCTATTTTACAACTCACGTGATGATTCGACTTCACCAGTGCATCGGCCAAGGATCTCACTCCCACCTTTGTGATGTTGCAATTGTATATATAAACCTTATCAATTAGATGAATGCATTTGGAGAGTTCAATTGCTCCTTCGTCCTCGATATTGTTATAATCAAGATATAATAGTTTGATCTATAAAATATTAATGATTAATGGTTGACAAGTTTAGAAAATAGAAAACTATTTTAAATGTTAAATCATCAAATTCTATTCAATTGTTCATTGTAATAATTAATTAAATGTTTCTATGAAAACAATCAAGTTAAAAAATATTTAAATTAACAGTGAAGTGACACAAATATAACCGGTTCATAAATTCAATTAATTAATATTTAATATTTTATTACAATTATTATAAACGTTAAAACAATTAATTAAAAGATATTGTAATTTTTATAACAAATTACAACATAATATTCAATCAACTTCAATCTTTAAATTCTATTTTACAACTCACGTGATGATTCGACTTCACCAGTGCATCGGCCAACAATTTCACTCCCACCTTTGTGACGTGACAACCTCCAATATGAACCTCATCAATTAGATGAATGCATTTGAAGAGTTCAATTGCTCCTTCGTCTCCGATACTGTTCGAACTAAGACTTAATTCTTTTATCTATAAAATATTAATGATTAATGGTTGATAAATTTAGAAAATAGAAAACTATTTTAAATGTTAAATCATCAAATTCTACTCAATTGTTTATTGTAATAATTAATTAAATATTTCTATGAAAACAATCAAGTTAAAAAATATTTAAATTAACAGTGAAGTGACACAAATATAACCAGTTCATAAAGTCAATTAATTAATATTTAGTATTTTATTACAATTATTAAAATTGTTTAAACAATTAATTAAAAGATATTATAATTTTTATAACATATTACAAAATAATATTCAATCAACTTTATTTTTTAAATGCTATTTTACAACTCACGTGATGATTCGACTTCACCAGTGCATCGGCCAACAATTTCACTCCCACCTTTGTGATGCCACAATTTCTAATATGAATCTTATCAATTAGATGAATGCATTTGGAGAGTTCAATTGCTCCTTTGTCTTCGATCTTGTTTTCATTAAGATTTAATTCTTTGATCTATAAAATATTAATGATTAATGGTTGACAAGTTAAGAAAATAGTAAACTATTTTAAATGTTAAATCATCAAATTCTATTCAATTGTTTATTGTAATAATTAATTAAATATTTCTATGAAAACAATCAAGTTAAAAAATATTTAAATTAACAGTGAAGTGACACAAATATAACCAGTTCATAAATTTAATTAATTAAGTTTCAATATTTCATAAAATTCTTAACCAAAGCCAACTTAAAGCAATAAAGTAATATTGTTATAACCAATAAACTTGATTTTATTAAACTAAATATTTTCTTCTGTAACAACAAATAACATCACAATTATTTTAAACAAAAATAGAAACTCTGTTACTTGGATGAAAATCAAGACATTTTTTTAAAACGAAATGAAATTTACAGTGAGCCATAAAACTTCTTATCAACCGAAGTTGTTGTCAATTTTATTCAAACAAAGCGGGAATGAAGCAAATTAAGTTGTTGTTGTTCAGGAAAAGGCGCCGGAAACAAAAAATAGCTAGTAGCAAAAGGTCAAAGTTCACTGATCAAACCCGCCATTGCCAAGCACAGAATTTCCGCGCTTATTACGACCATGAGCAAGCAACATCAAGCAGAAAATTGCTATGGAAAGCAGCCATATTGGATTTAGCATTTCTCAATTTATTTATTTACATTTTAAATCAAGAAAAAACAAGAAAAAACCAAACAAACGTTTTCGGCTTACTTAAGGCCTCGTCTTCGTCGTCGTCGTTTGAAGGTTATCCACTCCAGGCCAGACACAAACAGAACTGGGGCCGAGGGTTTATCCTTTTACTACCCCAGACTGTTACACTGGCTGGATCAGATGCTGGCAGTGATGTTATTAAGCCAGCATCGAGTTTCGTCATCCAAAACCGTCAGACCCCTTGCTCCATGTGGTGCCCGATGTATGGGGCACGCTGTCAGTACATGGTCTGCGGTTTGCTCTGAGGCGCCACACTCGCAATTCGGTGAAGGAGCGAGACCCCATTTGTGCATGGACGAATGGAATCGCCCAACACCAGTCCGCAGGCAGTTGAGCTTAACCCAAGCTGCTCGTGGTAAACCCATCCCAACAGGCCTGGCACCGGTCTCGGGCACAAAAGCACGGAGCCTGGAAGCACCTTCACAGTACTTCGCGTTCCATTTGTGATTTGTCTATTCAGAGGCGCGGATGCCAAGTCTGGCAAGGTTGTTTAAAAGATTCCGCGCACCGGGCACAAACGGGCGTCTGGATCTTAGTTTCACTTGGCGAGTATCTGAGGACCCACTTAATAGACTATGCAAGATATGATCGGGGTCCAGAGATCCACGGTAAGCTAAGAAGAGTGTCGCTCCCAGTCGGCAAAGCTCAGCTGGCTGGATGCCTGAAAGTACAGGTAGGTGGTCCTTTGGAGTGGGACGCAGGCATCCAGTAACTATGCGCAAGGCGTCATTCAAGATACTGTCAATGAGTCGAGTGTGAGCACTGCGACACCAGACTGGGGCACAGTACTCAGATGTTGAGTAGATTAGAGATAAGGTGGCTATGCGTAGTGTTTTAGCACCAGCACCCCATCCCGAGCCCACGAGTCGCCTCAGCAGTGTGACGCGCGATGATAGTTTTTTGCGCAATGCCACTAAATGGTGACGAAACGTGAGCGATCCAGTTTTACCCCAAGGTAAGTAGGGGTTGGACAGAACGGTAAAAGTCTACCGTTGTTGTAGACCTTTAGCTCACGTTTAGCCTCTCGGTTGTTTAAGTGAAAGGCTGCCGTCACCGTCTTAGTGTGACTGAGCTTCAACCTCCAAGTCCTTCCAGTTTCCAGAAGAGTGCAACAATGTTAAATCATCAGCATAAGCAAACTTTCTGGAAATTATGAAAGGAAGATAGTATGTATAGATGTTAAATAGGAGGGGAGCCAAGACCGATCCCTGAGGAACGCCGTTTTTAAGACGGCGTAACCTGCTTTGCTTGCTGTCACCGGTGGTGAGGGTGAAACTTCGATTTCGGACAAGCTCCATGATCATTTTCACCATATGCTTATCCGGATGTAGTCTCAGCAGCTTGCAGGTAAGGCCACGGTGCCAGACAGTGTCATAAGCAGCTGTCAGATCGATAAATACGGCACCGGCCTTCTTTTTAGCCTCGAAAGAATCCTTGATGTTCTGGGTTAGCAGAACAACTTGATCTACGGTTGACTTCCCGCGTCGAAACCCAGTTTGCTCTTTAGGGAGCAGTGAATCGATTAATGGTTCAACGCGGGCGTAGATAAGCCTCTCGAGGATCTTGTAGGGGACACAGAGCAGAGATATCGGTCGATAACTCTTTGGGTCCCCCACGGGCTTTCCTAGTTTTGGGATCGCGACTACAAGCGCTCTTCTCCAGATCTTGGCAATTTTGAGTCGCGCAAACAGGAAGTAAAGAAGTCACGTAACCAGGACTTCAAAGCAGCTCCGGCATGGAGTATAAGCTCGGGGCAGATGGAATCAGGTCCCGGAGCTTTACCTGGTTTTAAGTGCTGAAGGGCAGCAGCAAATTCTCTCTGTGAAAAATTGTCAGAGATATTTACTGTGTCTGGTGTTGTGGCCCTCCAAAGGTCAGACACTTCTTGAGAGACAAGTCGAGATGACTTGCGGTCAACAGCCTCGTATTTCCCATTTCTAACCAGCTGAGATGCAATAGCATCGGCTGAAACGGGACAGTGACGAGGAGAGTGTCGTGACCTACCAGTAAGGTTGTTCAAAATACTCCACGCTTTTCGACTAGAGTGTGAGAAGTCAATGCTCCGAACTGCCTCGGACCATCAATCCCTCCGCTTTCTGTCAAGCTTGGCAAGCAGAGCTGTAGCAGCCAAACTTGAGTCGTCCCCCTGAGGAGACTGCAGAAATAGAGGGATTCACACTCCGCATCCCAACACGGAATATAGTTATTTCGATACCCGCGTGGGATAGTCTTCTTGGCTGCTTTCTTAATGGTGTTACAGAAGTCCTGGTAAGCCGCAACCACATCAAGTGAATTAGGCGGCAACAAAGTCTTTGCGAATTTATTCGTCAAAGCAATGTAGTGACTCCATTTGGCCTTGCGGAAGTTCCATCGCTTAACAGGCATGCTTGGCACTGCCATAGCAAACCTTGGTTGTGTAATAAGCGAAGGTCGATGTTGTGACCTGGGGAACTTGTCAAGGACACGTCTATCTGGTAAGCGACTGTTTGGAACTACGCTAGCGAAAGCTAGATCCGGATTGGTGCCAGTGTTTCAGCGGCCGGAATAAAAACTGGCAACGTCCTTGGCAATATATAGCAGGGTAAGACAATTAATACTTGCCCAGCCAGCCAAGCACTTACCGTCCGGACTGTTGTCATCATAACCCCAGTCAGCATGACGACAGTTAAAATCGCCAGCGTAAAGATAGGGGTGAGGAAACACTGGAAGATCCAGGGTTCGCAATCGCGTTGGTGGTGGTTTGTAGACGTTGACTGACATTTATTTATTTACATTATTAAAACAAGACAAAAGAAAACAAACGTTTTCCGCTAACTTAGGCTCTCGTCAAGTTTCGTAATGGATAACATTACTTTAATTTCGACAAAGATACAAATATTACAAATGCCGACTAAATAATAATTGTTATAAAATTATTTGCTCAGCATTTACAATATTTGTGTCTCTGTTTAAATTAAAGTCATGAAAGACTTTTCATTGCGAAACCTGATAAGGGCCTAAGTTAGCGGAAAACGTTTGTTTTCTTTTGTCTTGTTTTAATAATGTAAATAAATAAATTCATAAATGCTTAATCCAAAATGGCTGCTTTCCACAGCAATTTTATAATATAAGAAAGTAATCTTTTTCCCGAATTAACGTCAAGCACTTTACCATTTAAATCTACAGATTTCTTAAGTTATATTAAAATAATTGGCGTTGCTTGTATACAATTGCATATTGCATATTAAAAATTACAACTTTTTCTAAAATGCATTGAAACAAATAAACTTTAGCCGCGATCACGTGACCGATCATAAGAGCACGTTGTTGGAAGAGCGCAATAGTAAGCGTAACCACTAGAGCCAGAGCGGTGAGAGCAAAGTTGATACTTAAAGTGACAACAGCTAAAGCGGGCCATAAAAAAGTGGATTAATATTTTATCCTTTTAAAGACTGATTGTTATGATCACAGAAAAATTATCAAGTTTTTTATTCGCGTCGCTTTCAAAAGTCAAAAAAATATTAAATTCCTTTTCCTCGACAGCGGCGTATGCAAAAATTTGTCAAAGGGTGGCTGTCTTTAAAATTCAGGAAAAAAACTATTTACATAAGATCGAAGATTAAAAGTTGATTGCTTATTTTTGAAAGTCAAACAAAGACTAAGAAAAACGCTTTTTGCTTTCATTTTTATGTGAAGACATTTATTAAATTTTTACCCGACTTTTGAAGACTGTTGCTTTAAGAGCATTTGCCGGGCTGTTACGCCATTGCACAAAAAGACGTTTGATCGTCGAAACCTCAATAGTGTTCTTAAAAATAGTTATTTTTTCAAATATCAAATCCTATAAGCCAGGGGTGGGAACCTGATTGCTCTCGCGGACCAGATTACAAAATTAGGTACATGATTTTGGGGTACATTTTTGGGGTACAATGAAAATATAAAGGCGATTTTGATTGTCATTATAAGGTACTGTTTTGATATTGGTGCTCTTGTTTATCATGCTCTGTTAGTAACGTTGCTTTGAATTTTGCTCCTCCTGCATGCGCACGTAGTACGAAACCATATTTTTTAGAATATAATGAGACATTATCAAGTAACAATGCCCGATTGAATTTCCACTCATTGAGCTGAGTTCAAAAACATTTGTTTGCACAAACTTAGAAGAAAAATATAAGTTCTAAAAGTCGATGCTTAAACTACAGTTTGATGACACAAAACTAATTTATCTACTTTTCTAAAAATGTTATTAACATACTTTTTTAAACGAAGTTGAAAACCGTGTATCGAAAACAAATTCCTTCGAGGAGTGTCCGTAGAAATTCTTTCCAGATAACATATTTAATGTGATCGGTTGTTGTTTCTTATTGCAGACATGATAAAATGCTCCAAAGTCACTAGGAAGCATTCGACATTCTACGTCAACTTCATCACTCAAACGAGAAGCAAGTTGATTGGTGAAATCATCATTCTGTAACTCATGCGCCCAATTAAAATAACAAACAACTTCATCATCAATTGTTGTATAAGTTGCATCTTTAGGTAAGTTTTGCAGCAATTCGCATTTTTTTAAAGAAAATTGACATGATTGGATACATTCTTTTAACTGTTCAAATGTTTCTTCATTGCATAAACCGAACAAAAACTTTGTTACCATCTCAAATCTGCTGCTGAATAAATTGCAGTCTGAATTATTTGAATTAGAAGTTAACATTTCAAACTCATCCAATGAACTAAAAAGCAAAAGATGCACAGCAACTAAAAACTCTTGCAAGATTAAATGTGAGAAATATGATACTAACTGAGGTTTTCCTCTAAACAAACGCAATTCTTGTTTTTTTGTAACAAAAACAAACAAATTGTTAACATCATCGTTACTCAATTCAGAATCTGTTAGATCTTTGTTTTGAAAATTAAATTTTTTAACTTTAAATGCTTTCCACGCTAATTCAGCGATATTTTTTGCTTTAAATTCTCCATGATGATTTGGACTCTCAACGAATAATCCGAGAACAATTGTCAAGATGCCAGTCATGCTCTGAGGGAAAATGCTTTCTTCTTGAGACAGAGTTTTATTGATGGCATAACAACTTAATATACAATTGATAGGAATATATGAAAACGATAGAATTTCTGGATGGTTCTTAATATAGTTGTAAACTTGGTCTTTATTCTCGCCACAGATATCCTCGCAGACTTGCTTTTGTGATTTCTCATCCAGACCAAGGATATTTACAAGAAAACGTGGCCTAAATTCATACAGTAGTTCCAACATTTGACGCGGCCTAGAAAATACAAGTTTTTTTGCATTTTTCAAAATTGTACCCTTCAATATGTTCATAATAAAAAATTCAGCAAAATCTTCATCATTGACGGAGACTTTGTGGTGGTTTTTGATGAAATCAATCTTAGCCTCATCGAGGCCATCCATGATTATAAGCACCTTGTTAGAGTCTTGAATCTGTTTTAGAACTGCATCTCGACGTTCGTTGTCCGTCATCCAATCAGTAGTTAAAGTGGGCGATAAAAACTTAAGCAAGTTTGTTTTGTCATTGTAATTGATATCCCGAAATTGAAAATAAAATATTGAATCGACTCCATACAAATGTTCCTTCCCTGCAACCCTTTTAAGAATTGTCTTTGCCAGGGTTGATTTTCCACAACCTGCTTGGCCAAGAATTCCAACAACATTTGAATGAACTTTAATAAAGTGTTCTTTCGCTTTTAGATTGTCGAAGCCTTTTTTGCTTGATTCATGTTCAGCAAATTCTTTTGCTTTGTCAAACAGTTGTTCAACTTCAACATCGCCGATTGGTGGTTTACTAAACAATTCTGCTCGTTTATTTCTATGGTGGGAATCATATTCATCTCTGTTTTCATGAATAGCATTTGCTATTTGCAATGGAGCGATTTTTACAACGCGATCGTCGCCAATCTTCGCTTTCTCGATTTGACAGTTAATTTTAGCTTCCGACTTTAATTTTTGGTTCAAATCTTTGTCTAAAAACAAAATCAATGCAGAGTTAAATTTTTTGAAAAATTAAAGTAAAAAAGTCCACTACGCTAAAAAGCCAAGTTTTCAAATTTGTATAAACCAGGACTCTAAATTTTTAATCTTCCAGTGACGTAGCCCAGGAATAACTTAATCTTATTTTCTAATTATTTCAATATAAATTACATCTGTTGCTGTTCTTGTACTTACTGGCTGAACTTATTATTTAAACACTATCTAACCTCCGTAAGATTAATATGAAAATATATGATATTCTAAACTTTAGCGCTTAAGCGTGGAAAGAAGTAAAACAATTAATAAAACAAACAAATACTATTTCAGCCAACGCTCGTAGTGGAAATGAAACTTTATGCTTACATGTGTAGTTCTAAGCAACGTTTTGGATTAGGTATTATTTTATTGTGCATTTCCAGTAAAAACTATTCAAGGTTATTTTATATTTATAACTGCTATGCTAGCTTTGAGGATCTATAATAAATTTGGGTACGTCACTATTCGGCGAGACCAATTCGACGGAAAAGTAAATAATTTCGATTATTTGTTCCTTTCTATGGTGGAAATGATATTCATCTCTGTTTTCTTGAACAGTATTTGTTATTCACAATGAAACAATTTTTTCAACGCGATTGTTGCCAATCTACGCAATGCTAATTTGACAGTTGTTCTTATAGTTTCTAAATTCAATTTTCTCATTAAACCTTTATCTAAAACAGGGCTTCTCAAACTTTTTTGTTCTGCGACCCCGTTTTAAAAAATAAAATTTCGTGTGACCCCTATTAGTGGTGGACATTTAAAATTAGGGGCCCGAGGCAAGAATTCTCAAAAATTGGTGTTCTCTAAAAACAAAAGAGGGTTTTAATCTCGCACTTTGCAATTTTTCTCCGAAAATCATAATGATCTCTAAAAAAAAGTCTTCACTCTGAATCCATCTCCTTTTTCCTTATTTTTCTCCCAACATCATGCTGTTCTCTAAAAAAAAGTCTTCACTTCGAATCGATCTCCTTTTTCCGTATTTTCCTGAATTTCATCATGGGGATCTCTAAAAAAAAAGATCTTCACTCAGAATCGAACTGCTATTTATCTATTTTCGTCGCCAACTTTAGGTGTTCTCTAAAAAAAAAAAGTCAGCCCTCAGAATCAAGCTCCAATTTGTCAATTTTTGTCCCCAAATTTTTTGATTTGCCAATTACATATGCAATAACCATAATTTTTTCCAAAGTTCCGCGGCACGACTGGGATTTTTAAAATTTTGCAGAACAAAGCACAAAATGCCAATTTCTTTCGCGACCCATAATTTAAGAAGCCCTGATCTAAAACAAAATAAATGCAGTTTTTAGAAAAATTGAAGTGAAAGAGTTCACTATGCTAAAAACCAGGTTTTCAGATTTATGTAAACCAGGTCTCTAAATTTTAAATCTAGTGGCGTAGCCCAGGAATAACCGAATTTTATTTTCTAAGTACTATAATATAGATTACATCTGTTGTTGTTCTTGTAATTACTTGGTGAACTTACTATTTAAATACTATCTAACCTGCGTAAGATTAGCAGAAGTATGAAAACATGTGAATATTCTATAACAGCGGTTCTCATATTAATCTCCAGGATGAATTGGACCATCCAAGGAGTCGATAAATATCAAATTTAATGGACAGATAAATTTAGTGGACACTACTTTTTAAGGACAAAAATCAAGATCTTCACTCTGGTCCAAGTGTGCCGCAAATTTTTGAAAAGGTTCCAAAGTGTGCCGCAGGCGAGAAAAGTTGAGAAGCACTGCCATAGACGAGACAAACTGTTAGAAACAAAAAATAATTTTCATGGTTTGGTAGTTTTATATAATAGTCACTGACTTAACCGTCATTAAGCATTTTTCTGATGTGCCATGTGCGCCGACCACAATAGATTTGTACAAAAATATTTATGTACTGTACAATGCTTATTATGACGTCATGACTTCGTACGCTCGCAAAACTTAAAACCTATCGTCTTTTTTTTGTAAAAAAAATCAAAAAATACACAATGTTACATGACCTTGGTTCAAAATTTAAAATATTTAAGTACCTTTACTTAATTTAAGCTTCGAAATTCGAATAGAACTATATTCGGCTAGGAACATCACTAACTTAAGACGTTTAACAATTTCTTATTTGCAAATTTTCTTATGAGCTGAACAAAGCATGTGATAAAAAGGGGTTTCAGTATCACAGTTTACTTTAAATAAGCAACAATGGCAATTACAAGCTTTGCATATTAAACATTAATTGTAATATAATATTACCTTAATGACAATAACAAAACTTTTTTGCTGTCGCTTCAACGTCAGAATTTTTTTGTAACAAAACGACTAAAAAATTTTAAATAGAAAAACTTGTCTATCAGATAATAATACAATTATAGTGCATAATACAGAGTATTTTTTTTATTTCCCCCTAAAAAATTTATTATTTAAAGATAATTATTATTTAAAAATAATAATATTTTTTTATATTCTACCCATAATTCTGATTCAAAATCTGTGTGCTTTTACAAAACAACCATTCTGCCAGATAAGAATCCTAAGTGATGCACGAACAAACATTTAATGCATTTACATCGCTTGCCATGCACTTTTGCTTTGCGTTCGACTCCGTTCCCAGTTTCGGCTGTAAATTTTTCACCGTTGTGACTGAAAAATGTGTTTTGTTTAAATATATTTTAAACGTTTGCTAACCAAATTAGCTTTTTCGATTTGAAATATTAAAATGCGCTTCTGTTTTACTACATTTTAACAATTAATATCTACTTCAATCTTCGAAATATGTAAAATAATATTCAAATATGACACCATTCGAATTTGAAAATGTTTAGTTCAGAAAAATTAGAAAATTTTTATCCACGGCAACACAATTAAATCAAAATTATATATTTTTCCGCGAAATTGATCCCGTCGAATAATCTTGGTTTGATACATTTTAGAATTAAATTGGGCATCAACATGAAGAAAAGTTTGAGAACCTTTGGTTTGTAAAAATGTTTATAATAATTTACTTGGGTGCATTATGATGACGTTGCTAAATGTAATTTGAAAACTTCAATCTGATGGAAATATTAGAACATTGATTTATATTTTAAACAAAAGTTACTTAATAAGTTTGGTAAATAACATTAACACTGGGATTTTCCACGTTTTTTCTAGCTGCAGGCCTACAACTGAATAAATTATTAGAATTTCGGGCATAAATTATTGAATGAAGACAAAAAAAGATCTTTAATATTTAAGGAATGAAACATTAAAAGCTTAATAAGTTGGACATATTTTTTTGTCTTTTTTTTGTCTGAAACAGTGCTCTCCAACCTTTTCGCGCCTGCGACAGTTACACATAACGTGCACAAAACAAACCTGGCAGACGACCAAAAAAAATTTTTTACTTATTAGGATAATAATCTTTACTTTTACGTAGAGGGTTAGATCGAAATTTTTAGGTTTTTTTTTCAAAACAAGCCAAAGAAAAGCGTTGGAAATTTCAACCGCTTTGTTCGCTATATTTTAGAGTGTGTTTAGATTGTCGTTTTCCACAGCACACCGCTTTTAACTGACTCAAAAACAAACCCATCCTTTACATGATCTTAATGCACATTCAGATCCACCCAGAAACATAAAAGCCACAATCTTACATAACAATGAGCACACTAACGTCATCATCTCAGATCCAAACATAACATCTGAGCAATGTACTCAAACACATTCACTCTACCATTATTTCACACTACCCCAGATTCAGAAAAAATTAACTAAGTTACTAAAACCAAACCCCATGACATTCATTCAATAAACAAATATTATCACGTCACATTCGTACAAAACTGGCACAACTGAGATTCAACAAATCACCACTTACACATAGTAAATCCTGATACTTAAACGCCAATGCTTACACAACACAAGTAATACAGTATGTGGAGAGTCTTTGAAAGCAGCAGAGACCATCCAAACTTGGGAGTCCAACAACAAGATTTTCGTTTTTCCGTGGCATACGGGTTGTGGAACATTGATTTGGAACACCTTGTGTCATGCCATCCAATTAATCTTACTTATTTATGTCCCTTATTTTCGGTCTTCAAACGATTTAAATAGAAATAAAATTTTTCGACTTAAGCAATGACTAAAAAAATTTTTCTCCTAACTTAGTGCTTGTACTTTAGTTATGGTCGCAGGTGAAAGCTTTTTTGCTTATTAACACCTAGTTTTCAATACATGAAAACATTTTTCTTTGTTTTGATAACATATACAGGGTGATTCAGCGAAGTGTGCACAAATAAAAACTCATCTTTCGGACTTATAATTAGGTCAAATGAAACAAGTTATATGCTGTGAAGATAGTAAATTTAATAAGCTTTCAGAAAATATACAAGTTATTCAATATAACCCCCTTTGTTTTTGATTACTTTCCGAAGTCGTGGCAGAACCTGGGCACATGTGGCACGCACCACTTCTGGGTCAATTTCGTCCCATGCCGATGTCAATTTTCGCTTTAGAGAGTCCAGATTTGGATGAGAAGTACGGCCGGCTTTTGTCTCTAAAATAGACCATAACCCAAAATCCATAGGGTTCAAGTCTGGTGAAGACGTCGGCCAAAGCTCTTTCTCCCAAAAACCTTTGAAATTGCATCGACACCAAGCTTGAACTGAGTTGGCCGTGTGGGAGGTTGCACCGTCCTGTTGAAGAGTAACTCCTTGTTCTCCGACTACTTCTTGGACCCAGGGAAGGACTTTCTCCTCCAGCATTCGCCTATAGACGGTCTGGTTTATCTTGACCCCTTCTTCAATGAATATGAGAGGAGTTTTCAGCCCTTTTGATGTTGCGCCTGCCCATACCATTACGGAGGCGGGTTTTTGTCTTCTGAAAGAGCTGCGACGCTCAACTGGGACCATGTTTATGTCTGGAAGCCAAATCCTGTCATTTTGATGGTTATGGACAGCTTGAACAGTGAAAAGTTTTTCGTCTGTCCATAAAACTTGAGGCTGCGTGCCATCGACAAGTTTCTTGACCAAAACCTTTGCTCTATCGAGCCTTTTCTTCTTAGTGGCCTCCGACAAGAGATGTCTTTTGGTGAACTTGTATGGGTAGCTCTGGAGATTCTAGCTCTGGATAATACCAGATTTTAAATTTTAACTCTTAAATAATAAGAAACTGAAATGTTAATAATTGAAAGTTAATAATGGACGAAATACATGTACATAAAACTAAGAAAAGTATTTGTGCACACTTCGCTGAATCACCCTGTATATTTCCTGTTCTTGCTTTTTTAATGCCTTATAAATATATAGGTAAAGATAAAAAAGATTTGGTTGATCGCCAAGTATCATAGCGCTAATGCATAGGGTAGACAATTATCTGGACCTGCTTAAGGAGATACCAAGATATTGCTTTCCGCTAGTAATTTAATAGAGATATGACTGTAATTTAGAACTGCTTGCCAAGACCACCAAGCAGGGGAATGTGCCGTAAAGTGTCTTTCCCAAGGACACAGCAGAATGGCGCGAGTGGGTTTTCAACCGAGACAATGTTGGTTACGAGCCCGGCGCTTTAACCACTCGACCACGCTGCTAATTATTCCTGATTAGGAGAAATCTTGCAATCTTGTTTGTAATATATTATTTAAGCAACTATAATGAGCAATTACGGCGAAGGACGAGAATCCGTCGCGAGACGAGAAATTCAATGCATGATGCCGCTTGATTATTATTTAAGGACTTATTATTTAAGCAATTATTAATTTGTTTTTTTCGCTGGTTTGCAAGATTGAACGTTTACCAAATAATAGCGAAAATTTTGGGTCTGTTTCTTTTACTGCGTTTTATTGGGTAATCAGTAAAATCAGACCAGCATTTAGCTTAGCCCACGTTAAGGTCAAAATTGCAGTGGTAAATTCACTAAATCACAACTTTGCTACAGCTTCCCAATGCAATTATCGATCGTCAAAAATAATCAAATTAAAAAACAAACTGATAAAATTCTATGCTAACAGCCAGCCATATAATTCACTTGCAAATTTTTAGTTTTTTAAATTATCAACTAAAAAAATCACTTCAAATCGGAAAGATTAACACATAATTATATTAAAAAATTTATGGTTTAATCATAACCCTTTAGGATGACCATTTAACGACGATTGCTTGCGAGACGTATCTCAATTCAAGTTTTAGTACACGAGAAGCAATCTACAACTTGTTAAAAAAGTACGTCACAATTGTCTTTACAAACATAAAATCAGTTGTTTTATCCATGATGTTTATTATTGTACAGTGTATTTTTTAAGTTAATCTGCATGAGCAGTTCTGGGGTAATTTCGGTGGTTGACAGACGTAAACAGGCATTCAGGGTTTCATCAGCCATTCTGTTTCGTGTGTTGCTTTTATTTGCTTCATAATTGAAAAAACACTTTTACAAATGTATGTGCTACCGAACATGGAGCACATTTTTTTGTGGAAAGTCTCTTAATTAAGGAAACTGCTCTTTGCTTACAGACGCGTCGGAATGCTCATTCTTTCTTGACAAAAGAAAAAGATCTAATTGCAAATCACATAATTTTTGCTGAAGATCAGGTGGTGAGACTCTATGTTTACTTCTATCGAATTGTTGAAAAGCTCCACTTTTGCTTTTAACAAATCAAAGTCAGCAAATCTATCATTAAACTTATCACTGATGTCACCAATTTTTTTAGAAAATGCAGAAAAATCAATGCTTGTTTCTTCACCAAGTAATTCACTGCATTAAGGAAAATGGGTACCATCGTTCTTTTGTAAAGAAGCTCTAAGCAGTACCAGTTTTTTGCAAAAAACTTCAATGTGTCCAACCAGTTGAGATGTGTTTTGTTTTTACATTCCAATTTCATGTTTAGGATGTTCAAGTGATTACTGATATTTGTCAACAATGCCAATCCTCTCGATTGAAGTTGGTATTCCTCAGTTTTCCCTTCTGTTTCGTTCTGTAGAAAATTTAATATTTATTTTCACAAAGAAATCTTTCACTGTTTTGGCTGCACTTAGTCATCGAATTTTGAAATATAGAGGTACATCTTCATATTCTCCTCCCCACGTCTTTCAAATTTTCCGTGTCTCTGGGCTCTGTTTCTACCCTTGATGATGTTTACTATATTCGTCACAATGCAAAATTTTGTACAAATTTTTTTTGGTAAATGATGCAATGAAATATTGGGCAGTGCACACCACGATCTTTTAGAATGCCTACCACTCCATATTCCTCGTCCTGTCATTGCTCTTGCACTATCTATTCGAACACATGCACACTTTTCAAAACCTCCAGAACGAGGTTGTTATATATTTCGATACCTTTTGTAGTTCCATGAAATAAACAGTAATGTTTTCGTCAACAGCGCCGATGAAAACTAAAAGTTGACTGATATCACTGATGTCGGTACTTTCATCCACAGCCAGAGAGAAGTAATTACACTGCTGAACAACTTCTTTCAATTATAAAATCACGTTATCACTCAAGTCTGTCACTGTTCTTGCCACAGTTTGATGAGATAAAGTCACATTTTCAAAAGTTTTGGCTAGTTTTTTGTCACCAAAAGCGAGGGCAATTTTAATCACTCACTCTTTTATAATTTCCTCGTCCCAAAAAACTTTTCATATTTAGGGCGCGTTAGCGCAACGTTGTAGAAATCTTTCAGATCTGCAGCGGAATCAGGTTTAGCAAAATCAATCATCATTTTCTTTTGAGCGTTGTAGTTGCTCTTCAATTCTTTTAAAATTGCTTTCCTATAATTTTCGTCATGCTTCTCGTATGTGTTCTCGTGTTTGATGCAGTGATGTGACTTTAAATTACATTCCTTCGGAATGGATAGTACTTGTAAGCACACCATACACAGTGGTTTACCATTGTTATTTGTGAAAAATTACTTTTCTTCTCAGTTAGAATTAAATTTCTTGTTTTCCTGTGACAGTTTTCTTTTGACACTCATTTTTGTTAAACTCAACTATTTATTGCAATGTAACTGAATTAAGGACTATAGTATTCTTAGCGTACAGCCATAAACATTATTTCTTTTGCTTTGCTTTACTGTGCTTTACAGACTAGAGTACTGCAAAGTTAGACTAGGCTAGGAGGTTACCTTTTGTAATATCATAAATTGTAAAAAGACTTTATTACCTCATAATAGCTATATAATGACTTTTACTACGATCCTATGCGACTTACTAGGATGTGCGGCTAGTAATTGTAATATTATATATTTATCATTTTATAATTATACGACATTCAGAAAGTGTTCGCGTGCCAGTGTTTGGACCATATTAAATTAAATAATTTGTTCATTCGCCTTTTGATGTTTTCTTTTATTCTTTGTATGGCTAATAGTAATCATGGGATACATGATAACTATTTAATTTAATGCTATTTTTGGGTCATCGGTCAAGCTTACAAACCAGTAAAAACAAACAAATTTTACAATCGCCTGAATAAAAATCGAAGGTCTCCAACGCCTAATTTTGAAGGTAATTAAATTTATTCAGATTGCAATTATTCAGGTGCAATATGCAATGAATAACTATGTTGTTAAACTTGCATTAGTTTTCTGTTATGATTTTAGTGACCAAAGTAATCAAATTAAATAGTATATGATAAAACACATCACAAAACTTGAAAGATTACTAACAGCAACGCTCAAACTAGTATTCTTAGTGTAAGCTTCTTTAATTTAAAGAAGTGAAACCCTTGCTAATGTAAATAACTCAAAAAGTAAACCTTGTACTCTTTAAATTTTAATTACAAACTTGCAAAATGTGTGAGCATCCCAGCTGGGAACTTATGCAGTCAATATATTAATACCATGCCGTCATGATTAATACCAATAACAAGTGCAATTAAATAGAATATGAACTCACAGTCAGCTTTTGGATCAAAACGTTTCGATGGACCTAAAAAATAAGAGAATTTTATTAAATATAAAATTATTTTTCATATTATTTTTCATGCATTTTTTATTTTTTTCATCTGCAGGACAATGAACATTTAACTTTTTACAAGTCAGATGCTTTGGAAGATCTGATATTTAGATTTAGCATTGTCCAGTCAAAATCTTTATTGGGTTATGTAAGTTTTTATTTACATACAGTAAATCAATTGACTTTTTATTTACAGTACATACAGTAAATCAATTTTTTCAATCAAAGTGTTATTCATGTTTATTTTATGTTATTGAAATATATTATCTTAATCTTTAAAAGGAATCAATGAAAGTGAAGTGTTTCAAATCTTTAAGCACAAAAATAATCAGATGGTGTGACTGAGTAAGTAGGAGCAACATGTTGATGGCAAATGTGATTGACATGTTTGCAAGTCAAACACTTATTCTCGTGATTACGATTTGTTTTTAATAAAGACACTTTGCAGCACTTTTTTCTGCTTGGCAGTGTTAGGGAACAGTTCTAAGTTTCATTCAATCTTAAATAAAAATTAAAGAAACCTAACAAGAAAATTTTAACTGGACAACAAATCTTGGGTTTTCCAAACTCAGATTAGGATAATTGCTTGAGAGTTGCAGTAAGTAAAACATTTTCCTGCACGTTAGAAAAATAAATAAATAAATAAATATAAATTAAAATGGTTTTCCGGCGCCACTAGTTTTTTAGGCGTAGAAGGAGCAACGTCACACTAATTAAAAGTGAAAACCTTGTTTTGTTCTACACCAAATTTTATACTTGAAAAGAAGCGATTTTGCACCCCTGCTGTTAACTAGATGCATCGCAGTTTTATTGCTGCATAGATTGTTTGAAATCGTTACGATAAAAATTAGGGTTGCCAAGAAGACGGCGGGCTGCATTCTTTTAATAATTAGTATCAATAACGAAAAAGTCCTTGTTTTTTTAATATTTTGTTTGGGGGGTTAAATCCAGCCCGCGGGCCATCTGTTGCCGATCCCTGCTTTAAAATCTAATTACAACCCCCTCAAAAATATGAGCATCAGTGTTGAAAACCAATTCATTAATAAGCGCAATTAAATAGATTTGAAAAACTTATAGTCAACTTCTGGATTATTTGATTTTGATGCACCTAAGAAATAAAACGATTTAATTAATACATAAAATGATTTGATTTGACTTATTTCATAGAATATATTTTTTCTCATCCGTAGGAAAAAGACAAAATCATTAAACTTTTTGCATCTTTATTGTATTATGTAAGTTTTTGTTTACATCCAGTAAAGTAATTGAATCACTTCGAGTTTGTGACCCATGGATCAGGGTGTAATGCACCCAAGAAAAAGATGTTTTGAAAAGTTTCACCTTTGAAGGTGTCGGATATCTTTTGCCTGTTTCAGAATTAATGAAAGCTAATACAAGGATGCAATTTAACAAATAGGTGAGAAATATGGTAGAGCATTATTCTTTGTATTTTTCAGCAAATAATGGTAATATGTTTTACATTTGATACGGTTTTTGATAGCATAGGGTTGATTTTCAAAATTTGTTGTGAAAATGGGAAAATTGCCTCAAATTTCAAAAGCTTTAAAAAGCAACGTCATCCTTTTAAAAGAAGAAGGCTACAAAAATGTTGATATTTCAAAACGATTGAAACTCTCTGAAGCATCCGTTAGTCGAATATTACAGAGAAACAAGGAAAACCTCAGTCTTTCTCCCTTGAAAAGAAGTGGCAGACCCCGTACCACCACTCTCAGGACGGACCGCAAAATCAAACGACTCTGCCTAGGGCAACCATTCATTTCTTCATCAGAAATAAAAAGATCTATGCAAGAGCTGAGTAGTGTGACTACAAGAACGATTAGAAACCGTTTGCACAAAGATTTTAAACTTCCTGCCCGCAAACCTCTGAAGAAACCCCTGATTACACCAAGAATAGCCCAGCAAAGGCTTGAATTTTGCAGCCAGTACAAAGACTGGACAAGTGAAGACTGGCAGAAAGTGATGTTTTCAGACGAATCCACCTTCTTACAGTTTGCTTCCTACAAACCCTTTGTTCGCAGACCTCTTGGATTTTCACCAGTAAACTCACGGTACCTCCAACCGACCGTTAAGCACCCCCCATAGGCCATGGTGTGGGGTGCTTTTCCAGCAAAGGCCGAGGTGGTCTTTATTTCGTGCCAAATGGACAAACAATGAATGCCTCACGGTATATTAGTGTCCTAAATGATCATCTACTGAATTTCATGAGCATTCACGGATACACAACCTTTCAACAAGACTCTGCACCATGCCATAAAGATTGCTTGAAGTAAAAGATTTTTCTTCCCAAAGCTTTTCATCTGACACTCTTCAGGGGAAATCGTCAGAATGAAGTAGAATTGAAACCGAACTAATTTATAAAGGAAGAAAGTAGAGTTCTCATTGGCTGAAAGAGTCAACCAATGAGAGAAAGGTTAAGAAATTTTGAGAAAGTATACGAATTCTTTTTGCTTACACAGAAAAGGATTGAGAGATTTAATGAAAGTCGCTTCAAGAGCAGAAAGGTGAAAGGAAGAGCGACCTCGAGCGAGAATAGAAAATTTTTCGTTGCTGCAATGGAGGGCACATTGGGCGTTGTCAAGAAGATGTTGACCAATAGCAGATTCGTGAAATTGTTGTGGGCGTATGTTGTTTTTGCAAGAGCGGGAAAGACTTTGGCGGTTGGCCGAGGTACGAGGATTGGTGATGGATTTAGGAACGTGTTGTTTAATTCGCTCTTCTAGCCGTTGAGACGTGCGACCAACGTACCGACTATCGCAGTGGCACAAAAACTGGTAAATAACATTGCTGTGATGATGGGAAGGTAACACGTCTTTCTTAATCGCTGGAAGGAGCTGTCGGGTGTTGAAAATAACACGTGGTTCGACGGAGAAAAAGCAGCGTTTCACAGCAGACGTAATCTGCTTTTCGAACCTCATCGAAACGTTTCCAATCCATGGGATGTGTAGGTAGACAGGGCACTTTTTTACTGTGTGGACCAGGTTAGAATTTATTTGTTGAAGTTTTCGCTTGAAAGCCGAATTGATTACACGTTCCGGGTAGCCATTTTCCAAAAGAATTGAACGAATTTTGCCAAGTTCTTGGTCCAGTTTGCTTTTAGAACAAATCATAAAAGCTCTGTGAACGAGAGTACCAATTAGATTGATTTTCCGTTTCTGTGGACTAAAAGAGTTCCAACGTAGATATTGGCCAGTGAAGGTAGGTTTCCTGTATACTGAAGTAAGAAATTCTGAATCATGCCTTTCTACTAACACGTCAAGGAAAGGGAGAGAGTGATTAGATTCCTTTTCATAGGTGAAGCGAAGTGAGGGATGGAGAGAGTTGAGCTGGATGAAGAAATTGTTGCAGTCTTCTTCATTGTTGAATACGGCGAAAGTATCATCAACGTACCGGAAGTAAACCAACGGTCTTTTGGCGATGTTGAAAAGTTTCGTTTCTTGGTAGCCAACAAAAATGTTTGCTAAAGCTGGACCAAGCGGTGAGCCCATAGCGACGCCGTCGATTTGTCGATGCATGTTGTTATTAAAGCTAAATTCCACAGAGGAGGTGGCTAGCTGCATTAATTCGACAAAGATGTTGCGTGGAAAGGATGGCGCCGTTGAATCGTCATTGTAAAGGGCATCAGCGCAGATTTCTATGGTTTCAGCAAGCGGAACATTAGTGAAGAGACTGGAAATATCAAAGGAACAAAGAAAGACAGAGGAAGGAGAAAAGGTAAATTTTCTGACTTCTTTTACAAAAGTGAAAGAATCAGACAAACAATTAGAGGAAAAGTTTTCAAGAACAGGTTGAAGAAGAGAAGTAAGCCATTTAGCTAGCTGATGTTGGGCCGATCCGGTCATGGACAAAATCGGACGTAAGGGTACGTCCTTTTTGTGTATTTTCGGAAGACCATACATGCGCGGTCGCTGAGAGCCAGTGGGTCGGATTGCTTCATAAACTTGCTTTGAAATTAGGTACTCTTTCCTCAGCTGAAGTAATCGTCGTTGTATCCGTGATTCAATTTTAGCAGTGTTGTCGTTGTTCGTGACTGGTCCAAGATCAAGAAATTTGGTCGTGTCATTAAGAATCGTCTTCATCTTGTCGTTGTAATCGTTTTTGTTAAGAATGACAACGCCAGCACCTTTATCAGGCTTTGTTATAAGAATTTCTTCATTCATCCGAAGGGACTTGATGGCCTGAAAACACTCTTTTGTCATGAGGAAATCACCCAAGTCAATGGGGCTTCCACAATAAGCGTGAGCTAAGTCACTCAACCTGGCCTTTAAAGCAGCAAGCTGCTCTTCAGACGAAGGTTTGTGATGGACGAGTTGAGCGTAGAGTACTTCAAAGTCTGCTAGTATTTCTTCACGTTTGACACTAGTGGGCGGTAAGCAAAAAGAAAGTCCATGGGACAATACAAACCGTTCAGTGTCTGAAAGTTTGTAATCGGACAAGTTTTCGATGTTGTTCTGCTTAAAACTTGTCTGGTTTCCAAAACAATGTTGAAAAAGAAGACGTAGGTTGTTGCTGTTCTTCTTTTGGTTGATGGCTTCTTTTTGTTCATCTATGACTGACAGGTAACGACAGAATCGTACAAGGTCGAAGAAAGACAAAAACTGTCTAGCTTCTTGCCACAGTAAGCGACATTTAGTTCTGAGAAAAGTAGCCATTGACTGGTTTTTCTCAATTTCATCATGCATGAAAGCTCGCTCGATGTTCGGGCTTACGGTAGCGTGCTCGGTTAGATTTCGCGTAGAAAAGTCGCACGCTACCGTAAGCCCGAACATCGAGCGAGCTTTCATGCATGATGAAATTGAGAAAAACCAGTCAATGGCTACTTTTCTCAGAACTAAATGTCGCTTACTGTGGCAAGAAGCTAGACAGTTTTTGTCTTTCTTCGACCTTGTACGATTCTGTCGTTACCTGTCAGTCATAGATGAACAAAAAGAAG